>OZ038313.1:16102310-16144027 GCA_964035775.1 Osedax frankpressi
ATTGGTTAACGGCCCGCCGAGGTCTAATCATACTCTGCGCACCCGATGTAATACGATAAGGCCCGGGCCCGGGTCCTTAGTCCCCTGGGCCTACCCGTAGATCGCATCAGGTGTAATTCGTATCCGAAAACCCGGCGCTCGGAGCTCTACGTTGCAACCTTTTAACGCGTATCACGATTCGACGCAAGAATACGCGTGTTACGTAATCGTAGTATCGCAAGTGTAATCAAAGCCCATACCGTGTGCGTTGTACTATCTACTTAGCACGACGTGCATTGGTACGTTATGCGATTGTATTCTTGAGGTTCCGAAAGCATTAATGATATAACATTTATGAGTAATCATTTTCTCTTTTTATTTATTTATAAATATATATATATATATATATACTTTTTATTTATTAGGCACTTTGCAAAAAATACATATACAGATGAAAAAAATGAACATAATTGAGCCATCGATGTCTTAGAAATTTACAGAAACCCTCGGGATATAATTATAATAAGATACATATAATATGATTATATAATATGATTATTCGTATGGTAAAAGTAGATTATAATACGTATTAATAATATATATTAATAGTACTATTATTCGTAAGAAGACTAATTATAAAGTAATGAACATAAAATAATGATATGTGGAGAAGACCGATAATGATTTGTTATTAATAACGACTTGCTAACCAATAAATTACATACTAATTATATAATCAAGTATTCTCATATGACGTAATACAATGTACAAATATAATTAATAAAAGGAGCTCATTCATATAATTTTATTATCATTTACATAACATGTATTATGGTAATATGAATTATAATAAGTATATACTATAATATATCTATATATTATATAATGTGTTTAAATTATTATGTTATAATATATATCTATATATATATATATATATATATATATATATATATATATATATATATATATATATATATAATGATGCTGTAAATAGACTTTGGTCCATTATTTTGTAATAAAATAAATGTATTTGATAAAAGACTTTGGTCCATTATTTTGTAATAAAATAAATGTATTTGATAAAAGCATAACGGATCAACTTTCATATTTCTAATGTACATTTAATATCCATTATGTTGTATAATAGTGTAGGACTGTAGGTCATAATGTATTATATTGAATGTTATAGTGTATGTTATAGTGTATGTTATAGTGTATGTTATAGTGTATGTTATAGTGTATGTTATAGTGTATGTTATAGTGTATGTTATAGTGTATGTTATAGTGTATGTTATTGTGTATGTTATTGTGTATGTTATAGTGTATGGTATAGTGTATGTTATAGTTTATGTTATAGTATATGATATAATGTACGTTATAGTGTATGTTATAGTGTATGTTATAGTGTATGTTATAGTGTATGTTATTGTGTATGTTATAGTGTATGTTATTGTGTAAGTTATATTGAATGTTATAGTGCATGTTATAGTGTGTGTTATTGTGTATGTTATATTGTATGTTATAGTGTATGTTATAGTGTATGTTATATTGTATGTTATAGTATAGGTTATAGTGTAGGTTATATTGTATGTTATAGTGTATGCTATAGTGTATGTTATAGTGTATGTTATAGTGTATGTTATAGTTTATGTTATATTGAATGTTATAGTGCATGTTATAGTGTAAGTTATAGTGTATGTTATAGTGTATGTTATAGTGTATGTCATAGTGTAAGTTATAGTGTAGTAATAATAGTAGTAATAGTAGTAATAGTAGAAGTATTAGTAGTAATAGTAGTAGTAGTAGTAGTAGTAGTAGTAGTAGTAGTAGTAGTAGTAGTAGTAGTAGTAGTAGTAGTAGTAGTAGTAGTAGTAGTAGTAGTAGTAGTAGTAGTAGTAGTAGTAGTAGTAGTAGTAGTAGTAGTAGTAGTAGTAGTAGTAGTAGTAGTAGTAGTAGTAGTAGTAGTAGTAGTAGTAGTAGTAGTAGTAGTAGTAGTAGTAGTAGTAGTAGTAGTAGTAGTAGTAGTAGTAGTAGTAGTAGTAGTAGTAGTAGTAGTAGTAGTAGTAGTAGTAGTAGTAGTAGTAGTAGTAGTAGTAGTAGTAGTAGTAGTAGTAGTAGTAGTAGTAGTAGTAGTAGTAGTAGTAGTAGTAGTAGTAGTAGTAGTAGTAGTAGTAGTAGTAGTAGTAGTAGTAGTAGTAGTAGTAGTAGTAGTAGTAGTAGTAGTAGTAGTAGTAGTACTAGTAAATATAGTAGTAGTAATATTAGTAATAATAACCTAGATAGATTATTTCCATAGTTAGTAATATTCGTAGTATACTAATTTTTTAAAGTTTCTTTATCAGTATTATTGATTGGTTTATAATTCAGTCTAATTTTCTAATAAAGTCTTTATTAGAACAATTAGAAGAGAGTTGAAATATTGTAAGCATGATCTGATAACTGTGTTTGATAGTATCATCACAATTTTCAAGTTGATTAATGTATTAAGGTATTTCATAAAGATTATCAAAGTAATAGGATATCTTAAGTATATAATTTATTTATTAATATTAAGTTTGTTATCAATTCCAAAGTCTAGGTCAAATAAATTGGTTATATAGTAACAAATATTTATCTATATTTATTGATGGGAAGATTGAGAGAGAGAGAGAGAGAGAGAGAGAGAGAGAGAGAGAGAGAGAGAGAGAGAGAGAGAGAGAGAGAGAGAGAGAGAGAGAGAGAGAGAGAGAGAGAGAGAGAGAGAGAGAGAGAGAGAGAGAGAGAGAGAGAGAGAGAGAGAGAGAGAGAGAGAGAGAGAGAGAGAGAGAGAGAGAGAGAGAGAGAGAGAGAGAGAGAGAGAGAGAGAGAGAGAGAGAGAGAGAGAGAGAGAGAGAGAGAGAGAGAGAGAGAGAGAGAGAGAGAGAGAGAGAGAGAGAGAGAGAGAGAGAGAGAGAGAGAGAGAGAGAGAGAGAGAGAGAGAGAGAGAGAGAGAGAGAGAGAGAGAGAGAGAGAGAGAGAGAGAGAGATTAGCGATACTTAAGAGGAGGCATTGGGATACATTTTTGTGAAGAATTTCATATTCTTTAAAATATTATAAAACCATTTTAGTAAAATATATGTAAACCAATTGAACTTATTCAATAATCAATTCATGGTCACTAATTTCAAATTTAGATGAAATGTGTAGTTAGGGTAATTATATTGGTATGTATTTATTATGTGCTGTTAGTAGAAAATAAAGAAGGGTTAGTGTATTTTAACTACTATGGATATTTGGATACTATGTCACTATTTTATAAGGTGGTTTTCTCTGAGTAGTTTATGAGTAGGTAAATAGGTCATAAGTTACGTATTTACAAAATGTTCTATTGTTTTTCTCAATTAATGTAATTGTGATATATATCTGTAATCAGAAAGTATTGATTCGTCTAGTTTTAGTTTTTTTGAGTATAGTTTTTATGTTGGAGTGTTTACGTTAGTAAGTTAGTAAGTTAGTTTAGCTGACGTCAAAGACTCTTGAATGATATATTTTAATATTGGTTGAATATTTTGTTTGCAAATTAATTGAAGTAAATGTTGGGTATCTACCTATCACCGGCCTGGTAGATATAGTTTAGTTCAACAAAGTAAATTAATGGTAGTTTTATATATTTTATAATAGTCATTTTTCAGTAAATATATATTATTTTGTATGTATCAGCTTTGACATGTTTATTAATTTTCTGTAGATATTTGTAGATCGTGTTTACATTTTGTTGCATTTTCCATTGATATATTTTCATTTTTGTGATTTTATTTTAAAAGTCAGTTCATATAAATTCATTAATAGAAACTGAGTTATTGCATATGTTAAATTCTGTAAAGAGATTAGAAATGTAATTTCTGTTTAGTTTTGGATTTGATATATTTGTATAATAGTTTGGATGTCGTAGTTGGGCTAATATATGTTATAGGGAGAGTAGATTTCTTTTTTTTAATAACTATGTTTTAGAAAAGAAATTTTGGGATAAAGTGCACCTTTTAATGTATCGTTTGATGCACGCCATTCTAATAAGCAATAACTTAAGGCAAAATTTCTCAGATATCTTGATATTTTCTATTTCCCTACAATATATTAACTCAAATGGGATAATGATATCGATGATTTTTTTAATAAACCCGCGTTTTTATTTACTAATCCATACAAGCAAGTGTTGGTATTCGGAGTGACCATATAATCTATTAAATATTATCTAATTGAATAGCATACATGATATGTTTTAAACAGTGTCGTATATTTGCTTTATTTGTAATACAATGTGTTCGCCTACGATTGCCATCTAACTTATTTATAAGTAGATCCAGAGAAAGCTTTAGTAGAAAGAACCGTTCATTCTGTACAGCTTTGGATCGTGAACCAGCTACGGAAATATGACGTCTACCTGCGAGATGTTAAAAGCGGATTAATTATTTTGACTTGATGAATGCAAACATCCGTCAACAATGCCCTGACAAAGGAAATTGATAACACTGGGTAGCTACTTTTTACTAATAACTAATGGATATGTCAGTTATGGTGATTGACGAGACGCCATCAATAGTTAACATAGTGTTTAATCCATTAGTCATATTGATCTTTAACTATAGACATTCACTAGAATTTCGATATCTAGACTAGATATTTCCTCAGCTTTAGTGGAACTTAATGGTGAAAAGAGCATTGAATTGACCTCCCTATAGAAAAACAACATTTTAGATATAATTAGAACCTATGGCTGAGCTAATTGTGAATATTAATTGTCTGTCCGAAATTTCCGTTAAGTTTTATTTCCGGAATGATAAAAACTAGAGAATGGGCTATTATCTAGACATTAAAATAGCTTACATATCCCCAAACTACATACAATTGTTTAAAGTAAACGAATGGAGTACAGTGTATCTGGATAATCAATTGTAGGAAATGTTTTGTTATTATCAAGATTATGCGTTCATTATATTTCAACACAAAAAAATAAATAAAATGCGAAAGTGAAAGTATAATAATGTCGCGTATAATAATTCAAGCTTTTGATACGGAGTTAATATTGAGTCACCAAGCTTAGAGGAATTAATTTATATAATGTTCAGGTCGTAAGAGTAACTTAAAACCAACCGGAATACTTTTGTTTACATATTCTTTTAATGAGTAAAGTATCTTGCAATGTAAAAAGAATTTAAATTGCGAATTTAGATTATCGAGTAACGATGTAAGTAACATAATAGATGTGTTAATTACAAATTCAATTAATTTAAATTTAATTACAAATATGCATAATCAATATATTTAGATATTTTATATTTAGATTAGTATATCAATAATTATATATAAATATATGGTTAGATTTTATTGGATTCAAGCGATGTACGGTGTACGATGTACGGTGTACGGTGTACGGTGTACGGTGTACGGTGTACGGTGTACGGTGTACGGTGAACGGTGTACGGTGTACGGTGTACGGTGTACGGTGTACGGTGTACGGTGTACGGTGTACGGTGTACGGTGTACGGTGTACGGTGTACGGTGTACGGTGTACGGTGTACGGTGTACGGTGTACGGTGTACGGTGTACGGTGTACGGTGTACGGTGTACGGTGTACGGTGTACGGTGTACGGTGTACGGTGTACGATGTACGGTGTACGATGTACGGTGTACGATGTACGGTGTACGATGTACGGTGTACGATGTACGGTGTACGATGTACGGTGTACGATGTACGGTGTACGATGTACGGTGTACGATGTACGATGTACGGTGTACGATGTACGATGTACGGTGTACGGTGTACGGTGTACGGTATACGTTTACCGTATACGGTATAGGTGTATGATGTAAGTTATATGGTGTACAGCGTACATTATATAGTATACAGTGTACACTGTAAACCTTACACAAATTAACATAGCCTTTAATTCATTATATCCGCTTCGATTTTTTCAAATCAACAATAATTAATATTTTCAAAAATATCCTATTTTTTACATATTTATATCATTGGATATAGATATCAATAGATCTATTAAAAACACATAAAGTACAATACTGTATTCGATAACACATTAACATATGAATTCAATATGTAATAGATAATTCGTTGTTTGCATGAGTAATATTCGCGTCCCATTAGGAGATTTTTGTGAAATGTAATTATTTCTTTGTTTCATAAATGAATGCGTACGTATTACATTATAAGCATCTTGTACACGTATCAAATGCATTGTTTGCAGGAAGTTCACAAATCCTACATTCAATGTTCCATATTAGAATACTTTACATATATATTTGTTGTTTTAACTCTGATCGAATGGTAAGTCCCTTCATTGGAATCAACTATTGTCCTACTGTATTAGATTTTCATCTCAAAGAAGATAGAGTTATTAAGTTGTGTTTGATTAAATATAATCTGTATTCTAACATCAAATTATTATTCAATATAGATGAAATATATACAGATAAATATATAATACATAATTATATATATATATATATATATATATATATATTGAGTTTTATTAAAGAAAAGTCTTTCTAATATCAAATGTATCAAACATTCGTATATATTGAATTAATGGTTAACTTTTTATAGTTTTATTTAACTGTTCTCGTTAATATTCGTCAAATAATATTCGATCTTTCCAGATATTTAGAGATATTTAGCTTTAGTTATGGAGGTGAACATAAGTGAACCATCATATATTAAACTATATATAACAGAGTTATATAATAGAGTTACATATATGAATATTATCACACGTGATGTACATAAATATCAGTAATAAATAATTGTGATATTATATTAATACATACATATATATACATATATATATATATATATATATATATATATATATATATATATATATATATATACATACATATATATATACATATCTATATATATATATATATATATATATATTTCTTGTTATGATATATTTATATATTTAAATTATATCATGCATTCCTAATACTACATCATTATACTATAGTTATTATTATTCAGTTTTATATTAAATGTTAAATATATATATATATATATATATATATATTGAACATTTAACATATAACTGAATAATAATAACTATAGTAAAATGATGTAGTATTAGGAATGCATGATGTAATATAAATATTTATTTGTTTTTATATATATATATATATATATATATATTTATATATATATATATATATATATATATATATTTATATATATATGATGACATTTGCATGTTAACATTAATATTTTACTGCAAGAAACTCTTGCAATGAAAATAATAATACCAGTCTCTATTATGCATAATGAATATTATGGACTAAATAATGGATTACTTTACTTCATAAACTTCCTTAGCTCGAGGCTTAATGATAACAATATCAACAGATTATATATTATAATCGCCATGTGTTGGTAGTGATACTATGAATGGGAAAATAGAAAATTACAATTAAAAATGTAATTCAAAAGAAATATATTTACCATAACAAATGTAATTTAATGAACTTTTATTATAAAATTGTATCTTAAGATAAATATGAAAACATAATTGTACTGTTTTTAGATAAAGATATATATATATATATATATATATATATATATATATATATATATATATATATGCGTAGGTTTGCAAACTAACATATGTATATATTTTACGTATATATATATATATATATTAATGTTGCATTACCGTAAATTCCATATGAACAATGTACTAGATGTAAACAATTAATATATTTATATTAAAAAAGTGTGTGTTTTTATTACTATAGGAAATAATCTAAATATTTATGATAAACCTGTATTTTGTTATGATATATATCCTTTGCATAGTTTGGTTCGAGATATATTTGAAGATCTTTCAATCTATCGGATATCTTTTCAATCGGTTAATTCACGCTTTTTGTCTATAGAGTGAATCTATGAATGATATGTGAAGGTTGGTCAACGCCTTAAATGAAAATACATGAAAAAATACGTTAACAAGATTAATCTTCGGTAGTTGAAGCCACCACTGAAAACAACTAAACTCACGCTGAACGCGCTGACAGCACATCGAATTGGAGTAAATTCTAAGTAGCGTATCGCGGATCGTCGTTCATTGGTCGGACGTTTAGTAATCGCGCTGAGAATTTGTTTATAAAAGACGGCAATCATGCGTACAATCCACTGGGGAGAAGTACATTCACGAGTACGTCGTACGACGTAGGCAGACATAAAAATATGATATATGTTATACACTGTTTATCAACCATTTGTACGTTGTATATGTAATAATAATGTTTCGGTTGGTGTATTAATAGTGGTATGTATTCTTGTATGCGTACACAATATATATATATATACATATATATATATATATATATATATATAAATAATATTTATATTTGTAACTGTCTAGTAACAATTAGTTACATTAGTGCGAATCTTTATTTTAAAGAAATTAATTTATATCTTATGATTTATAAATAACATTTTTTATTTCTATGTATACTTTCGCAGAATGGGATATATTGACTAAATTGTATATATATATAATATATATATATATATATATATATATATATATGTATACATACACATATATGTGTATGTATAATCAGAGGTTTCAAATATTTGCTGGTTATTTATTATATGAGGATGATGATGTATTCCAGAGAGATACAAATTGCAAATATTTATATATTCCATAAATAAAATATTAATATTATTTATTTAATATATATATTTAGTTTAAAATATATTTTTAGATAGTTACCAGTATCAGATAACATAAATATCTGACATTTGTAATGATCTTAAAACATAATGTGTCCCAACACTTTTATATTAACTAATATTAGGGTCGAATTATTTTGATTTCTGATATCATATATATATATTTCTAGTCTTTAAATTATATTTTTTTAATATTTTTTTTACATCAAATAATTCAATCATAACAATTGTATATTGGCTAGCTAATAATTATAGAACCCACACTCCTAAGGCGAATTTCACTAGACTATATATAACTTTAAATCACATTACTTGAAATCCATGCGCATCGATATGTTGAAATTTATTTAAAATACATATGATAATCTGATTAAAGTAGATGATTAATAACTAAATAAGTGATTAATATCTTAAATTAGTCTATTAATAACTTAAATTAGGCTATTAATATCTTAAGTTAAGCTACTAATAACTTTAGTTATGCTAATAATAACTTAAAGTAGACTAATAATAACTTAAATATGGCTATTAATAAATTAAATTAGGTTATTAATATCTTAAAGAAAGTGATTAATAACTTAAAGAAAGTGATTAATAACTTAAATTAGTCTATTAATAACTTAAAGAAAGTGATTAATAACTTAAAGAAAGTGATTAATAACTTAAAGAAAGTGATTAATAACTTAAATTAGTCTATTAATAACTTAAATTAGTCTATTAATAACTTAAACTAGGTGATTAATAACTTAAATAAGTGATCAGAAATTAAATAGGTGATTTCTAATTAAATATACTGCTAACATACAACATATACACCAATTGGGATGTACAATTGTATATAGGCCAATTACAATGTACGTACAAGCAATGTCATTAGTAATTACTAATGATCATATGATCATATTAACATATTTTACCACTACATGTAGTCAATTGACACACATATTACAATATTAACTACCTTAAGGTAGTTAATATTGTAATACAAGCTCAATATATAATAGTAGTTAATCATAACGTTATAGCTTACTATATATACTATATATATATATATATATATATATATATACAAATAATATAATACCCTCATATATGAACCTCACTACGTAATATTATTTCATACAAATGTACCCAGAATATATTCAAGGTATTTTCAATCTTTATAATATATAATCATTCTTAAATATATAGAATTTATTTAATTTCAAACATAGATTACAATCGTATCTCTCTGTTAGCTGGGTAGAATAACTTAGTTGGCAAGTGATATATATAATATTATATAAAATGATTTTATATATTACAACAATTATTTAATAATTTAAACTTATTACGTTAGTCGTGTATTTATAAAATATTTGTAGCAGTTTCTAAAAAAAACTAGGTGTTCTATTTAGTAATAATTTAATTACAATTCATATGCATTTTATATACAATAATTTACATAACTTTTTCCAAATATATTTCGATTTAATAACTATGAATTTTCATGAGTATAGAATGTATTCTTTATATATATATATAAATAATATGTATGTTATATATAAAATGTATATGTTATAACTTTACATTTTTATTATCGGAATTCGGAGATTGTTTATTTTAAAATGTCCTAAATCTAGTATTAAAATGAATGAAACGAATCTAGATTTTTACAATATCATTTATTTACAATATCATTTATCATGTATTTTATAAAAAATATTATTATATGAAATTTGATATATTTTCATTAAGATGACTAGTGCAGACTTATTGGCATCGTATGAAATAAAAAGAATACAGAATGCTAAAGAGAGCCTTCGCAATGTTTTGTGGAGTATAACTACTAATGTATACCGTTAAATACTACAAGATAGATAACGATAATTTTAAATATTAATTTAAATATTAATCATATTCAATTCAATGTAGAACCAATTTGTATCGATGTCTACAATACAAGCTATGGTGTCAAAAGCTGAAATGAACTTCAATCGTGGTGAAAGACATTATGCCAAATCAATGGCAAATGAAATAGGGGTATCAATAAAGGCTTTAGCTAAAGATGCATTAGAAATAGATAATAAAAGAATTGATTTTGCAAAAAGGTGTACTGCGAAGAAGATGAAGAAGATAGTAAATTGTGATTTATGTTCTGCAGATATTTTATAATGTACTATATTGTATTTTGTATTCTTATATATATTTAATAGTATTTGATCTAATGTAAATAATAAATATGGAAATGAATTCAATAGAATATGAATATGCATAATAAATAATTTACTAATTTATTAAATAAAACTCAAACCCTTGTTTTCTAAGTTATTTATTTTTCACTGTATTATTTTATTAGAATTCCTATTTCTCATTGAATATTTTATATTTCATTCTCAAATTTTCATTATATTAAGATATATAATTACTAAACAAATCATTAAAATAAGTATACTTTTTATATTGTAATAGTACAATAAATGATAATAAATATTTGTTTCCTATATAATATGTAATAAATAAATTTCTACTATAAATAAATGTAAAAAAACAACAGAAATAAAGATGAACATGTTATTAATCGAATGTGGAAAAAAAGTAGGTCAATATCTATATTTAGCAATAATAAATATCATTTTATACGATACCATATTTTCCTATCTAAATACACTACGCGCGTCAAACGGCGCCCGTGCCCTTAAGAATCCAGAATATAACAAAATATATATGAATTAGTCTAAATAATTACGATAATATATATATTAATAATGTTCTTAATATATAATATATTAATATTATAAATTTGATATAAATACACTCTTTAGAATATAATTAGTAATTATTAATTACCCTACATATAGCATACATACATACACACACACACACACATACACACACACACACACACACACACACACACACACACACACACACACACACACACACACACATATACACAATATATAGATGTACGTTCGCGTGTGTAGTGTAAAAACATTGACGTGGGGATTACCAATACAAACATGAATGTTCCTAATATTTTATCATGGACTATAAATAAATCCCGTAATAATTAAGATTAGAAGCATTTAAATATAAATCTTATTTAATTGTCCATAGCGATAGATCATTTTATAAAGGTTAAATATTATATTATTGTAAATATAACTTATTTCACCTTTATATATATATATATATATATATATATATATATGTGTGTGTGTGTGTGTGTGTGTGTGTGTGTGTGTGTGTGTGTGTGTGTGTGTGTGTGTGTGTGTGTGTGTGTGTATGTGTGTATATGTGTGTGTATGTGTGTGTATGTGTGTGTGTGTGTGTGTTTGTTTGTGAGAGAGAGTTTCAAAGATATGTTAATTATATTAGTATTTATTATATTTATATATATTTACATATATTATCCAGTTATTTTATGAAGTGTTTTAAAATCTTATATATTTAATTCATCTTATTTTATATTTCATGTACATTATTAATAGGTTTATTTAAATTTTACTTATTTATTAAATATATAATTTATAGTATTAATTATTCATATGCATTTCATATTTTGTTGAGCTTATTTGATTAAAAGAAACAAAACGATAAATAAGTTTGAAATATCGATGCTAAAATAAAAAATAGTGAAATAAGCATGAAACCTAAGTGAATTGGTAATAGATGTGTCGTTAAAATATTCAAAATTACAAATTATAACAGTAAACACAAATTATAACAGTAAGAGTACTGCGAATTATTATTTAAACTTCTATATAAATTTATTATAGATTAAAATGGTTATAAAAGCGAATTTAGTAGAAAAGATAAATTGAAAAGATTTTCATAATTGGGTATGTATAATATGGATAGAAAAGAGAAAGATGATTGATCTTAGTAGATTAAAAATTCGAGAACAGTTGTTCTCTTGAGCTAACATTCTAGATATTTTCAAAACTTGTAAACCAGAATGAAATTAAATAAGTACCGCATTGCAACACGTCTATACATTTAAAAAAACATTCATTCGTGTACATAATGATATAAATAACGGATGCTAAAATACGTAGTCAATAGACATATTAGATACACGCGTAATGTTGTATCATAGTGGTTAGATTTAGAGAAAGTGAAATGGTTTGGTTTGAATTTTTGGTTAATTTGCAAAAAATTTCAAACATTTTTTGATTCTTAATAATAGGGAATATATTGTTGAATATTTATTATAATATATACTAGCTTATGTACCAATTAAATGTACCAATGAATGTATTTTATAGAATAAATAATTATGAAGTTCAATATTATGGATTTTAATTGTATTCGCATTTCGGAAAAAGATAATACATTGTAGTGCATTATCTTTTTATAAAATATAATTTTAGATATCTGGATAAGTAATTAAATCATATAAATAGTTTTATGAATATTTGATGATTAACTTAGAATTAATAATAAATAGATGTCTAACTTAAAGCATAATTTTAATTGTCATACCAAGAAAAATAAATTAATTCGAAATCAGTATCTAAAGCAGTATCAGTATAATCAGCTGTATTATCAGTATCAGATAATTACTCAAATCATATAACAAAAATTAAATATACTATAAAAGAAGTAACAGACTATTTTTACTGTATTTATACTGTATCTATACATGGTTGCCGTAAAACCTCTAAATATGATAATGGACCATAATCCAGAACGAAATTTTGCGAAGAATCATTATGTGTAAAATTACTGTGCTATTGGGGAGTTACTATTATTCGAAGTTAATGTAGAATGGAATTATTATTGAATACATTTTAAGGATAGTATACATAATATAATAATACGAGTTATATAAGTATCGAGGGATAACTATAAAACTAACGGTAATATACCAATTTAACAAAGAAGAGGATGATATTGGGAACTAGAAGTCATATATACAAAGTAACCACTTAAATAATCCAAAATAATGAAATATAATTCCTATTGTTATAACTATATATGTTCTGGTGATACCTACGATATATATTTAGAGAATAATAAAAGAATGTATAATAATAATATAAGGCACATACATATAGGGCATAGTATAGAAAAATATACAATGTTGGACTTATAAGTTATACTAGATATTGATATAGGATAATAATATACTATAGTTCAGAAGAATGTGGTATAAAAATTCGTTACTATCAACTCAATATCTAATTACTTTCATTCGTATTATCACTGATCGTCTTATAATTGAATCTTATTTATAAAAAAAACTTACTATATTCAAGAAATGAGCTTTCTTAGTGTGAAACAATAATCGATTTCCGAGAAATCTAAATTGAATGCAATTCATCTCAAGCCTCAAAATAAATCAAAAATTCATACTTCATAATACTTTTAATATCTACCTTTATAATTATACCAACTACTATTTACACATTTTCAAATTGTACGTTTTGTATCCTATAATGTTGCTATATGTTCTTATAATAATCTTATAATGTTTACATGAGTGTCTATCTATATGATATATAATGTTTGAGATAATCTTTGAATTTATAATTTTTTTTATAATATTTAATTTATCAAATAATTTATAATTAATTCTCACTATAGAACAGTATGAATTATAACTAATTAAACTAATATATATTATAACATAACATCAATTAAATGGTTTGTATTCCCAATAGGCAGCAAAATAATAAAAGACAACTATATAAATGAACAAAATAAAAACTCAATTATTTGTTTATATTGACAACAGAAAAATTGCGCTTGTAAAATATATATTTATTATGATAATTGAGTTACTCAATTACTAATATTTACTGTGTTCACTATAGATGTATTTATTGAATATAAGTATTCTATAATGGATTTCTAGATAAGTCAATTAATTGAATTTATTTAAATTATATTCGATTTAATTTAATTATTAAGTCTATTATAATAATTAATTATATTATGATTTAATACATGCGTTACATGAACCAGTAAATCATTTAGATCAAATTAAATAAATCAATAATTAACTTCATTTATTTTTTCTGAATAATATGCGCCAAAGAGTTAACACTGTACACTATACACTGTACATTGTACGGTGTACAGTTTAGTGTATACACTTACTAATCAGATGTTTGAACGACGTTCATTGGATGTGGTCAATTTCTGGAAATAATAGAAGAGCTCATTAATCTTATTGTACAAAAAATAATTAAAGTTGAATTATTACATTTATTCAAGCATATAATAAAGTCTGTAACATACACAGTATAATATACTATTAAGATTAAATTAATGATTCACTAACTAAGTGATATTAGGAGTATTAGATATAATGAAATGAAGTCTCAATTTATTATGCATATGAATAAAAAATAAATTAATTAAAATATATATTAGTTAAAAACTATAAAATAATTGTTTTTTTTAAAACATATTTTGAATTTGTATTAAAAATTTTATTTCTATATATATAATTTATTTATTGTATAAATTACAAGAACATTCACAACAAATTATATGCAAAACTATGTTTAATAATATAGAATACAATAAACTTGAAAATTATTTTATATAAAATATATTAATATATATCAATTTATTATATTATTAACAGATCAATATTTGACGATGCCAAGGTATTTAAGTAATCAATTACCGAAGCCAGTAATTAGTGTCATTGGTGGAGCAAAACGAAAACAAGGTCATCTTTTTATTGATGATAATCGCTATATTCAGATAAATTCTGGTTAGAAATTAGTATCTATTATAGCATCATGTTTAATTATATATATTTAATTATTTAATAATATATATAAATTATTATTATAAAATTAATATATTATAATTAAATATATAACCAAATACTATACCGTAATATTTAATATACAATATATTTCTGTGATTTAATAGATGAATTTATAAATTGGTGTATAAAATGGTGTATTTACTATTGAAATAAAATTAATATGGGATATTTCTATTATATTTTATATTCTAATTTACCTAATATTTAAAAAATATAATTTGAAATTATTGATAAAATATTTTTATAAACATGTGTGTGTACAACTATGAATATCCTTTATCACACATTTATTACAATACTGTACATATTATGTAATTTAATATAATATAACTAAAATATATATATATTTAAAAAATGTAATATTAAGTTATTTTGCATTAGTCAAAACACTACATAGTGGATTAACACACACACACACACACACACACACACACACACACACACACACACACACACACACACACACAACACACACACACACACACACATACACACACACACACACACATACATACACACACACACACACACACATATATATATATATATATATATAAATATATATATTTGTGTATGTATGTTTATATGGAAATTATAAATTATAATCGAAACTTTTTAAAAACTCTATATAGCGCATATATAAATATTATATTTTAAATAAGTTCTATTGCTACATTTTTAAGTAAATAATAACACATTTATATAATTTTAAAATATAGTAGTATTTTAATAAATAAAGTTGATTGAATATTATTGATATTGTTTAAAGGAGACTCAAAGGGAAGTATTCATTTTACTACCAATGGTTTAAATGCATGCATAGAATTGGATTCAGATCATGTTTTCCTATATAACGGAGCGTTTAAGCTTTCTCCAAGTGAGAGTAGAACAATTAAAGCAATATTCGTTGACATGTTATTATTTATATAAAATAATATATGACCATTTATAATAAATTAAATAAGTTAAAATATTGTTATAATATTAAGTTTGATAACATATAATAATTATATTGTGGAATAGAAATATATTATCAAAATATAAATTTATATTATAGCAAAGGAAATTATAGTGTTCAAGTAACTGAGCTATTTCATGTCATACATATAGAAGCTAACTCACCTGTTTTATTATCCTCGCGAGATTTCTTATACGACAGGTTAAAGCTTATTAAAGCTTATTAAAGGAAGTTCATTTAAAAAATTGTTATGCTATACATGAGATCATTTACAACCACAGATAATACTCATTAATTTCAAGAAGGTTTGTTTTAAATTCTGTTTTATTACCAGGATAACCCAAAGAAGTCAAATATCTTCAGAAGGAAATGAGACCGAATTAACAGATTCAGACTATTTTTTTGCTGAAAAGTTTGTATAACAATTTAACAAAAAATTAAATTAAATAAAGTTATTTTATTAATTACCGTGATGATAAAGTTTAAATAGTATTATTCTAAAAAGAGTATCTGATTAGTAATATTTACAATATAATTTTACTTATATATATATATATATCAAATAGTGGAGCTATCTATCGACACTCACCTTCTCGAGTCGGCAGAGTCTCACCAACTCTTTGTGACGATGACCATTCATATGCATGCGACTTCTCCAGAGAATGTGACCTCTCTAGAGAATGTGACCTCTCCAGAGAACGTGACCTCTCCAGAGAATGTGATCTCTCCAGAGAATTTGACCTCTCTAGAGAATGTGACCTCTCCAGAGAAAATTACATTCCATGTACCGCTGCTTATTCGCCTCGTCAGCGAGATATTAGTTCCAATCAGGGTAGTCCTTCGACGATCTTGCACGATTCTCGATGTCCCCACTCACCGGTGAATCTATGTAGCCTGCAATCTTCAGACAGCGATAATGACATTGACGAGCCGTGTAAGAATTACTTCACAGATGGAATAAATGTTAGCAAAACAGTACTTCTTTGTATTATAATTCATAAAAACGTTTAATAATGATAAGTAAATGTGAGTATTGATTATATTAGACGAGCAGACATCAACACTATCTCGATGAAGAATTATCATCGGGATTTAAAACGCATCGTTATAAGTGTAAGTGAATTTAAATTATTAAGAATTCATTTTATATTTTAATATTTTCAGTTTAATATTATTAATTAATTTTGATATGTGATATATGATATCCTTTACTTCAGATGAAAATAATTCATTTAATGATACAACAGAAATTGATTTTGATTCAGAGATAAATATATCTGATTTAACTCTAAGCAATTCTTTAATTGAGAGTTCAATAGCTAAAAATAAAAATTTGTTTAAGAATAAATTAAAAATTGATGAGAAAAATAAATACCAAATACATAAAAATGAAAATAAAGACAAAAGGAATATTAAAAAGAACAAACTAATAAAAAATAATACTGTTAAATTTAACATACATGAAAATCAAAACTCTGATGAAAGCGATATATCAAATAGTAATAATAGTAGTGATGCAAGTATTCATAGTATTGATGATTATAGTACTAATAGAAATGATAAAAATGTATTAGAAAATAAGAAAAAGATATATAAAAATTTAATATATAATTCAGAGGATGAAAAAAGAGTTAAAAATGCTTTACAAAAAGCTAATAAAGCATTAAAAGAAGAAACTATGAAAGAAAATATATCTGTTAATAAATTTAATAATATTACTTTAATTTAATATTTGACTATTGTCAAGTTAAGAGATTAAAATATTATAATAAGATTACTAAATTTAATTTGACAGGTGAAGAGTTTATTCAATAATGCCAAGACGGTTAACATTATTTACAATTACAATGATTCAACACACCAAGAGAAACGTCATGAAGATAGTTCGCAACTCAAAAATAAGAACTCAGATACTGAATCAGAATCTACAACTCATGTAATATTAATACCCCCTTGCATTGTTTGAATAAATATAACTTATACACAACTGTGAAATATGATGTCGTGTGATTTATAAATATTGTCACATATCTGTACCCACCTAGTTTGAAGATAGTTCGCCGAGGGATGAACACGTTGAAAAGATGGTGCAGTCAGAACAGCACAGTATCATGTCATGGTTTCACGATATTATCTTCGGAGGAGATGAAGATATAAGATCGAAGGAAAAAACCAAAAAACCAAACTTCTTAAACATTGACAAAGATTCTAAGAGTATACGAGATAAACTTGATGATAAACGAGATAACAAATTAAAAGATGTAGGTCGCAAAGAAGAGAAAAAAAAGAAAGACAATAAAGGTATTTTTATATTTAATTTACAATTATTATTAAATATCGAGATTAATTTAATTCTAGAATAATATATTATATTAAAAAAAATAATATAATTCATTCGTTTATTGATTATTTATGGTAGAATCTATAGCACCTCTGCATGTAAAAGAAATTGATCGAATAAAAGAAAAATGTAAAAAAAACCAAACTTTATGGGAAGATAAATTATTCCCAGCTAATAATAAAAGTATTTCTCAAAATAAAAAAGAAGATCATGTAATTTGGAAAAGACCAATGGTTAAAATATAATTTGCTAATATTTCATTTACAAAAATTACAAATTATAATTCAAATTCAAAAGGACTAAATAACTAATTTGTGACAAACAATAACATCTTTGATAATAATATTATTGTCGGTAAATTCAATGCAATGTTCTTGATATATCAACAATACCGATTTCTAAATATATTTAAATAATTATGATTATTATTGACACTCTTTATTTAATTGTTTATAACTATATGTTTATGTATACATACTATATGTATACATATAAAGAATATCAATTATATTTATATTCCATTGGTGTTTTATTATTGATATGGCTAAAGAGGAAATATCTAATAATAGAATTATTTATATCAAATTAATAATAATATTGTTCTATTAATATTTTCTAAAACAGGATATTTGTAAAGATCCTCATATGTTTATTAATGGATCAGATAGGTTCGATGTTGTTCAGGGTGCCTTAGGTTAATATTTAAATAAGTTGTAGGCATTGATATTGCCAATTAATATTGTGAGTAAATTAATAAATTTGAATTCAAGTATTTTTATAGTTTTCCTAATTGCGTTATGCTTTCGATACCTGTAGGTGATTGTTGGTTGTTGGCAGCAATGGCTTCACTGAGCGGCGTGAAAGCATTAGTCCGCAAAGTTATTCCCGGAAAACAAAACTTTAAGAATAATTATTATGGTTAACTTGTACTATATTAGCTGATTATATGCATAAAGAGGAACCAATTTTGGTCATATAAAAAATAAGTTATTAAAGAATACTGAAATTATTTATTTATATAATTTCACAGGAATATTTGAATTTAATATTTGGCAATTTGGTACCTGGACCACAGTTTTAATCGATGATCGACTTCCTGTGAGAAAAACCAAATACGGTTTGCTTTTTATTCATTTCCTTTGACTAATTAAATAAAGAGAAATTAACACATGTATGATTAAACTACACACAATAGGATATGAACTCATCTACATGAGATCACAAGAGAGCAACGAATTCTGGTCTGCATTATTGGAAAAAGCATTCGCAAAGTTTTTACTAATATTTGAAATAATCATAAATTTGTTGATTCTCTGATAATATCTCTACCTCGTACACCTCCTTCATTCCTTTAACTCACGCATATCTTACCACGTACCTCTACTACACGTCCTTTTAATACACCCTTCCACGTATCCTTCCATATATAGCCATTTTTTACGCATATCCATTCGCTTATTAATCACATTTATTCGCGAACATATTCACTAAAGAAGTCTACCACAACAATATTCAGGATATTCGGCAGCTACTCTGCCCTTAGCGGTGGTTTGACTTCTGAGGCTATGACTGACCTTACCGGCGGAATGGTAACAAAATTCAATTTCCGGGATGACCTGCCCGATGACCTGTACTCTATTGCTAAGCAGGCGTTTTCTAGCGGGTCCTTACTCGGCTGCTCAATTGACGTTAGTACTTCCAGCTACAAGTGTTATGTATTCACCGATGCAATTAAATATACCAAGATTAGGTATAATGCAAATAAATATTTCTATCAATCATTAAAAAAAATAATTAATAAATAATATATTATGATTAATATTTTATGATAAATTTTAAATATGTCCCAGTTTTAATAAGAACTTGTTAGTGAATTTAAATATATCCATTGACTTTTTTTACAGTCCGTAAAAGGAGGTGAGGAATCATTAAAGAACGGTTTAATAAGAGGTCATGCTTACACAATAACTGATATTAGAACTGTTTGTATGCAATAATTTATCTTGCCTATATTTAATTTTAAATATTAGTTATATAGTTAAATTATCATAATATGTTTAATATTATTACAATAAAATATTGATTTTAGTAAAATAAATATATTAAAATTAATCGAAATCATTAATTATATGTTTTGTCTATTTAAACTATTATAGTATATAAAATAATATAATATAGTAACAAATATAGTAATAATATATACATCCCATATAAAGTAACAAATTATCACGCACTCTCTATATTACTATTATATAATCTTATTCCTCAGATTAAGCGAGGCCGAAAGAACTTCGGCATGGTAAGAGTACGTAACCCTTGGGGCAATTCACGCGAGTGGAACGGTGCTTGGTCGGACAAGTCTGTAGAGTGGCAGTCGTTGAGAGACGACGAAATCAATGCAATGGAACTACAGTTCAAACATGATGGAGAGTTCTGGTTCGCCTTTCCGCGCACACGTGATCATACATATACTTGATATCCAGTCCTAATATGTATACGTATAGTATATAATCTAATATCAATTGTTATAGGATCCTAATATATATACGTGTCGTTATTAATTTTGAAATCAAATTATTTTGATTGATTAATTTTCAATTGATATCGTTTTCTTTCAATCTTAACTAATTGTTATTTCGTCCGAAATTAAGCAACAAATTGTCTACTAACAATAATAGCTCTAAGGATTACCTATATATGCCTGTGTATTACCTATATACCGGCGTTAACGAACTTTTGGGTTCGTCAGGATGTCGTTTAGGGATTTCACTACGCACTACCACCGACTTGAGATCTGCAGCCTACTAGAAACTGCTAACAACACTGGCGGTCCTCAATGGAAATGTTCGCTAACCAATGGGTGCTGGGCGCACCCTGTTTCCTCTGGAGGATGTCGCAATTCACCCGGTCAGTTGACCCTTCTATTTAAATATGTATATATATGTACTTTTAGAAATTTATTTTACACTAACATTTTAAAACTATATATCTATAAAAATACTTTTGGTCTTAAATAAAGGCAATTTTATTTGAAAATTAATATAGTCCTCGAATTCCAGAGTTTTCAATTTTACATAATCACTAGATAATACTAATCTGTTAATTAAATTATCGATAATATTATAAGTGAATAAATAACAAATACCAATTGCATTAAATTACAAATTGTATTATAAAAACTAATAAAAACAATGCATAACTAAAGTTTTATGCATTCCTATTATCATAATAGTTACGTTCTGGACGAATCCACAGTACCGGATCGACATTCCAACTAAATCTGCCTACGATGGCATAACCTATGATTTTACTGACTCGATGATGACCTCTTTAGCGCTTGGTATCATGCAGAAAGGTCACCGCAATGTAGACTCTAATCCCATAACTATTGGATATGAAATCTATGAGGTAGTGGAATATTGTAGTTTCTGCTCAATGTAATGATTTCTCCTAAAAGTACTGACAAAACTCTGATAATAGCCTATATATCTTTTTCACTATATTATTATATATAAATTAAGTATATACTTAAATAATTAATTGTTATATAATCTAATAAATCTATAACATTTTGTATCATTCAAAAATGTTAATTATCTAAACATATTTAAATAATATTATTTATATATATAAACTATAAATAGTAATATTAGATATAATTTTAGGTTTGAATATTATTTATATAAATAAATTAACTATATGTGCTAAGATTAACATAAATCATAATTAAGTATCTAATTTTATATTATATTTTTATACACATATAACATATTCTTTAATATTATTTATAACGTATTATTTATTAAAATGTTCATTAATTATCAACTATTAAAAATCTGTTATTTTCGATTAATTGTCCATAGTTACCCACTGTAATTATATTGAGTCTAAATTCCTTTCCACCAGGTTGAAAGTAATTGCACTAACCCGAAGAATAGGACTTTCTTTGCCTGTAATCGACCCCTGGTGAGAAGTATTTATATTAACTCTCGCGAGGTTTCAGGCCACCATTGTTTACAGAAAGGTTGCATTGAACTCCAAATTGTTAATTTGTGAATTGTCAAAATCTATCGCTTACAAAAAATATTTTTTATTTAAACATGCTTGTAAAATAGATATATTATATATTACATAATAATATTATAGAATATATTTTGTAATATATATTATATTGTTATAAATCTTGGTTATAATTACTAATATATTATTAAGTAAATAATATTTTACTATTTTACTAATGCAATCACTTGATTTAAAGAGAACTCATCGAGAGACAAAAGTGTCTTCATTTAAATGTAACCAATCTAAATACATAACAAAATTGATCTTATCTATATTGATACAATAGTAATGTATTGTTCATAATATTAAATCATCATAAGAATGATAATTATTATTTAAATGATAATTTTAAGTTATTAATTAATGATTAAATTAATCTTATCAATATGTGATATTATTCAAAGTGAATATAAAATTATCATATATCATTCCATATTGTTATACGCCATTGTAACGTAATAATTACTTTTAAAGGTAAATCGTATCTACTAATACCCACGACTTATGATCCCGGACAAGAAGCTAACTACCTGATCAGAGTCTATTCCGAATTGAATATTTCATTTAGGTTTCGGAATATGTTGTATTCATTTACGTTATATAATTGTTGCCACTAGAATAAAATAATAATACTGTTCCTTAAAGTTAATTATATACTATTTAAATACTATATATTTATTTATATATAATAGGATATATGTATGCTGTGATTGAATTTATACTTTCACAATCAGATCGTAA
Source organism: Osedax frankpressi (assembly GCA_964035775.1). Classification (NCBI taxonomy): domain Eukaryota; kingdom Metazoa; phylum Annelida; class Polychaeta; order Sabellida; family Siboglinidae; genus Osedax; species Osedax frankpressi. Next base: position 16,125,872 of record OZ038313.1, read on the forward strand.
TATCGTTTTTTCTATCAGAGAACTATATGAACAAACACGATTCGAAAGCCAGCGATACTATCGATCATCGCCGATTAATGACAAGCAAACATGTCAGATATCATTTACTAAAGAAAACAGTACTGAAAAGATGAATAAAGAGGTAAAAACGGAAACATCCGGGAAGCTGCTTATTGCGAAGTTATTCGATGAATTTAAGGGTGACGATTCACTCGTAGATGTTTTGGATCTCAAGCAAATATTAAATAAAATGCTAAAGAAAGGTACAGTATGATTTATAATACGTTATTAAAATACACGTTTAAATCATTTAGACGTCTGTTATACTTGAATATTACTTCACAATTTCGTAAAATAGATGTCGGAGAATTTGATATAAGTCTTGCAAGATCTTTATTAACTATGGAAGATGTTAGTACTTTGGTAAAGACGCATTATTTTTTTCTATTGTTTTCTAATATTGTCATATATATATTAAAATATCCTATCCTATTCAAACTTATAATATATATAACGTAAGTGATTTGAATAGAATGATAGAACTGGAAAACTATCATTGAATGAATTTACACAATGTTGGCAAATGATATGTGAATGGAAGGTTATATTATATTAACTTCATATTATAGAGTATAGTTATAGTTTAAATTGTATTATATCACAAATTCTAATAATTTATTCATAGTCATAATATAAGCATATTAAAATAATCAAATCAATGAATTGTTCGGTATTATCCCTATCATAATATGTATTTAATTAGACATTGTTCTTTAAGTAAATGTAAATAAGTGTAGCGAACTTTATGCTACGTTTACTAACTAATAGTACTAATATATGGTTAATAGTAGTATTACATTTTTATATAAATAGATATTATATGAGACAAATCAGAATGAAGAGAAAATGTTGTCAGCTGTAGGATTCATAACAGCAATGCAAAGTACAGGTTATAAAGCATTTCTAATATTTTACATCATATAATAATTTCTTATTAATTGAAATACTGTATTTATTTCAGAATATAGGTTGTCAAAAGAATGCTTAAACTCGTGTGTAATGCGATATAGCAGGACCAAACTATTTGAAATGAATTTCTCTGATTTTGCAGAATGTCTTTCAAAAATTAAATCACTCTTCGGTAAATATGATCTAATATATTTTCATTATTTCATAGATCATTTAAGTAGTGTATAATATATATATATATACATACACACACACATACACACACACACACACGCACGCACGCACGTACACACACACACACACACACACACACACACACACACACACACACACACACACACACACACACACACACACACACATGTATATATATATATATATATATATATATATATGTATATTGTAAATTCTCAAGTACAATATATTGATGCTGATAATTTGATAAATATGTATAAATTATATTTTTTAATTAATATCATCAACTTTTTAGATATATCGAAAGCATTCCAAGTTCAAAATGAAAAAATTGAATTCACAAATGATGATTATTTAAAATTTAATATTTATACTTAATGTGATACTTTATATTTATATATATATAATATATAAAATCAATGATATTTTAGCTTTTAATTAGTAATAGGAACTATAAACTATTACAATACATACTTTACATTTTCATTTAAATCTACAGTGAAACATTCTAATCGAATATAAGATAATGTTCTACTTTTCCTACCTTATTTTATATTATTTTTAAAATGTAGTTTTATTTTTTTATATTATAAATATATATGTACTTACAACTAACACTTAACATCATTAGCTATTATGTATCCTTATATCTTTCTTTCCAAATTAAATATAGTAATTAATTTTGTTTTAACATAATTGATTATAGTTTATTTTAATATAACAGTTGATATTGTAATATTTTCAAAATAAACCATCAATATTAAATCATTTATTACATCCCTATATCTTCATATTTAGGGATATTACTTGGCAATGTTTGTTATAAATGTTATGTTTAAAATAAATAATATGAATTGATTTATTATAAATGTAGTTATTTTTATATTTCTCATATTAATAAAACAGCAAAACCGTATTTCAATTACTATTTGTACATAGGTTAATAATATATTAATCAAATGGGAATGTAATACTTAAGTAATACAAATTATTGGTTGGCTGATTTATTATTATTACAATAATCTGATAATTGAAATCTAATATTTATTGTTTGAGACTTATCGATAAATTTCTTCCCTATTATGTTAAAAAATAAATTTATTAGTTTTGTTAAATAATAAAAATTATTTGATTTGATTTCTATTCTATATAAATGAAGTTATCCGTAAGTTGTGAATTCATATTCGTTATTACATAAGCGGTGGTATTTATCTTTAGAGTTTTCTCATTAAGTAGGTGTTTTTTAAGTAAGTATTTGTTAAATTGTTTGGAAAATTATGAAAGTGATCATTTATGGTCAAATTTGTAACTAATATCACGCTTATTTGAGTGGCATTATTAACAAAGTATATTTGTAGATTAGTCTTTAATGTATTTATATATTTATTTACTACTTTTAGTTCAAGTGGCATAAGTATTATGCTATTAATAGCAACAATTGTTGCTATTGATATTATTGGATGTAAAGTTAGTTGGGTTAAAAAGTAAAGTCTTTATATTATGGAATAGCTTGTGAGTAGTATATATAGAGAGTTGTTCAAGTTATTGTTTAACATTTATTTGGAGATATATTATGAGATATATGTAAAGTTAGTTGGGTTAAAAAGTAAAGTCTTTATATTATGGAATAGCTTGTGAGTAGTATATATAGAGAGTTGTTCAAGTTATTGTTTAACATTTATTTGGAGATATATTTAGTTACTATTCGTTCATTATTTTATAGAGGAATGGTAAATTATATATTGGTTTATAATTATGTGAAGCTTTTCATATGCTTTTCGAAAACGTAGGTGTTTTAGGAATTAGCGTAATTAACGAGTGTTAATGGGAAGTTCGAGTGATTTTATTATAATTTATAAGGTAGATGAAGAAAAAGAAAAAAATGAATATATTTATTTAGTAGGATGTCATTTATACATGCTATAGGCAATGCAAAACATTGTTTTGGTATTAGTTCGTATTTGTGTGTGTGTGTGTATGTGTGTGTGTGTGTGTGTGTGTTGTATGTGTGTGTTGTATGTATATATGTGTGTAAGCCAGGGAAAGGTGAAAAGATGAAGATAACCTTTTAACTATTTAGGAGTCACATTAAATTCATGACTAATAAAATATTTACTTAATAAAATATTTAAAAATTAAATAAAAGTCACAATTATAACTACAGTACCGAGTCTATTTAAAATTAAAGATCTACTAAACTCATATAGTTATTTTGGTTCACTTTTCCTGATTTTGGTTCACTTTTCCTGATTTTGGTCTATGAATATATATTACTTCGATTTACAAATATCCTATTCTTTTCTATAGAAACATATGTAAACAAATTCAACTTATATACGGATATTTTTCTTAATTTTAGAAAAAAATTTAGAATATATAAGTTTAACTATGCATAATACGAAAGATTACGAGCATTTGTTCAAATTATTAATTATTGGTGATAGTGGTTAGTATTAATAATACACTATTAAATATTTATAAATGATATACGCGCATACATATTACGTGAATGTTAATATATTTTTTTAAGTTATTCAATATATTCACACGTATGTTATATGAATCGATCGGCTATATATGATATCATATGAATTCGTATTGCATTAAATGATACATATATATTTTATAAAACATGTGCATATCATATTTAAAACTTGCAAAAGTATTAAGGTGATTTTATATATAAATAATAAAATATACGATATGCTATCAATATATCTTTTATTTTCAAATATTTATATACTAATAAAAATATACACATATATTATAAATATTACTGGTATTAAATACCACACATCGATCATATTTCACAATACCAAATAACACACTTATCACATATAAAGTATACAAAGCTTATCATTACATTCTTATTCTAATGGGCTCATATTCGTAGACATGTCTACTCTTCTCGTGGTAATTAGATTCTTCTCACTAAATTATATTTATTAAATTAAGTCATACTTATTAAATTAACCCTTATATAATTAAAAATATCACATAATTATTATATTTTATTTTATGATATCGGAAAATGGGAATACATGTGTATTTAATAAGTATGTAATATATGCAATGTTGAAATTCTGTGATAAAAACTTGTAATTTATAAATATAATAGAATAATATCACTGATATCATAATTCTGATCAACAGAACACTGGCAATTTATTGTGTCATTATTGCTAATTGATTCATGGAATGGGAGAAAATTTAATTACATAGTATTTACTATATAATAAATTTCTATATATGGCTAACAATATACCAGTGATACAGTAACTAATTACTATATGTATTAGTATCATTATAAACATAATATATTTAAAATATAGTTTTAATAAAAATATTATAATAAATCAGTTTGTATATTATTCTATAGGATTGCCATAGAACCAATGAACCAATGGCTTTATATATAGCTGATATATAAAATAATTACTTTCATAAAAATATCAATAACTAATACATTATATAAATTGATTATTAATCAAAACTAACAAATTACTTATAGAATTATTCCTTAGAAATGTTATATAATTTAAGTTATATGTATTATTGAATATAATATATATTTGTATATTCTATATTCTACATATATATTGTTAAAAAATGGTTTTTAATATTTTTGTTTCATTCTGAAATTATATATATATATATATATCTTGTAAATATGATTTTATAAATTTGTATATTTCCTTTTATAAATACATATTTTCAGTAAATCATATAAATTAATTACTGTATTTATATATTAACTAATATATTATTTTAATATATTAACTTAATGAATAAATAATTCATATAAACATGAATTAAAGTACTTATATAATAAATATCAATAGAAATTTGATAAGAGTAGTTTAATTTTAGTTGATAATAATTGTAATTTTATCTATGCGATTTTCTGTTTAATTCTATCGTGGAACCCTTCAACTATGATTCATATTATAATTACAGTATGATATATAAATATTTATTTTTTTACTAAGAACATACTTACTTAGTAGTAACTGTATAAATAAGAATTTGTTTATGTGAGAATTCAGACTATCCAGTTGTAAACTTGTAAACTTACAAATCTTGATCTGACTCATTTTGGGTACATAGGTGTCGGTAAGAGTTCGCTGTTACTGCGATTCTCCGATGACAGTTTCACCGGCGCGTTCATTACGACGATTGGCGTCGATTTCAAAATCAAAACCGTTCAGATCGGCAACGAACGAGTCAAACTTCAAATCTGGGACACCGCAGGCCAGGAGCGCTTCAGGACTATCACATCGACGTTAGTCGAATATTATGCTCGCTACGGAGCTGCAATCACAAACAATTTTATATTCGTAGACTTTTGATTTTATTTACACATAACTTTTTTCAAATATTTTATTGATTTATCTTTGATGGTGTTATATTATTAAGTTTTTATTTACGTATACCTAATTACCTGTAATTAATTATCAGCGTAGACATTGCATATCATAGACTTTTATGTGACGTTCAGGTACTACCGTGGTACTAATGGAGTGATTGTAGTTTACGATGTGAATAGCGCCGATTCCTTTGCTAACGTCTTGAACTGGCTCAACGAAATCAAAAACCACTGTAGCGGGCTAGAAGTCAGTAGGATATTAGGTTAGAAAATGTAATATTGAAATATAGAGTTTGTTGCATGTTAAAAAGTACTGCTTCTCCGTAAAGTATTGGATTATAATTCTTTAGTTAAACTCTCACTTAGAAACTATAACTCAAGTTTATAGTGGTAATAAATGTATTTATATATAACATTTTAACTAAATAGTCATCTACATGCTAGTTACATGATGATAATTCAAGAAATGTAACATATATCATTTTATAATTGTATGTCTTTATTATAAATTATTATATAGTTTTTCTGGCTTGTATACCAAATAATGTTGTAAATATGTCACAATTAGTCCAAAGCTATGCTAGTTGTTGGATTGAAGTAACGTGCATATGTTGTATCCTGAATGTTAAAAGTGATATACTATCTTGTGGTAATATATAGTATATACAAATTAGTCATTAAGATACCGTGATTCATAGACCACTTATATTATGTAGACCATCTATTTCCATTGAACATTGTTTAATATAAATCAATCTTGTGCGGATATATTATCATAACATATTTGTTTGTTAGCATTGTGTTAGTATGGCATTGTGTAATGCAGAAAACTATATACAATTACATAATAGCAATACTTAACGTTCATTAGTTTCATCTTACCGACCTCCCCTGCGCTACAAAAATCTATATTCAACGCGATCGAATAGACTGCACTCAAACGCTGCTCGCGTGCCCCCGTTTAAACTATTATTCCGGCCCATATTGACCTCGCGTACTCCATTGTTTACAGTCGGTAATAAGGACGATGACCCCGACTCCAAGCTTGTGAAATCCGAGGACGCGCAGTTGTGTGCCGATAATATTGATATTCCATTTTTTGAAACAAGTGCCAAGGAGAATATAAATGTCGATCAGGTTTCCTGTTATTGTAAGATAGCATCAAATGCTCGATTACATTTATAATTATTATATCTTTGCATTATCATAATTATATTATTGCAATAAATAAGTTATTTTTGTAATATTTATCTTCAAATACTAATTATACTATTTTATTTAGTATTTATACTATTTAAAATGTCTATAATAGATGATAATAATGTTTTGATGAAAAATTTATGTTTTTACTCCGGGAATGTGAATTGGTTGTTTATTAATAGAGTATTATCTAAGATAAATATTTGAATAAAACATATACATTTACATTTACATATAAAGTTACATAGATTATTGGGCACATTGTATTTTATATAAATAATTACATAGATGTTTATGAAAATTACAACATTGATACTGGACCAAAAGAAACTACAGATTGCAAACCAGCCTTCGAATGATATTTTGAAGTTATCAAGGAATACTGGATCTTCGGAATCATCCCACAAGAAAAAATGCTGTTTTTGAAGAGGGCAGTGATAGTAAAACTGTTTTGTAATTTTCTTCTATAATTTGTATTTAATGGTATCTATCCAACACATTGATTAAAATCATGATACAAGTGATATAATATACTTATCTTACAATGAAATGTGTGTGCCTTATATTATAAGGAAATCGTTTATGATTAAATCTGTTATTTCAATTTTGCTTATTATTTGAATTATTATTATGCAATAATTTAATTAATATTATTTCGATATCTTGCCAATAATTATTTTTTTTAATTATTATTTTTAATAATTATTTTCATATGAAAAATAAATTATTCTATTATATTTTATATTGTAAATAAAGAATGCAGTTTATTATGCATGAGTTGACATATTATTTATGATTATATTACACTGGATTAATTGCGATTTTATTTTTACACCTAGGAGATTTATAATTATTTTCAATAAACAATGAAATCATATTTTTTCTTTAATTAATTTTAAATAAAATGTATATAAATTATTAAAATATGTAGAACTTTTAAATATTTAATCTTTGATGTAATTATTATACATTGTAAATGATATTATATTTTAAATTTATATTTAAAGATTGTATCATAACATATTAAAAATGATTGTACATTTTTTGTGTATTCTTTTTCATAGGCATCGGATAATAATTTATATACAACGAGTAAATTTCAACAATATTAGTGACATACAATATACATACACATTTTGAATTTTTTAATGCATGTATATCTATGATTTACATATCCAAAGATCGTGAATTAAACGATTTGAAAGCGTCTCTGATTTGTTGTCCCTTGCCAGAAAGTAGTGGAGCTCTATTACCTCCGTGTAATATGGGCGTGTCTGGTTGTGACGAAGGGATGTTGTCATATGGGTTTTCCGTCATATAACGTACAATCTTATTAACACTAGCATCTTGATAATTTTCATTCCATCTGTAAATAGCAATAAAATAATAATAATCTAATAAAATAGTAGATTTATTTCAAAATTAGTTTAAATTTTCCGATTTAAATGTATATTTTGTTTATATGAAATTTGACATAGACTTACGGAATTCCATTAAAAGAACATATGCCTTGCATGTCTTTTGGTAATGATTTGGGATCGGGCCAAATAAAATGTTCATCCGTCACCGGTATTATATTTCGACCGCTTGCTAATGCCATTGCTATTTCCTATTTCATAAACGCGCTATTAACAAACGATTGTATCTATAACACTCGTTTCAATTGTACTAGACTAGCCTTATGAACCCAATCGCGACATTTGAAATCGTTAACGCATCGATTCAAAGAATCTTTGGTTAAAACCAATACGAAATTCGGTGTATTTTTCACGCTATCGATGAGGTTTTCATCAAATTTTCCAGCCGGTAATTTCTCTATATCGAGAAATACTTGGAATTTACGTATCTCCAAATGCACTTTTAGCAGACTTCATTTCAAATCAGATTTATTAAATTAACGTATTGTAAAGAGTTCAGCATTTGTGCATTATATAGTAAATATACGTATCGTATAAAATAAAATGTATATTCTATTTTAAATGTAATACCTAATGTCACGTATATATACTTTCTATTTCAAATATACATTTAATAACTATCGTATTAGTATATAATTTAAGTATATCTCAATGATAGTTTGGCCGTTCAATTCATTCATTCGAAGAGGGCTCAACGATAATAAACTAAACGCTGCCGCGGAGTACCACCTTGCCAATAGCGACCCGGTCGACCTGCGGTAGCTGATGAAAAACTGTACGTCGTTTTCGGACGCCACTTTCACGGCCAGGTGTCGGTCGGCTGCGTTAAAGTGTGTCTGGTCTACACAGTTTGGGGGCGAGTCAAGCGTACGCGACAAGCAAGCGTAGCACGTCGAAAAGGGGCGTCATGCTGACTAGTTGTTGGCTCTCTACGGCGGCGAACACGCACGGTACATGCTGATATCGTATGGGCGTCGTACTTTGCGGTTATGTAACGTAGGCATTTGAAATAGCGGTTTCATCGCACATACCAGTGTAAGCAATGCGTTTTACAAAAGAGGTAATTAGGCGAAAACAAGATAAATACTATGTTTAATATATTTAAATTCGCATTCAGAAATGATTATCGATATTGATTGATTGGAATCAACAAATGAAAACATGAACAACTATGTCAACTATAGAGAGATTGGTTAATTGGAATTAACAAATGAAAACATGAACAACTATGTCAACTATAGAGAGATTGGTTAATTGGAATTAACAAATGAAAACATGAACAACTATGTCAACTATAGAGAGATTGGTTAATTGGAATTAACAAATGAAAAAATGAACAACTATGTCAACTATAGAGAGATTGGTTAATTGGAATTAACAAATGAAAACATGAACAACTAAGTCAACTATAGAGAGATTGGTTAAAAGTGCAATACAGACATTTAGCAGAGTTCAATATCTGAGTTCTGTGAATCCCGTTAACTACTTTACAATCGGAAATTAACTGCTGTTCGTTCACAGTTGCCAATCCTTGTAAAGTTAAGCCGGCCTGGTGATTAGCCAAAAAGGTCGTTGAAAATAGAACGTTTAGTAAGACTAGTTCGAACGCAGAAGAGCTCACAACGATGAAAATAGTTTTAGATATCAATTTTTACTATGGAAATTATCACAAATTAGTCTATCTTATATGAAAATGGTTCTTTTAGAATATATTTATCCCCTGGGGGAATATACTCGTCTACACAATACCTGGAGCATGGGATACGCGTATTCGATGTACCTTCCTCCTAATGTTCTAAGCCATTTTTCCAGTTTAGTCGGATCGCAACTCTGATAATCCGTAACTTCTTTCAAAGTATCCAGTTCTCTATGGAATCTATATGTAAACGAGATGAATCGCTAATTTGAGTTATTGATTTTTGGTAGTAGGAATTATCAATAATATGATTGAGAAAATTATAATTAATTAAGAAAAAATCCTGTTACATATAATCGATATATATATATCTATAACATGCACATTGCTAATTGTTATAAGTTCTGACCTTTTCCGGATAATACCATTAGTCATATGGATATCATTGATTAACATGGCATCTGTTATTCGTAGCAACAAATCACCATCTACTTTACTCCGTTTGAAGTACTCGCAATATTCTCCATAGTTGATCTACGCAGTCGGATTTAATAAAATCAATGTGGATCATTTATATTCATCTGAGATTAGGCCTATTTTCTATCGTTATTGATTTAGGCTTATATGGAGATTATTTGCAGGGCAGTTAAACTATATATGGGTATAATTATACCCATGAAATAAACTAGATTATGTTAGTTTTTTGTTACATAATAAATGTGAAAATATATTTTATTGTAATTAAAAATATATTATTTTTATTTTTTATTCAAATAATTATATTCTACAATAGTTACACCATCTAGTTTCTTACGTATATATAATTACACATTGATACCCCAATATTACATAATTTGAAATGCTGAATTAAATTATTAAAACAACAATACGATAAAATCAATGATTACAGATTTAAAAATGTTACATATAATATCAATAAAAATAATTCTCTAACTACAAATCTGCTTATCAAAGCTATAGGCAAGCCAACCCTTTTTAACCAGTTGCAGGCATCAATACAAGACCACAAAGGTACTTGGGCTGACAGTTTGTATGGTACCGTTTCGCCGATAACGGACAGAGCTTGTGTAGCGAACCGAGACGCCAGTGTGTTCGGGCTCGAGGCAATCGATTGTAACGGTTTCACGGCATTGATGTCATGAAATAACTGTGCAAATATAGTTTAGAAGGCAAACGAATAAATGATATCCTTACAAATCGGTAGTCGGACGATGTGTCAAAATAGACGTTGTTAAACAATAAGTAATTGTTCTGTAGTAAGTATAAATATATAAATTATAGTAATACAAATATTTTATATATAATATTATTAATAGATTTATTCATAGGATTTTAAAAGTAAAAATAAAAGTTATAATAACTAATAGGTTTGTAACGATTATTGCAATAAATGTATATATTAATTAGATATATTAATTAGATCAAAACAATAATATTGAAATATTATTTAGTTTTTTAACATAAATCATTTTAAAGTATAGAGAATATTAAGTAGAAGAATAGCTATTTAAATGATAAAAGAAACATACTGAAACAATTAATATATAATTAGGTATATAGTATTTGCAATGAAGTAGCATGTTAACAGATTCCCACCTGTAAACATCCTTGGTTAACTTTAATGCATGCTTCCATGGCGAAGTGAAAAGCGGCCAACGAAATCACTTCTTTTCGGTTGCTCTTTTGTAGCAATGGAACCTTACAAACAAATCCTAAACTTAACTTAGTTAGTATGTAAATATAATATTTCCTGGGTAAATTAAACATAATTTTGTGTGAAAATTAATGATTTAATAAGTATTTCAGTTTAATCGATTTGATTCATAAATATGTTTCTCAATATGATTTATTTTACATAAAAAGTAAAAATATGTAAAAAAAAACTGTATCTTATTATAAATACAGAAGATGAAAAATTAAACTAAGTATTTAAAGAATAATTCGTCAAAAAAAATAAATTGTTCTATTATTTAAAAAAAAGTATTGAATTATAAAATCAATGTCAAAATATTAAATGATGTTTACAACAACAAATGTACACTTTATTGTAATATTTACATAAAATGTCAGCTATAAATTCGACATATATATAAAAAACGGAACTTCGTTATTATTTTTATTTTTTATCATAATATAGATACTATGCAGAGCTTTAAATGTCAAAGGGAGAAAACCAATCCTCTCTTCATATTGTATTTTCGCTAACCAGTCTCCTCAACCACTCTACCGACTGTCCGTGTATGTGAGCGCTATCCGACCGAGCAAACTCCGAGGGGTCGTGTGTACAGACGAACGGGACTAGCAGGTCAAGTGTACCAGACTTGAGCACCTCGGACATCATCTCCAGATTAGAGGATAGCATAGATATGGCGAGGAAAGCATAATACCTAGGGAAGGTGACGTGTTATTAATCGCACCGAGCTTTACTATCGGAAATGTAACGTCATACAATACGAATATTGTACCTTTCACTGGTGATTATCTCAATAATATCTAATAAATGAGTTATAATAATTATTAGAAATAATTAGCCAGTGATTATAATAATTAATTTAAATATATTTTCAAATGCAACATAACAATAATTTACAAATTATAATATAACAAATAACACCGTATTAAAGGTTTGTACACTGAACTTGATTACGCAATGCTAATTTATTCGAAGGTTGAGAAAAGGAAATATGCTCCATTGTTAATCCCAATGCCATTTACAATTCTTACACAAATTCTAGGACCTTATCTAATGCAACTGACCTTATGCTATCCTCGTGCGAAAACGCCAATGGAAAAAGCCACTCGGGTACCTTTTGCTGGACCATTTTACAATGTATATCTTCACCTCCGAATATGGAGAGATTAGCCAGTGCCATGGCACAATGTTGCAATACCTAGTGTTATTATAGAGGTCATTCATTTAGATATTGCAGTTCTATAGCTCTGAGGATATAATTGATTATTATATAACTCAGGGGATAGTTGTTAAATATATATATATATATATATATATATATATATATATATAAATAATAGATAAATTCATGGTTCAAGTTTAACTCTAACAATATTGACAAATATATAGATACGTAAATATCTTCGTAATATACGGGATATTCACTTACTTATCATCTATAATTACCAGTTCCTTTAGTGAATATACATGTTCTAAATTGATACAACTCTATGAAGTATACTCTGTTGATTTTCCTATATGATCTTTACATGGTCATTTTATTACTATACGGCTTTTGTTTACTTTTCGTACGGTGTTGTTGATACTTACTTTTTTATACCGCAATGATATAGCGTACGAAATTTCACATGAATTCAAGGAAACGAATATCTCTAAACAATGACTAATACTTGGGCCACCTTAAGGTGTTCTGTATCCTCGAGAAGGTGGAAAATGCTTTGTTAGTATAAACTGTTATAACAACACGATATTCATTCAATGTTAATATTATTATTTCGGGTACTTTATTATTTCGCCTTAATTTGCATCGCTATAGTAAATATTTGATCCGAATACATTTACGAATAGACGAATATAGGAATAACACTCATGTTCTCATATATGTTACTCGCCTTAGTATCACTGCTTCTGCAAGAGTACAGAATACTCTTTAAGCCGCCTCTTGCCATGACGTCTGCACATGTTTTTTCCGAATGCTAAAAGTGTATTTGCATGTATACATTATTATAAATAATGATTACAAAATATACATTATTATAGCGTAGTAGCGATCTACCGGATACTGGATTACTTAGAGAGTTTGACTATTTATAGATATACTAAATATTATCATATATTATTAAGATATATTATTAAATATAGCCAACTTGACTGTGAAATCGCTATAGTTAGATGGTTTACAATTACAAAAATAGAACAAAAATCATAATTACAAACATAGCGTGTATAAATACAAGGAGTTACCGTTATTATATAACCTATAGGTTATGTTACGTTCAACCGTAAACTTGTTATTTTAATTAATATTTAAAAATATTTTATGAAATGTCTGCCTAATACCCGTTAAGGTTTTATAGGAACTATACATAGACTTTATTCAGATATATAAGGTATTGGTTCTAGGCGTGAGATGCATGCGAGCTTTGACCTTGAAAAGATTCTCAAGGATTCCCGTAGTAGCTTTTGTGAGTCGAAGATCGTTTTGACTACAGGCTAGCTTAACGATTACATCAAGACTACTTGCTCTACGAGCTATGGCGGAACGATTTTCCAGGGTCATGCATTGTTCCAGAAGGCGAGCTGTGTGCAAACGAACATCATCGTCGATGTGCTGGCAGTTTTCAACCAGTATGGTCAGTCCACCTGATTTGAAAGCGATGTTAGTCTCCTCTCCTCTCCTCTCCTCTCCTCTCCTCTCCTCTCCTCTCCTCTCCTCTCCTCTCCTCTCCTCTCCTCTCCTCTCCTCTCCTCTCCTCTCCTCTCCTCTCCTCTCCTCTCCTCTCCTCTCCTCTCCTCTCCTCTCCTCTCCTCTCCTCTCCTCTCCTCTCCTCTCCTCTCCTCTCCTCTCCTCTCCTCTCCTCTCCTCTCCTCTCCTCTCCTCTCCTCTCCTCTCCTCTCCTCTCCTCTCCTCTCCTCTCCTCTCCTCTCCTCTCCTCTCCTCTCCTCTCCTCTCCTCTCCTCTCCTCTCCTCTCCTCTCCTCTCCTCTCCTCTCCTCTCCTCTCCTCTCCTCTCCTCTCCTCTCCTCTCCTCTCCTCTCCTCTCCTCTCCTCTCCTCTCCTCTCCTCTCCTCTCCTCTCCTCTCCTCTCCTCTCCTCTCCTCTCCTCTCCTCTCCTCTCCTCTCCTCTCCTCTCCTCTCCTCTCCTCTCCTCTCCTCTCCTCTCCTCTCCTCTCCTCTCCTCTCCTCTCCTCTCCTCTCCTCTCCTCTCCTCTCCTCTCCTCTCCTCTCCTCTCCTCTCCTCTCCTCTCCTCTCCTCTCCTCTCCTCTCCTCTCCTCTCCTCTCCTCTCCTCTCCTCTCCTCTCCTCTCCTCTCCTCTCCTCTCCTCTCCTCTCCTCTCCTCTCCTCTCCTCTCCTCTCCTCTCCTCTCCTCTCCTCTCCTCTCCTCTCCTCTCCTCTCCTCTCCTCTCCTCTCCTCTCCTCTCCTCTCCTCTCCTCTCCTCTCCTCTCCTCTCCTCTCCTCTCCTCTCCTCTCCTCTCCTCTCCTCTACTCTACTCTCCTCTCCTCGTTTCGCCTCGCCTCTTACAATAATATTACATAACATAATATTTAGTATGCCGTATATATAATTACTAATAATATATATGTACAAAACTCGGGGTATCAATTTCAAAATGGTTGTTGGTATTGAAATATGATTTTGTATTGCATTAATAATATGTATTATGTATACAGATGTAGTATTATCATCCACTCTTAATTCGAATATTCTAGTAAATATACAACTCTAACTGGGTTTGCATTAATATACCCACTATTGATTAAATATTGTTTTCGTATTCCATATATGCCATATCTATTTAGATATTTAAAATAATGACTTTTTATAAATAAAATATAAATTAATATTTTAAGTTCTTTTCAAAATTGATTATATTTTATATATTAATCATATATAATATCATATATCTATCTATCTAGCTATAAATATATATATAGTAGTTTTTATATTAATATATATATATATATATATATATATATATATATATATATATATATATATACAGATATGAAATAATACCATATACAAACTACGCTAATTCATAATATTATATAACCGGAAGTTCTCTATATATTATTCCATTATGAAGACAGACCCGCTAACCCTGTACGAAAGCCCTAGTAGGCTTTACGTGTGCGTCTACAGTAGAAGTATATTGATTCTTAAAAAAACTATTATTAATGCATATTATATTAAAATAATACGCGTTTATTGATTTATCTATGAATCCTAAAATAACTTGATACAAATAAATAAGGAATTCGTATTACATATACCACATGTAGTCATGAACATATTCAAATATTAATAAAATAATATTAACATAAGAGTAACTTTTATATCACAGGAGGATATTATGTAACACATGATATTAGCTGTTTGTAGTTATATTATTTACATCATATTATATTAATTAAATAAATGTATATATATATATATATATATATATATATAATTATATATATATAGCTATAATCTACAATAGATATTGAGATCATAATACCCATTATAATATACAATGATCCTAAAATATCTATGATTACATCGCTAATACTAGATAATATATTGCACCCTATTCTATAAGTTCATATACTATTAATTGTGTACGTATGTGTATGTAATAACTAATATGTTTGAATACTAAAATAATATCTGTTAGTAACTGTAAAAACCATTTAGTAGGTATTATAATATAAGATACATATATGTACATTTTATAAGTACAAGTATATATATATATATCTAAAGATAAGCGAATATTATTAATAAATGATATTTTACAAATACATATATCACAAAAAAAATAATTAGCATAATTCTAAGTTAAAACAAAATGAAACATAACACAATTACGATGTTGTAATAGACGGTAAATAAATCCCAAATATAGTTTATATTATAATATAATAAGTTATTAATCACATTTGAATACCATGGTAACGAATTATAGATGTTGGGTTATTGTGGAGAAGATGTATCGGACTTTGCTATGGTCAATATGAGATATGTTATATATAATATCAAGATAGACCATAATAAATTCAATAATAATGAGTCATCGGTAATAATGCACCGGCGATGAGTCACCGGAAATGTAAATAATATGGGCAAACAATGCAGATTTACAGTTTACGGGGTTGTTTTAAATGATACAGATATCGATATGGGGAGAGGAAAATACATCTGCAACCTAGTTATCTCTTACCCATATTCTCTCAACTGACGACGTACATTGAAGAGCTTACGTGTAGTATAAGCTCTCCTCGGACCACTCTTATATTAGAAAATATTTGGGTTTTTAGCCTGAACTCGAAGGTTGCGATGCATTTCATAACTCCTAAATTAGTGTTTCCGGGTCGTGTGGTGTGAATGGAATATGATTTACTTTGTTCCGATATAAAGTGACGTACGACTTGGATTTATAGTCTCATTTGATACACCGTAGCTACTCTCTGCACCAATCAGCGTTACACCACTTTACAGCCCCCGTTACATCGTTTAATTAGTAGTGTCCCATAATTAGTAAAACTATATCATTAGTGTTATTCCATTAGCACAACTCTTAACTCCTCTATTGTTATCTACCGAGTTTTACAAATACCAACAGTATCTTCGCAAATTCCATCGGCACCACTCCCCCACATTAGAACCCATGCATCACTGAAGTCAACCCAAGTGAATCAATTCCTTACTGGAACTCATCTGAACACCAGTAACACTGAAAATACCCCGGCAGTGGATACCAGATTATCGCCACGCCCTCCAGTGGAACCACTAGGAAAACTCAGTGTTATCACTCATTACTCATTACTCATTACTAATTACTCATTACTCATTGCTTATTATTACTTATTACTCCAATACTGAAACCACATGATCATCAACTTACATATATATACAAACAATGGAAAGCACTCCCACGAGTAAATTACCACAGATATATTATATACCCCCGCAACTGGAACACACCTATTAATTTATAATACCGGATGCGTTTGCATTGCCCGGTACACTTAATTAATTACATGTTATGTAATTGTATATTTTATACGATGCGAGTTGTATAATATACACGGTGCACCGTGTATATTTCATAATAGCAACAGTAGGCGTGGCATGGGCAGAGACAGTTTCGCCTATAGGCGATATATCCAGAATGCACACTCAGAAAAACTGCACGAACATATCAATATTACATAAATATATATATATATTTGCATATAAATTACATACACGCTAAATTAGAAATGATTCTACAAAACACGAGTTTTTAATATATATATATATATATATATATATATATGTGTGTGTGTGTGTGTGTGTGTGTGTGTGTGTGTGTGTGTGTGCGTGTGTGTGTGTGTGTATGTGTGTGTGTGCGTTGTGTGCGACGAGCTCCTCGCGTGTGTTTGTGTGCGTGTATAATGAATACACTATGCATTAATATGGTCATAGTGACCAATATAATTCCACGAAGATATCCGGTCAGCTGCAATTGACATATACCCGTCAATATACGTTATGACATTAGTGGTTTATTGAGTAATTACGCGACCATTGAGTCAATATAATGTAATTGCGTCATGGGATTAATGCGTAAATATATTGAAGCTAGTGGGCGTGGCCAACCTTCCGTACTAAGTAGGTCACAGAGAGTTGT
>OZ038313.1:16144227-16234227 GCA_964035775.1 Osedax frankpressi
AGTGTAAAGTGATGAGTGTAGAGAGCTGTTAGGCTGAGTGGCTGATGACCACTCATGTCACTCTTTATCTAACCGAATATAAGTATAAACATACGCACAGTGTGCGTTGTATATACCATTATGTACATTCATCTAAACACGTATATGTACACACTCACACTCAAACACCCGCACACACATATCCACACACACATTCACACACACTCACACTCACACACCCACACACACATACACACACATACATACACACATATACATACATACACATACACTATATATATAATATAATATAACGGAATATTAAGATATACAAACAAACTTACACTCAATTCCACTGACTTCATTCAGAACCTACTTTATGGAACCTACTTTATGGCACCTACTTTATGGAACCTACTTTATGGCACCTACTTTATGGAACCTACTTTATGGCACCTACTTTATGGAACCTACTTTATGGAACCTACTTTATGAAACCTACTTTATGGAACCTACTTTATGGAACCTACTTTATGGCACCTACTTTATGGAACCTACTTTATGGAACCTACTTTATGGAACCTACTTTATGGAACCTACTTTATTGAACCTACTTTATGGAACCTACTTTATGGAACCTACTTTATGGAACCTACTTTATGGAACCTACTTTATGGAACCTACTTTATGGAACCTACTTTATGGAACCTACTTTATGGAACCTACTTTATGGAACCTACTTTATGGAACCTACTTTATGGAACCTACTTTATGGAACCTACTTTATGGAACCTACTTTATGGAACCTACTTTATGGAACCTACTTTATGGAACCTACTTTATGGAACCTACTTTATGGAACCTACTTTATGGAACCTACTTTATGGAACCTACTTTATGGAACCTACTTTATGGAACCTACTTTATGGAACCTACTTTATGGAACCTACTTTATGGAACCTACTTTATGGAACCTACTTTATGGAACCTACTTTATGGAACCTACTTTATGGAACCTACTTTATGGAACCTACTTTATGGAACCTACTTTATGGAACCTACTTTATGGAACCTACTTTATGGAACCTACTTTATGGAACCTACTTTATGGAACCTACTTTATGGAACCTACTTTATGGAACCTACTTTATGGAACCTACTTTATGGAACCTACTTTATGGAACCTACTTTATGGAACCTACTTTATGGAACCTACTTTATGGAACCTACTTTATGGAACCTACTTTATGGAACCTACTTTATGGAACCTACTTTATGGAACCTACTTTATGGAACCTACTTTATGGAACCTACTTTATGGAACCTACTTTATGGAACCTACTTTATGGAACCTACTTTATGGAACCTACTTTATGGAACCTACTTTATGGAACCTACTTTATGGAACCTACTTTATGGAACCTACTTTATGGAACCTACTTTATGGAACCTACTTTATGGAACCTACTTTATGGAACCTACTTTATGGAACCTACTTTATGGAACCTACTTTATGGAACCTACTTTATGGAACCTACTTTATGGAACCTACTTTATGGAATCTACTTTATGGAACCTACTTTATGGCACCTACTTTATGGAACCTACTTTATGGCACCTACTTTATGGCACCTACTTTATGGCACCTACTTTATGGAACCTACTTTATGGCACCTACTTTATGGAACCTACTTTATGGCACCTACTTTATGGCACCTACTTTATGGCACCTACTTTATGGCACCTACTTTATGGCACCTACTTTATGGCACCTACTTTATGGCACCTACTTTATGGCACCTACTTTATGGCACCTACTTTATGGCACCTACTTTATGGAACCTACTTTATAGCACCTACTTTATGGAATAGAGTACCAACCTAAACATAAATCCTTTTAAAACTTCTAAATCATTTTTCTCATAACTATTGCTTTTCTACATCATATATCATACATGATATCCACACATTCATTTTCAACGTATTAATGTATTACTATATAAATGACACATATAGGTGTAAGTAATATAAGTATACTAAATCTACTGACCAATAATGAATACTCGCATTACTACCATTTAATTTAATTGTCCAACTTACCAACAAACTATAATTTATCAACACACAACACAACTACTTAATCCCGCATACTATTCCTACACTAACTTACTCTTAATTTCCTGTTATGTTACTACTTACTTATTATTAATATTATACACATCTTAGATTGGGTAACATCCTAGAAACCCGTGTTTAAATAAATCACAAATTCATACACAAATACACACATATATATGTATACATGTGTTTGGGAATATATATATATATATACATATATATATATATATATATATATATATATATATATATATATATATAATTCTAAATAAAACTTAATTTCAACTCTTTAAAATGTAATTGGTTGTAATTGATGGCCTACTGTTGATATCACATAACACAATGCTATTGATACCCTATAGATATAATTACAGACTAAATGATGGTTTTCCTAAATAATATCATTACAATATAGCTACGATATAGATATCTTATAACAAAATATATTATATCGCACCAAATCACACCAAACCACACATCATCGCACTACACCACACTTCACCACTACACTCCACACTACATAACATCACACCACATCACACTAATGACACCGCACCGCCCATCACTACACCACACCACACTACAACACACTATACCATACTACACCACATCACATCAAACTCACTGCACCGCACTACACCACACCTCATAACATCACACTAGTGACACCACACTACACCACATTAAACCACACTACACCATATTACACTACATTACACTACACCGCCCGCACATCACTATACTACACCACACTACACCACACTACACCACACTACACCATACTACACCACACTACACCATACTACACTATACTACACCACACTACACCATACTACACCACACTACACCACACTACACCACACCACACCACACCACACTAACGACACCGCACTACACCATATTACACCACACCACATCACACTAACGACACCGCACAGTACCACACCTCATAACATCACACTAGTGACACCACACTACACCACATTAAACCACACTACACCACATTACACTACATTACACTACATTACACCACATTACACCACATTACACCACATTACACCACATTACACCACATTACACCACATTACACCACATTACACCACATTACACCACATTACACCACATTACACCACATTACACCACATTACACCACATTACACCACATTACACCACACTACACCACATTACACTACATTACACTACATTACACCACATTACACCACATTACACCACATTACACCACATTACACCACATTGCACCACATTACACCACATTACACCACATTACACCACATTACACCACATTACACCACATTACACCACATTACACCACATTGCACCACATTACACCACACTACACCACATTACACTACATTACACTACATTACACCACATTACACCACATTACACCACATTACACCACATTACACCACATTACACCACATTACACCACATTACACCACATTGCACCACATTACACCACATTACACCACATTACACCACATTACACCACATTACACTACACTACACCACATTACACCACACTACACCACACTACACCACACTACACCACACTACACCACACTACACCACACTACACCACACTACACCACACTACACCACACTACACCACACTACACTACACTACACCACACTACACCACACTACACCACACTACACCACACTACACCACACTACACCACACTACACCACACTACACTACACTACACTACACTACACCACACTACACCACACTACACTACACTACACCACACTACACCACACTACACCACACTACACTATACTACACCACACCACACCACACCACACCACACTACACTACACTACACCACACCTCACCACACTACACCACACTACACCACACCACACCACACTACACTACACTACACCACACTACACCACACTACACCACACTACACCATACTACACCACACCACACCACACCACACCACACTACACTACACTACACCACACCTCACCACACTACACCACACTACACCACACCACACCACACTACACCACACTACACCACACTACACCACACTACACTATACCACACCACACCACACCATACTACACCACACTACACCACACTACACCACACCACACCACACTACACCACACTACACCACACTACACCACACTACACTATACCACACCACACCACACCACACTACACTACACTACACCACACCTCACCACACTACACCACACTACACCACACTACACCACACTACACCACACTACACCACACTACACCACACTACACCACACTACACCACACTACACCACACTACACCACACTACACCACACTACACTACACTACACCACACTACACCACACTACACCACACTACACCACACTACACCACACTATCCATACTACACCACACTACACTATACTACACCACACTACACCACACTACACCACACTACACCACACTACACCACACTACACCACACTACACCACACTACACTACACTACACCACACTACACCACACTACACCACACTACACCACACTACACCACACTACACCACACTACACCACACTACACCACACTACACCACACTACACCACACTACACCACACTACACCACATTATACCACACTACACCACACTACACCACACTACACCACACTACACCACACTACACCACACCACACCACACTACACCACACTACACTACACTACACCACACTACACCACACTACACCACACTACACCACACTACACCACATTATACCACACTACACCACACTACACCACACTACACCACACTACACCACACTACACCACACTACACCACACTACACTACACTACACCACACTACACCACACTACACCACACTACACCACACTACACCACACTACACCACACTACACCACACTACACCACACTACACCACACTACACCACACTACACCACACTACACCACACTACACCACACCTCACCACACCACACTACACTATACTATACTATACCACACTACACCACACTACACCACACTACACCACACTACACCACACTACACCACACTACACCACACTACACCACACTACACCACACTACACCACACTACACCACACTACACCACACTACACCACACTACACCACACTACACCACACTACACCACACTACACCACACTACACCACACTACACCACACTACACCACACCTCACCACACCACACTACACTACACCACACTACACCACACTACACCACACTACACCACACTACACCACACTACACCACACTACACTACACTACACCACACTACACCACACTACACCACACTACACCACACTACACCACACTACACCACACTACACCACACTACACCACACTACACCACACTACACCACACTACACCACACTACACCACACTACACCACACTACACCACACTACACCACACTACACCACACTACACCACACTACACCACACTACACCACACTACACCACACTACACCACACTACACCACACTACACCACACTACACCACACTACACCACACTACACCACACTACACCACACTACACCACACTACACCACACTACACCACACTACACCACACTACACCACACTACACTACACTACACCACACTACACCACACTACACCACACTACACCACACTACACCACACTACACCACACTACACCACACTACACCACACTACACCACACTACACCACACTACACCACACTACACCACACTACACCACACTACACCACACTACACCACACTACACCACACTACACCACACTACACCACACTACACCACACTACACCACACTACACTATACTATACTATACCACACAGCACACAATACACAATAGAACACCTCACTACGACCCAGCATACCAAATCAAAATATATTACACCATAAAATACTACTATATATGGTTAATACCATATATAGTCAGGTATACTACTTAACATACATTGTAGTATTTTATTGTGTATTGTGGCCATATAGATTTAGTACATATTATAAACATTAGTGTTGTATATTGAACAATACCACACCTCGCCAGAATATCACATACCGCATTGCTAACAAGGACTACCACACCACACCTCACACCACACCACACCTCACACCACACCACACCTCACACCACACCACACCTCACACCACACCACACCTCACACCGCACCACACCTCACACCACACCATGCACATAACCACACAACAGAATAATACACATTAACTATTTCCAGACACCAGTCCTAGCTAAACCAGCTATCCGAGTCGATTTCTTATTGATTGCTATTATATCTATATCAGATCGATACAGGTTACAGATGTCTTCCAAGAAAACTGGAGATGCAGTGAAAATGTATGAAATTAAATGAATCGATAGCGCTGAAAATGGATTTATTATCCGATCTCGTCTATTAGATTTAAACTGTTTAATGTATTCAGGATATGGAATCAAGATCCTACTTCGAGTCGATAACGTTATAATCTATGATTCTATAAATATAACCGGTTACAATTAATTACGCTGTTACTGTAGTAAGAGATTGTAATTAAATCTATTATTGAATCTTTTTTTAATGTATCGTATCATTTTATATATTTCATATATTTCGTATATTTAGATATTTCGAACATAATTTTTTACCGTGAAATGAAGATGTTCACCATCTGCTAAATAGTTCAATTGATCGTTAATTCAAAATACACGAATAACGTTTGAAAGCTCGCCTACTACGCGAACACGACGGTCTAGTTGAATACGGAACGGTATACGGAGCCAGTGGGTAATGCAAGCGAGACTACCGTGTTCCGTTAGTTAATTAGAGAACGACGGCTAGTGAATTATACCCTCGTTATCACCATGAATATTTAACGAACTCTTAATGAAGCCTCAACACGAGAACGTATCATAAATTGTATTGCGGGCGGTTAGTTGTACTAACTTAATACCCGTCGTAGAGGTCTATAAGCTATATAGATATGTCTAGTATATAATATGATACGATATAAGTTATTATTTACACTATACTAAATTATACACGATGAGAATATGCTAATGGTCTAGACATACTATATGGTATATAGTATACTATAATATTATTATAATGCAGATTCTATACTAATTTGGAGGTGGTATATTATATTTATAGTAATACAAATATAAATTATATATTAGATCAAAATATATTTTATATATATATAATATATATATATATATAATATATATATATATATATATATATATATGTGTGTATATATATAATATATATACACTACAAATTAATATTTAAATGTTTTAGAATACACATGCATTATTGTTGATGCATTATTTACGAATTTGTCAGCATAGTTCTTCTATGTCTATCAACGAGTTTAATATATACATAGTATAAGTATTATAATATACATATATAATATATATATAATGTATATCTTATCGTAACATACTTAACTAGGTAATTTACTTTATCTGATCACTAATTATCGACTGACTCACGAACTCTTTTGGAAGAGTGTCCGGCTTTGAGCAAATCCACATGCGTACGCATCGCTGGCACGGCCGTCTCTATGGTTACCGGCGACGGTAGACCCTTCACTTGTTGCTGAAGAATACGAGAAATGTCGCCGCTAGGTTCGGGGTCAATGGGCGTTCCGGCACAGGAGGAATTTGTAACGCCGGCATTGCATGACGTGTCATAAACAGCCTTCTATATTTGTACAACAACAATACATTATAGATACTCGGTAATCGATAGTACCGATAACGATGGACATATATAACAGATGAAAGGGGTGGACTACTATTTAGAAATGATTAATTAATGAATTAAATGATTACAATTACTGAGAACTGTGGTGAAATAACAATAACATTATAAATAAATACTTCCTGTATTATGAGTTAGGTGAATCTATACTAATTTAATGTACAAACTACTGAAAATAGGTCAAATAACAAGTGTTTTATGACGGTCTTCCCAAAAATTAGATTAATGTAATATTAATCAGAATATAAGTTTATTTTTAAAATGATTAATTTTAAATCTATTATAAGCCCTAAATAATATGTCATATTTAGTGAATTCTATAATAAACATATTCTAAACTCAGTTTAGATTTTATATAAATTTATTATTTTAAAAAAAATCGCTATAATGGTATATTAATGACACTTAAGAATTAATATAATATGAATCAAATGCAACATGACAAGGTGGATACATTAGAATCGCATGCGGATATGCATTACCTGATGGCAAAGCATCAGCATGAGTTACATATCAAATTATATAGTGCTGTAGTGCTCCTTAAATAGAAAACATTGAATCGAGGTCATGCTAGGTCAACGGAAGATAATGATAATAATCAATGATGTGAACAATTACATAGGCTTTATCTTCGCAAGTAATATTTCAATTTATGCAAACATTGTAACGGCAGTTGAAGCTGTTTAGTTTTAACACGAAAATGATAATCGGGAGTAAATAAGAATGTAAAAATAGAATTATGTAAATAAATTTTATCTTTAAATAAGTTAATTTACTGATTATCTTTGTAAAATCATTTTCAAGTTATCTGATCAAATCGAAATAATAAATTGGCGTCCAAATTCCCTTTAAAGAGTGCGACATTCATTATGAAATTATAAACAAAAGTGAAATCTAGTTGTAAAGGCCGAGTGCATCACTTTCGTGTTGACCCGCGCGATACACGGACACTAGAAATGCTGGGCACCCGAGTGGGCAAATGGGCAACTAAAACGCTAGAACGTCACTTTTTGAAGCTCACACAAAATCATCGGCTTCGCGACAACACTACAACGCCACAAAGTTTACCGCTGATGCCGTGGTCGGGACGGAGTGGTCGGGTTCGGCGTCAACGGAAGTCGCTCTTCGTCGCACTAGTCGCTTCTGAATCACAATGTTGGGAGGAGGTAAAGCTGAAGCCGCAGCCGCGGCCACAGCAGCAGCCGCCGAGGTCATCTCTTCCTTCTGGTGGATGGTTTGCAGCGAAATCTTAAACTTCGACCCCAGGTGCGCAGAGCAATCGGACGTCTGATCTCCGGCCTTTGAAAGGTCGAGATAAACCTACGAACAACGATATTTCAGATATTATTGAACTAGATATGCGAACCTAATGAAATGACGTTGAAAAGGTAGTTAATAGAAATGCACATTGAATATGATACGATGTTTACTGATATTGGATATAAATTATAATTATGTAGTTTATGTGCTAATTATATATATTATAATGAGTGTAGTTATTTGCATTATCATCTGCGAATAATAATGATATTAAATCTGATAACGATAAAAAATCAATTTCTATACTCTTTTATGATTTCACATTGCCGAGTAACAATAGTCTGTAATTATTACCAGCTATAATTGTAAGACCAACGATAAAACTAGGATAATTGGACTCACGCGTAATAGCAGCTTTTGTGTAATTTCAGGCTATGCGTAATAGCATCTAATCACCGATAGTAAACACGGCGATTCTATACGCTCATCTATAGATACGTAACATTGACGTCGCCGACGACCGACCTTAGCATGTTCCGCTACGGAGTTGCCGCCAGACGGCGACGAGGATATGCAGGTGGCGCCCCCGTTAGACGAGACGCCGCATTCCGTAGCCGAAGAACGACCCGGATGCGTCAAATCCAGGTTCATGCTGCTCTGAGACCGCTGCCAGGGCTGTTGATCGGATGCAGATTCTTCGGTTAGGTCAGACGCCGACGCGTGCTCCATCTGGAGGGAGAACGTGAATGTTACTCGCGGTCCCTAAGTTCGTAATTAGCGGGGTGTGGGGTATAATTTCGATGTGTATTTAAACTATATAAATATCGTGTTGGTGTCCGTGTTTTAAGATTTACTGGATTTAATAACTATGGCCCATATTATATGAAGTATGTGTAAATATAATCTCTATTAATCTTTTAATATTATAGTTCTAATTGTATAAAAATTTAAATTTAACATTCTTTTTTAGATTTTACATGATCAAATATACAATAATTGAGATAAAAGAGTAGATATATATATAGAATATATATAATTAATTGTGATGTATTTAAGATTAGTATAACGGCTTAATTAAGAGACTTATAAATTAATCATAACCTTTTTTGATACAACAAGATTTCCATCGGAAGCAATTCTTTGAAACTGAATTCCAATCTCGTCACTATATTGTGTCATCGGAATGACTCATATGATGTTATGTAATCGTGCTAATGTCACAGAAATAAAAACTTTTTAACCTGTCAAAATTTATAATATGAATAGATTTAAAGATAGAATCCATTTTACACGCATACAATTTATAGACACGCATATAAATAAATAGGATATGTTGGTATATATTTTGAATTAAATTCTGCATTCAAGAATATAATATATATATAAAAATGTTTAAATAATAAAATACTGATAAACAAGTAAACACAATAAAGTAACATTGGCATAAAGTGATAAAATAGTTTATTGCATATCAAAATGTAGGTCAAAGTTCTTGATTTAGAAATGAATGTTGTATAATCTAAATGGTATGGTTTATTAGGTTTATGCAAATAAATAGATGACATGTTATAATCATAGCCGAGCTAAATAATATATATGCATTAAATATATACATGTACTACATTTATTTGTCTTTTTCAATATATAAAGACGAATAAATGTGTTATTTTAAATTTGGAACTTTTAAATTGGCTTTAAAAACAAAATCTATTATTGTTTTGAACAAGCCAGCGAAGTTTATACAAACAAAGATTATATATATGATATATATTATACATATACACCTTTTAAATATATAGAATCTATATTTTTATATAATATCTAAGCATTTACTTTGCAAGTAATCTATTAAATTGATGAATAAAAACAATACAATGGACAAAAGGATGATACAATAAAATGTAAATGTATTATATAAAAGAAGTATGATATCTCCTTATCTGTACAAAGTGCATTTGATATAAATCTATAAATAGAGAATACAAACCACAAATTTAAAATATATTTATTTACAATATGCATTAAATAGTCTATAATTAAAATATATATATTACAAAATTCATTGTCAAATTAGGGAGTAATAGAATCAAGGTAATAGATATAAAATAAGCATTGTATATATCAATACAATATATTTTAAAATATAATTATTTAATTTTATCTTAATTAACTTTCAAATATAAAATACAATTAAGTTTTTAATAGTTTAGATAATATTATTTTAATTTATTAGGAAAACATCAAATAAAATACAATATATTAAAAAATATTCTACTAACTATAAATTTAAAGGTATATTAGAATGTTCTATTTATCTATGCCAGCTCTCAATTAACAAATGAAATAAGATTAAATATGAATACTTTCTACAAAAATGTAATGGAATAATATATCTATATTATAGATTTTCATATATAAAATATCAAGAGGATATATTATACTATATTATATATATAATATATATTTATATTATATATATTTAATATATATATATAGGAATTATATAAATAATAAATATTAATTTATTACCAGTATAACATAATTTAATGTATATTAATTTTTAATGGAACAGGTAGAATCAAATATGATTCTTGGCATATATTTAAAAAATAAAATTAACAATATATAAAATTAATACAATATATACTTACTAGATAAAAAATAATTATATTTCAACTCTATCACTAAGTTAAACAAAAGTGTCAATTCAAATCATATTATACTAATATATATATATATATATATATAATTATATATATATATATATATATACATATATATATATATATATTATGGTTAGAATTATCAATTGAACATGGATTTCAAAAAAAGAAACACATAATTAGCTCCAATGCATTATATAGTGTACATTTGAATTACACTTATATTCAGTTTTAATAATTATTAGTTTATTTGTTACATATATATTTAGTGATCCTTGTATTATATAGTTATATATTATATATTAAATGATATTATTATTATCATATTACACATATTTTTTATATATTTTATATACTAATAGCTATTTTTATATTTATAGCATATGATATATTAAAGGTCTTTTTTAAACTTATGAGAAAATATCATATATGCATTAATATTTATCTATCTTAATAGTTATAAATATATGATATTTATGATATATATGATATTTTATAATTAATAAAAAACTCGTTGGTAATTTTAAATATCACATTTTATAATTATTATATAATATATGTCATTTTAATCAACCTTGATATTGCTTGTGTTAATTTTAATATATGGAAACTATTAATAATATAAATAAGTTGTATAACGCAATAGTAACGTTACAACAATTGAAAAGAAAGCTTGCATTAATAATATTAATAATAACCATATACTGAATATAGTGCGTGCATACGCCATCATCAAAATAGCGTGCAGAATGAATAAATTGCGTGCGTTTTATGAAAATATAATTCTATACTTAAACTTGTTGATTTGAATATGGCCATAATGACAATATATGTTTATCCGTTAGATACACAATTAAAAACATTAAAATCTACATTTTATCCTAGTAAATATGTAATTTAAGTGTACTGATGTACTGATTTACCAATACAATTATAATATATATGTAATCTATTAAGTGTTATTTATTAGTCATGCATATTTATTTGTATATATAATAAATTTATATATGTGTATGTATGTGCATGTGAGAGTATATGTATTATGGGACTGTTGTGACACAAGGGTGTGTTTGTGTGTGGTGGTGTATATACATGTATTTGTAGTTGTGAGAGTATATTTTTGTATGGGCCTTCGTGTTTATATGTGCTTGTATATAGATGTATTTGTAAGTTGTGATCTCGTATATGTATGTGTGTGTGTAGGAGTAGTAATAGTACATTTATTAGGTATAATAATAAAATTGTTTGTAATTGTTAGGAAGTATTAACGATATGATGTATATTGTTGTATGAGATAATAGGACATTATAATATATGTGGTTGATCGATAAATTAAAGGTAACATTTAAGCGTAATGTTATAAAAGAAATTAAATAGCGAGAGTGGGGGAAATTGCGAACTTTATATGGGACTATGAGGTTTGGGAATAGATTGGGAGTAGTGTATAATGGAAGCGATACTGTGTGTTATATAATAAGTGTATCGAATACAGTTAGCGAAGAGTACAATGGGGAAATATAAATATCGGTGATTATTGTAAGATGAGATGTAGATTATGTTGGCATATTGAAGTTTTTCTTAATACAAATATATGTAAGTATTTGTAGGTAAGTATATATTATCGGGCGTAATATTTGTTTGTGTATGTGTTTAAGTTTGTGCACGAATGTAGTTTATTTATTAAGCCCGTTGTTAGAGGGTTAGTTTATATTAAGTAGTTTCTTATTGTGGACTATTAAATTCTATGGTAAGACAATTGTTCGTCTTTAGTGAAATATTGTTCTAATTCGTCATATTTATTTCTTTATCTGTACCTAGTAACTAATAGTACATAGTTATCAATCAGTTATTAGTTATTAAAGTAAACAGTTATCAATCATTGATGTATTATTATAGTTAAAATATCAGTGGTTTTTAGAAAAATAGTTATCCCGGACACACAAAACAACGAGGATTTCATATTACATGACAGTTATATTTTGTGTAAGGTTCATCGGTTTTATACTAAATATTCTATTTATTAAGATAGTATGAGAGGAATATTTTGTCTTATTATTTTAACAATTACACATGTATATACTAGATAGGACGCTCGGTTCTGTATATTTTGTAAATCGATATACCGATTGAATACATATAAATAAACAAACAATTATTTACACAATTTTAATTATTATATATGACACACACCTGTATATAAATATATATGTACCAATAGTAGGAAACCGTAAAAATGTAGATATCATAAAATAACAATCAACATTTTTAGTTTTTAACTGAGAAGATGGGATTATATGTTAGTGTGAAATGTACAGTGAAACCAACATCATAAGTTATGTAATATACAATATAATTAATCGGGATTAGCTAATAAATAACTTAAAGTCTTAAATTTAACTTTTATTTGACCAGCTGAAGTTTTGAAATTTAAAATAAAACTAGAATGTTCAGATTTGGACCGTAAATGTAATTATGAAATATTTATATGCAATATTTCGTCATATAGTACGATAGCTATATAATTAAAGAACTTTATATATATATGAATTACCCGATAAATATATAACATTCTTAGGATAACTTTATGAACATTATGGGTAGTAAACCTTTATCTTATTATATACAGTGAAGTATTAAATATATGAATATTCCAAACTTAAGTTTAATATCTATTTACACTTTTATGCGTATATGTTAGTAGTATATACACTATTTAATACATTGGGTTTTCAGTAATTATACCCTTGTGTTTTATAGAAGTAATTCATCAAATAACTTAAATTAACATGGCATATTGTACCAGGGAATAGTCAAGTTATAACCAAATCTTAATTAATTATACCTAAAAATGCTTCATAGAATGTTGATTATAATTGCAAGTAAAAAAATAGTATTCTTAAATTACATAAATATCTGAAACGAGTACTTTTTGTTTTTTAGATATATCTACTTATAATTTCGAGAAACTATTCATATTTTTTAATCATAATTCCTGAGTAAATTATATACTATTTCTAATAACGTTAATTTCCCAGAATATTACATAATTAGTTTTACAGTATTAATAGGTTAATATATTTTATATAAACATATAATGAATCGTATATCTGTCTATAAACCAATATTATGAAATCTAAAGATTTAATAAAATTGTATATAACTATATTTTAATATATGCATATAACATATAATATAATTACTAATATATCTTTAGCTTATTTTACTATGTATATTATAATATATACATTATATACATAGACATATATACGTTTACATATACATAACAGTTTCATATATATAGATGAAGTCATATCTATGATTGCTAAATATTTACATGATTAATAAAGATTATATCAGTTTAATAACATCCGATCTTTTAAAAATTTGACAGCAAATTTAAGGTTCATTTTCTTATAATGAACGATATCCATGAAAATCTACAACTTATTACTTCAATTCAAAAATATTCTACACACCACTCAAAATGGAATATTTAATCTCTCTCATAGTTGAAATATTAAGAATATTAATGTTATTATTTTATAATAATCTCTAGTATTTATAAACACTATTTATCAAAATAATTGTTATTATTTTAAAGTTATAATTAATTACACCTCTAAATTAACATAGTATTATAAATATTTGATATATGTAGTTATTAAAAAAATATATATTTATTATTTAGCCGTCAAAATGGTCAAGTTCCTTAAATCGGGAAAAGTTGTACTCGTACTAGCTGGCAAATATGCTGGACGCAAGGCAGTTATCGTAAAGGTTTACATATTTGATAATACTAATTAATATGTAATTATTATTTCATAACTATTAAATTTAAATAATGCCTGCATATGAAGTGTATTTCATAGTCAAGGTAAAACTATAAGTTATAGTGCACATACAAGAACAATATTGAATACTAAGTAGTTTTTTTTATCACGATCATTTTAGGAATACCGCATACTGTGAATTTTAGTTGATTATAAATTGTAGAATATGAATTTGTAAATATTGAACTAATTCGCGAATAGACCCATATAATTAGTGCATATGAGTTTACATTACTTAATCATTTAGGAATTATAATTCATGTTATTATATTTATAAAGTAAATATAGTTATTGAATATTGGTGGTTAAATAAATACGAATATACTCAATCTGATAGTATATAGTGTTTATAAATATGGACTATATAAAATAATATATATATACACATAAATAATTATATTATAGAATATTTTAAAAATTAAATAAATATATATAAATCTATTTTCCTATATATTATTAGAATCAATGCGTTTTATGGCTTGAACTAAAAATTATGCTTGAGTTCTAAATAGGCGTATTTAAAATAATGACATTTATATTAGCTCATGTCTATTAATAACACTGATTCATTATGAAGATTCACAGTTTAATCAGTAAACTATATTATATATAACATATATATATATATATTATGTATACATATATATAGAATTGGTTATTTCTATATATTTCTGCATTATTTATTTTATATTCTTTTATTTTTGTTAGATATTCAAAAAAGAATTTTATTGTGTATTTTAAAAATAATTATATAATTAAATCATATCACTTATTGGGTATGTTAAATATGTATAATGTAATCACTGTGTCATATGATTCTAATAAAGGTATATTATTAGAAAGATTATACATAATGTATATTAGATTCGGTTAAAATTAATATATTTAATAAAATTAGATATCTTATATAATATAATATATATTTTTATTAAGCTATGTATTATATGTAGTATATATATTATATTTTACTATTATATAATATTTACATATTAATGAATTGTATAATCTATTGTGATTACTATATAATTTACTATATATATATATATTTATATAGTTTGTATGTACTATTTATTTAACTAATATTATTTCATAAGCATATGTGAAATTGAAACTCAATCCTATTTTGATATAACCTAGCACTTACTAGACAATTAATTTACTATATTGTTTACCAATTCATATTTTTCTTATAATGGAATTTTTTTATTATATCTGATGATTATTAGGTCAACTGCAGTTATTGTGTGATTTATATGTAATTGCATGTTTGTAATATGTTATTGCTATCTGGTATTTATCTATATGAAACTTTGAAGATTCATAATTGGAATCAATGCCTAACTAATAATAATATAACTCTGTTATAATAGTCTCTAATTTAGAACAATAGTAAATGAAAGTTGTTATTGTGGAAACTTCACTTTGATCTAACACAACTCGCATAGTATGTATATAGTTTTAATTTATTATACCAATTCAAACTGATATATTGTTAAAAGTAAGTAAATTAAAAGTTATCAAATTATCTATTAAATAAGTTTATGTGTTTAAACATTTTGCTAAAAATAGTAGTGAACAAAATTTTAATTTTTTACAACAAATTTTAAATGTTATAAATCTATAATAAAATAATTTAAAAACAATTCTAAAAATGTCACAATTATTTTAGGTATAACTATAATAAATATTCTATGAAAATAATATCGAAAATGTAAACTAAATAACTAAATATCAATTATTTAGTCAAGAAAATCAAAATAATGAGAAAATTAAATCTAAAGTTTAATTTTGTTATGTAAAATTAATTAATATTATTTATTTATCTTTATAAATATATACGTATATTATATATATATTTATACGAATTAAAGTTTTCTATCATTATTTTTGAACTAAATTATCTAAATTTACTATAATATTATATATTACTATATTCTACTAATAAAAATTGTTATACATAATATCTATTTCATTAAATAATATTATAACATATTAATTTATATGTTATAATATTATTTATTGATATATCTATTTCATTAAATAATATTATAACATATTAATTTATATGTTATACTATTATTTATGTATAACAATTTTTATTAGTAGAATATATTAATATATAATATTATAGTAAATTTAGATAATTTAGTTCAAAAATAATGAAAGAAAACTTTAATTTGTATAAATATATATATAATATACGTATAAATGTAATATAAAAAATCTAAAACCTTTCATCACTCTTCCAAGCTTTTACCTTTATAAGCAATTTAAAACTAATTATGTTTTTATATAAAAATCCTTAAACTAAGTTAACCAAATATAAGTTTAATATAACTAATTTATTTAGAAATTAATGGAATTTACTTAAATAATCAATAATATTTTATTGATTATTGAGAGTAGACTTTTTAAAATAATTATTTTAAAATGTTTTTATTAAATTTTTTTTAAAATTTTAAAAACTGAAATTTTAACATATAATAGAAAATTACTAAATTATTAATTTATTTAATACATTAATATATTTAATTATTTGAATCTTTTTAATAATACGAGTAAAAAACAGTGTATAGATAAACTTTTATATTAAAATAAATAATATAAGTTGGTTATAACTATATAAATAAATTAAAACTCTGGGAAGATAATTAATCCTGGTGTTTTTCTATATTTTTTTTTCCATAAAAAGAATCGGCATATTCTTGATGAATTGTTGAAGTATTAATATCTACTTATCCATGTTTAATAATAGCCACTTTTTACCAAAATTATAATCTAATAGCAGAAGATGAGCAGCTGAAAAGATTGACTCCCTAAAAAATGTCCCTATATTTTGATGTTGAAATTATAGAAACAATATATTATAATACATATATACATAATACATAAAACAATATATACATAATACAATATAAATTAATAATAGAACAAGATCTATATATATAATACATAAATGTATTTATACTCCTCCGGGTAAAACCTTATGATGAGTCCATATAACGTTATGCAGAGACTAATCCCCATTTGACATCTTTTTAATGATGGTACTGAACATAATCTTTATACAGGCAAAATATAGTTAGTAATATATATTTAGAATTATTTTCGTGTTGATAATTTTAAATTAATTGTATTCAATATTTATATTATTCATTACTACTCTTATATAGAAGCAAGGATAAAAATTAAATTTACATTATATAAATATAAAAAAGTAAACATAAATTTTAATTTTTTTTGTCAATATTTCTTCCAAATTCGATTCCTTCAACTTTCATTTTCCTTAATTCCGTACCAATCCTTTACTAATATGATTTATTATTCTTCTTTTGTTACCTCATATTTCAAATATTTGATTGCATTATACGACTTGCTGTCTCCATCAGATATCAGTTTTATATAACGTATATTAAATTTTTCTAATGATCGAAACCATAGTATTTTGGCAATTTCAACTTATGGCGTAACCTTTGTGGGATTTACATGTAATAGATAGGAAAAAAAAGTCTACTAGAATGGTGATCACCTTTTAGATATAATATTTAAAATAATTATACAATAAACATAATAAACAAGTTATTATATTTTAAAATCTCTCTTTTTTCACATTTTTCTAATTTTGTCATAATACTATTGTATATTATTAATATAAATTTTATATTACTTTGGAACAAATTCTCATTTCCTTTAAAAAATTGTTGTATCTGCTGATATTGTATATACAAGTGATTTTTAAGATTTTATGGTGAATTCTCCTTCATATATATCAATATAATAAGTAATGTGTAACGAAATCATTATTAATACTATTCAATTATAACATTGATATTTCAATACTCATATAGTAAATATTCAAATTATTAATATTTCAAAATATAATATATAATTATTTTATTATCTTTGTTGACTGTAGCCATTAGAAACGAGTATTTAGTTAAAATCGAGGTATTATTTGTATGATTATAAATTATTTCTATAAGCTGCAGATAGTATAAATCTATACATTTTAGAATAATCCAGAGATATTCTCCTTTTTAAATTTTTATTATATTTATAAAAGTAATTGTTCAAATCTTCACCTCACAATTTGTAATATCATTAATTTAATGTTTGTTGATAATAATTAGATTTTTAATAATGTTATTTCAATTTATACAGAACTTTGATGATGGTACAGCTGACAAGCCATATGCTCATGCTGTTGTTGCTGGAATTGACCATTATCCTCGTAGAGTTACCAAGCGCATGTCTAAGAAAAAGGTGAATACTAGATCTCGTATCAAGACATTTGCACGATCATACAATTATACTCATTTGATGCCTACTCGTTATTCTATTGACGTTGTCATGGATAAAAAGAAGGTTAACAAAGAATGTATCCGGGATCCCGCAACTCGCAAAGCAGCTGTACGTGAAATCAAGAATAAGTTTGAAGAAAGATACCGAACTGGAAAAAATAGATGGTTCTTCCAGAAACTTAGATTTTAAACGAAAATAAAAATTTCCAATCCTTTTCTTTTTTTTCTCAAATAAACTCTAGAAATAAATTAAATGTTTGAAATTTAATCTTGTTAATAGTCAGTCTTATAATTATTATTTCTTTTTATATGTAAATTTATCACGTATTTTATTGAATACATTTATACTTGATCTAAAATTTTAGGATTTGATTTGTAATTTTTTGAATATAAATATATTTAAAATTTATTTGAGGAATAAAAAGAATCTAAATATATATATTTAAATTTTACACGGCAATTGTTATTTCTAGTAGCAGATTTAATTCTACATTTCTCGCTATCTAGCGATGTTATCTATAATATACTACATAGACTATATTTATATATATTTATAAATAACTAAAGGTACACTTAATATGGATAGTAACTAGTATCATCTACCCAAAAACCATTTAATCGTTTTAGTTAAATAATAAAATTGAAAATATACTTATAGTTTATTTATTTTGTATTTAAAATAATATCAACTTGTTACTATGATAGATTGTACACTAGATTTTACTATATATAAAATATATTATTTTTAGATTACTTATATATCATTCGTTTATTGGTATTATATATCGACTTCTAAAAGTTGAGAAGAATTATTAATTTGTATAGATCATAATCCATTTTTGAATTGTGTTTCTAGAAAAATGAATCATGGAAAATTGAAAATCTGAATTTTAATATTGGGTTTAGGGTTATATTAGTTTAATTGTAAAATAGTATTTTTTAAAACTTGCATTTAATATTTTACTAATGTAAAAATATATTATATAAATACATATACATCCCAAGAAACCGAATGTCACTTTTTCCAGTTGTATTTATTTTAAATAAACAATGTATAATGCAAATAAAATATATTTATCATCGATTATGATTACATAGTACTATTAATATATGTATAGGCGTAATATATATCACATCTATATATTGGTGCATATGTATTAATTTATTCGAATATAAAATTAAATGTATGAACATTTTTATAAAATATTTTAAATTGGATCATAATATATATAAAATCTTAAATAATTCATATATCACTT
This sequence comes from Osedax frankpressi, assembly GCA_964035775.1. Lineage (NCBI taxonomy): Eukaryota > Metazoa > Annelida > Polychaeta > Sabellida > Siboglinidae > Osedax > Osedax frankpressi. The sequence continues at coordinate 16,165,421 of OZ038313.1, forward strand.
ATTCGATAATTATATTAGGATTATATTATAATTATAATCATATTATGTTAATTCTAGAATCTTGGATATTATATTATATTTTTAATTTAGAATAATAAAAAATATATTTAATATTTATGCAATATCGATTATTTTTGATAATTTAATATATTACATAACAAATACATATATTTAAATATTATGTATTTAAATTGTATTGGTTATCTTTAATTCATGTCGAATTTATTATCCTATATCCATAGATTTATATTTTATATAGAAAATTGTAAAACTATTCTAACGTGCTATATATATATTACTTACTATTGACGAAAGTTGTATAATTAGAAGCGCAATTTACATATTAATTTATATAATTCTAACACTTTAAATTGTAGTTTATATATATATACAAAATACGGACAGCTGCATTATTTAGCGGATTTTAGATATTTATAAAATGCATTTAAAATATCAGTTAACGCAATAAAATAAGTACATATTTATTTAGCTGACATGACAATCAAAAATGATACATATGATTTAAAAACTAACTATTTTTTATTGTAAATGATATATTACTGATGCAATTACTACTATTGCATATACTATTAATTGAGTCATCTACCTAAATTATACAAATAACTATATAATATATGAATACTAGTAATATAAACTATAAATAATATATTATGTTGTGTATGTTGAGTAGAAAATTATATATGCATAATATAAATATTTACATTATTATAATTGACATGCCATAAATAAACCCACATATGAATATAATTTATTTATAAAATATAATATTATATTTGCTCATGGAAAACCAATACATTGAGATATCAATTATTATATGTATAATAATATATTTTCATATGTGAATAATTATTTTGTAAATATTTACTAAATATGCACTCGAAAGGATGGCATTGACTATATATTATACAATGTATAATATACATTATTAAAAAATAATTGTTATCAAATTTGGTAACTACTAATGTCGGGTGCAATTTGGCAAGCTATGCAATTTTGCACACTTCGTGTGATTTTAGCTATTTTCATTGTAATACATTTAAAAAATTATACAAAAATAAATTATAATACTACAATGATTACAAATAATGTAATTAATCATTATTTATCATATTATATTTAAAAATTAATATTAAATGTTATGATTTAATTATTTTTTAAATATATTTGTATGCGTGACTAATTTGAAATTCAAATGATAACATTTAATTTCAATTTGATTATCGGTATTCAATAGGCCGCATCGAAAATATTGAAACAGCATGTTATACTACATATCGATGATATAAGAAAACATATATTTAATAAATTAACTTTGTAAATTATTTATTATTTTATATAGATTGTGAATTATATTTAAATATATATACAATGTATGATATTTATTATAATACTTGATATTTAATATCATCGAGTTAGTTTACTAATCAAGACTACTTGTCCATTCAATAGTAGTATAATATATATATTCCTTTGGAAATTTACTATTCAATATTATACCAGTATTATAAATAAATACAATTTAAATAAAAAAATATATAGTATATCATATTAGCAAGTAACGAGATCAATAAAGTAAATACTTATATGTCTCCAAATTAAAAAAAGAAGTAGATACATTCAGTAGATTCGTATTTAAAGAATTACTCTATTAAAGTAATTATTATACTATTAAAGTAATTATTAAAATTTAACAATACTATTTATGTGTCGCTGGGCGACGCCAAGTTGTCGTGTCTGTTTTCAACTAACTGACAGTATGAATACTTGAAATTGTAAATTATTTTATTAAGTATACATGAAAATATTTTAAGTACCTCTATCTTATTTTAACCTTTAAAAATTACAATTTAATTATATGTATATTATTATATTGTAATAAAACAATTTCATTAACTTTCAAGATTATTTATAATTTATTTTGTAGTTTTTGAAAGTTGAAATAACCTCGCAGTCAATGATATTTGCCTAGCTTGCCAATTGCATACAACAATAATATATGAATACGAGTGTCATATGCAATTTTGTCATCTGTGCAATGTTGTCATATTACACCTATATATTGCATATTACAATGACTGTCGGTATTTTTCGAATTCCATATAAATGTCATGAAATATAAATATTCAATATAGATCAATAAATTGATGTATATATGAAATACAGTTGTATATGAATTATATTAATAATTTTAAAAGTTTAATAAGTATTTAGATATATCATAGTACTTATTTTCAATAAATAAAATTCTAATTTCGTATAATCTATTTGTCAATTATAACTAAAGTAAACATCAATTCCACATATCAATCAAATATTTATAAATATTTTGATTACATTTTTTTTAAATTGGATTATATTATTTATTATACACTTTAAAATTATATTAGATAACTATGAATTTAGTATTGTTATTGATTATAAGTTTAAATTTAACAATTATATATATACACACAAATTATTATTAATAATACCAGATTTTTATTATAAAATATACATATATAAGTAATTATTAGTAAACTAGATAATACAAATTGATATAACATATTTATTAATAATAAGTTATCATATAATACAACTAATAATCATTTATATTATGAATTATAATTATAGTTTAATGTATATTTAGTAACAGTGTATACACGACACTAGTAAACTATAAATAATATATTATGTTGCGGATGTTGTGTAAAAAATACTTATGTATAAATATAAATATTTACATTATTATATTGACATACAATAAATATACCCACATGAATATAATTTATTTATAAAATATAATATTATATTTAAATTTCACAACATTATTTTACATATTATAACAATTGTAAGATTTATTACTTCTTTCAATAATTGTAAAATTTATTTAATCTTTCGGTATTTATATTATATTTTATAATAATAATTTTCAGATTATGTATTATACAAAGAAAATAGTTATTGGGTCATGAACCCTATATAGATTGCTCACAAAAATAGTCATTGCCTATTTTAATAGTAAGTAATTCATAAGTTACGATAATACTTGATAGTACCAATATTAGTATATATATTTTATTCATATACAATAACTGTTTTAAATATATGAAGTTATTTATACTAAATGGATGCATTCAATTGGGCTACGAATAATATTATAAATTGTACAAAGTCTGTAGGTTATATTGCCGATTCAGTTTTAAACATTTCCAAACTCGCAATTCCTTTGGTAACTGGATACGATAATACTACGGTTACAAATATTCAAGATCCTATGCTAAAAGAAGAAGTCATGAATGCTATAAAATATGCAACAAAGAGAAGTTTTGTGATTAGTCCTTCATCGCGAATGTTTATTCGAGTGGCCGGCTTATCTGGATTTTTGTCCATTGCATTAAGTGCTTATGGTTCCCATGGTTACTTATAGCGATCTGATTATGAACTAATGTAAAAATCAACAATATATATTTCTGCATAAACAGTGTTTATTAAACACGTATTATTTAGTATAATAAAAATTTAAATTGAATGTGTGACACATATTTGTAACCATATTCCGGGTGTAGTATATGTAAATATAAGTTGGCCCCATAATTAGTCATATTTGCCATACACTTTTTAATGAACAGTTGACTTAATTGTTACTAATCTACACCCAATATTACATATACTAATTACAATATTATATTATTAAATACAAAATAAATAATTAAACCAATTTATCAATTAAAATATATGACAATATTAAGATCATGTCTTTATTTGCAGTTATTTGGTTTTTTTCTACTTACCTCATAAAAGATGAATGTCTTAAAGTAATTCATCAACATACTTGCTTATTTATTTTTAATAAACATGATTTAGTACAACACATCTAGTCTGCTGGTAGAGTGCAAAACTAAATGTTATTTGTCATTCAAATTGACCAGCTCGAACAAATTCACTATGTATCATGTATATATTGACCGTAAAAGATAGTGTCTTTAAATATTTTTAGCCAATAGGTAACTAAAAATCAAAGATTTTCGAAAAAATCCTTATCCTTGATTAAATTAATTTAAATTAACCATTCTGGTTAATTACTCTGTACAGTAATTTAAATTTTAAATTTCTCTTACAATTATAACCACATACAATCTATATATGGTAACTTTTTATTTTTATTATGTGTCCTTTTATATAGGAAATCATATATATTTGATTAGTATAAAATTATATGTAATTATATTGTATAGGATTTTATGGAAAATCATATTTGGCATTATTTGTAACTAATAATAATTGACAAGAGATTTTCAATGAACATAGTATCACCCGAGGCATGCCTAGACAACAGTCACACATCATTCACACATTGTATCCACACACTTCATTCCCACATTTTATCCACACACTTCATCCACACACACAATTCCTACATTGTATCCACACACATCATTCCCACATTGTATCCCCACACATCATTCCCACATTGTATCCACACACATCATTCACACATTGTATCCACACACATCATTCCCACATTGTATCCCCACACATCATTCCCACATTGTATCCACACACATCATTCCCACATTGTATCCCCACACATCATTCCCACATTGTATCCACACACATCATTCACACATTGTATCCACACACATCATTCCTAAACATCTTTCCCGTACAACATTCACACACATCATTCCCACATTGTATCCCCACACATCATTCACACATTGTATCCACACACATCATTCCCACATTGTATCCACACACATCATTCACACATTGTATCCACACACATCATTCCCACATTGTATTCCCACATTGTATCCCCACACATCATTCCCATACAACATTCACACACATCATTCCCACATTGTATCCCCACACATCATTCCCGTACAACATCCACACGCTTCATTCCCACACATCATTCCCATACACATTTCTATACAACATGCCCATACAGCATTTTCATATCCCAGCATATTGTCTATATAGATATCAATGACATTTACTTTTTCCATAACGATATAATGAATATAAATTGGTTTGTAATAAATAAAAAGTAATTTTACCTATATAATATATTAATTTTATAATACATAGCAATGTTTAGAAATATGTTAATCACATTAATTACTTTAATTTTATTAATTTAATTTTCTAAATCAGGTATTGAGAATATAGAAGGAATGGATAATCATCGTAAAATGGTTATTATTATTAAAATTATAAATATTTACTATTTATTAATAATGTATTTATATTATATTAATACATAAAATATTTATATATACTAAATTATTTGTTATATATAATATATGTTTTTATTATAGTTATAATTAAACATGTAGAAATAGTATTTAATTCACATTTATCCGAAGATAGAGAATATGCTACATAGTAGGGCTTAAAGTATAAATGATAGTTTTAAAGTAATACATTATTACTAATACCAACATACATAAAATATATATGTTTAAGATAAAATTAATAATGGTTAAGAGTTGTTCACATAAAAATAATGAGAAATTACTATGAGAATTTATTTTAGAAAAATATTTACCTGTTCGCATAAACTTTTAAATTTATAATGATTTAAAATTATTTTTTTTAGAAATTAATTTATAAAAATTCTTACAAAAAATTCTTATCATAAGTAATTAAACCAAATAAATTTATGTGTTAGTGTGATTATATTTATTTCATTAGTTTTGAATAAAATTTTGTATTTTTATCTTTGTAAATTATTTAATGAATTTATTATCTAATGAAAATTTAATGATGGCGAAGAATTGATAAAAAAGCAATTCATTGTTAGCTAATAATCCTATAATTAGAATGATGAATAATGAATATTTTGTTGTTTTTTTAAATTGCTTGATGATTTTGTCATACTTATAATCATAGGACAGGACATGAATCATTCAAGAGACTTTTAAAAAAGGATTTATAATAAGTAGTTTATTAGTTTCAAAATTATATTTATTGGTCATTAAAAATTTATAATAATTCAGAAATTATCGAAAATTATTCAAAATTTTAATTTGTTAATATAAATCAATACATGTCATAGATTTTAGTTACATTTTGTAATATAATCAGAATGGAAATAATTTGAGAAGTATCTATCTTTATTAGAAATGATTTAATCATTATATCACATACACATGACGCATCTGTAACTACAAAATGTAATTTATTTTTCTATTGATATAATTATAGAATATAGATTTATTATTTATATTTGAAATTGCTTTTTCTTTTAAAGTATTGAAAACTTATATTAAGATTCTCTCAATCATCAATTGACGATGAATGATTATTTTAGATTTCTTAAATTGTTTCTTATAATTTTAAATAATTTCTTAAATTGTTATAATTGTTATTCTTAAGAAAGTGGCTTCATTGCAAGATGTAATGTTACAAATAATATTGTATTTAATTAAAAGATGTAATGTTACAAGTAATATTGACGCCAAAGAATTATTCAAGCATTAGGTTAGAATAAAATTCACTTAATTCACTTTTAGTACGGCTGCTACTTTATATTTGTATTATCTATATTAATTTAAATATATATAATTACTTGAAGAAAATTCAATGTATTATCTATGCATGTAAGGGTAATGGTAAATTGTTGGAGGGACTAGTATTTCATTGAAAATTATTAAGTCAAGTATTATTATTAATATGTTCAGTGGTGAAATTTGTTACGATTTTGTTATAAAAATCAATAAATAATTTTTCATAGTTTAGATCATTTTATTTAATGATTAACCTGTATCAGAACAGTTTCGATCTCTGATAATTATATAAGAATTGCCAATGGAAATTTTTTAATATTTGTAAAATTATTTGTATTTGTTAATATTCAATATATAGAACATTTTTGGAATCTTTTAAATTTTATTCAAGGAATTAGAAAATGATAACAAAAGCAGAGTTAACTAATAAATATATGATTAATAATTAACACAATAATCAATTTAAAATATAGCAAGATATACAAAGGCAGATAGAAAATATAATAGAAAATAAATCTTTCAGTAGTACATATTAATATATATATGTTTTTATATTTTCTATAGTTTTTATATATTTTCTCACTATTTAGAAATATAATCATATTTAATTTAATCGAGGCAGATTTAATATTACTAGTTTAGGATTTTTGAATATTTTAAGATCTCATATTAGAGTAATTAAAATCTCAGCATAAAATATCATAAATCGATTGAGAAATTAAAAACTATTTATTAAATTTTTCATTATTAATTAGTTTCTAACCATTTTCTGCAAATGTTTATTAGGTGTTTTCTAAAGCAAATAATTACCATATGATGCATTCTGTTGTTTTATTGGCGGTACCATTGGCAACTTTTCCAGTTGTTGTTAGTTTAATAATTCAATTGAATTAAGATTTATTTTATTGTAATTAAGTTAACATTAATAATGATTTTCATATACATTTAATTATAAAATATTAATTATTAAATTATAATATTAATTATTAATAATTTATGATGATTGATTCTCGTAATTAATAATATCAATGTATTCTTAAAATTAATTTATTAATACTTAATTTAATATTCATTACTATATCATAATTTATATACATTTACTCAAAAATTGTAAACATCATTACAAATGTTTGAAATCCCATCTTAAATATCAATGTCACTATTGATTCTGTTAAAATATTCAGACAGGTTCACTTATTCTCAGTGGAATGACGATATTCTCTGGATGTTGCTACTATACCTCATTATCTGGATCTGATAAAATCAGGAAGTTAACTCCGTATGGCGGCATCATTATGATGCTAGGCTGGCTTTCTTTCATGTTATGAGGATTTTATATATTTCGTTTGAAATAATTAACTACATTCAAATAATATTAAGGAGTTTTCCTAATAATATATAATATTAATAATATATAATATAAATATATAATATAATATTAATAATATATATATTTCTAGCTCAAAATTTATTTTAAAATTAAACTTTATTGTTCAATGTTCATTAATCATTATGTTTTTAAAATATATAATTTGAAATATCAAATATATATTTTCTTTGTTTATCATCGGATTGTTAAATTCATTATTGAATGATTAAATTCATTATTTTAAATTTTAAATAAACGATATACAAATAATAGCTTTATATATTTTATTACAACACCCATTTTTTATTATTGATTGTTAACATTTTTGTAAAATAAATATAACATAATTAAACAAAAATATCATTATTTATATTTGCGGAATTAATACATTTTGGCATGCTATTGATTAAGTAATTAGTTCTATTCTAATCTACACATTTATTTATTTATTTTATACCCCAATAATAATGTCTTGCTAAGATGATATGACGTTAATTTTCAAACTAAACACTATTTGTAAGAATTATATAACTTAATTTCTATTTAAACTATAATATTGACAAATTAACATTTTTAATAATATATACCGATATTATGTTGTATTGTTTGTACTTTATATATAATAAGCAAGTAAAACGTGAATATAATTATCTTATATTTTAGTTATATATTTAATTATAATTAGTCTAGTTATAATAATTGTAATTAATGTTAATATCCATGCCATATTTTAATTGAATATTTTATTTTTATATTGTTATAATTAAAAAAAGCTTATTATTAAAAGTTTCATTGATAATCACACCATAAAATTACAATTTCATGTGAGTAACTACATTATCCTACTTTTCTTACTCTATATACATCTCTTATAGAACAAGAAAATATTAGTTTACTTATATATATTTTCGTTGTTTTACGTATATTTAAAAATATAGGTATTTATATTTAAATTAATCCATATTTTGAAAAGCTATTATATTTACCTCAATATAAATATACATATATGTATAAATATATATATATGTTTTTTATTAAACTATTCATATATGTATATATATATATATGTATATATATATGTATTATTTCTAAACAAAATAATACTTCTAAATATACTTATATATCTACAATACTACTCACTCTTCTCGTGTATGTGTAGTTATATTCATTATTAATAGATACAACTAATAACATCGATGAATATTAAATTATGTTGATAAATCTGATAACACATTGTTAAATTTTATCCGGGATGTTTATATTTTCAAATCTAGTAATCGTTTAATGGGGTTTAATAATGAATATGATATTAATGATAAGGTTTGAAATAAAAAATATTATTTAATAGATTTATCAAAATAATGTCAAATATTCTGCAATAATTTAAAAAATGTGATTTTTAACATTTATATTATATTATATTAAATACAATTATTATATAATTAGTTAGAAAATTAATATTATTTCTATTAGTTAAAAAATTACTAGATAATCTATACTAATATAATTAACAATTTATTATTTTTAATTAAAATATATTACAATAATATAGATAATATTCATATGCATTTATATGTGATAAATATATCGACTTTCAAGTATGAGATAAATATAGTGGTGTCTTGAGATTTTCTACTCTATTTCTATTTATATATTTTAATTGAAAAATATAAATAATTATTTTCCAATTAAAAATGGTATAAGTTAAAATTAAAAAATTCTATTTTAATAAATGTACATGATGTTTTTGATATCATTTTATGATATTTATTTAGATTTATTCCATTCTTTTTGTTTAAGTTCAATTCTTCTAATTTTTCCACTTACAGTTTTTGGAAGTGTATCCACAAATTCAATCTGAGAAAGTAAAGAATAATATATATTATGTTATGTTATATTATCATATATTTACAATTAAATTATCATTAGAATATATATTAGAATATAATTATAGATTGATTTCAAGAACAATTTGTTTTATGAATACATCAAATTATAGTTTATTTTACAACTTACTATTCGCGGATATTTATATGGTGCAGTAATACTTTTGACCATTTCCTGTAGTTCATAGGTCAGCTTATCTAAGTTACGATGTTTATGTTCTTTGGCCAGTATTATGAACGCTTTCACTACCTTTTAATATAATTTTAATACATTCAAATAATTGCTAAAATAAGAATTTATAATATGCATAATACTTTATCTAAGTATATTGCTTAACGTTTAGTGAGGATTAATGAATACATGATTCTATCCGATATTGACATTTTATACTTGACAGCGAAGTGGATTATTATGAATGGTATATTGTTTTCATACTGAAACAAAAGTGTAATTGAGTTATAATTACATACTCAATAGAAATAATAATACTCTTCGAAACATAACATTCGTGTAACATCGCCTTGATGAAACTGGCGTTTAACTTAACTTGTGGTTGTATTACTTCTACCGATCACACACTGATTACGTTCTTATTCCCGAGATACGTACCACTTACTACTAACCTCGCCCCTGGTTTCATCTGGGCTGCTCACCACGGCACTCTCCAGCACAGCTTCATGTTCGATTAGCGCAGACTCCACTTCAAACGGTCCTATACGGTATCTGACGTGACATTTATGTGTAAAGACCGACTGGTATATGATCAAATTGGTACGCGTGTTTAAAATTACGTTATTCCTAGGAGATAACTTCACTACAAACAGATTAAGATATTTAAGTTAAGAATGCTGTTGATTAGTTATATTAATGTGAAAGTAATAACCAGAGAATACCTTTCTAATATTGGCAATAATTAAAAATAATTAATTAAAATAAATAGATCACATTCTTAACATAAATATCATAGCCTTTATTCTACTATAGCATATATGTGTATCTATTAGATATTCATGTCAACTTTATTAATTTAGATACAATTTTATCTGCTGATTTGATTAGAGATTATTTATTTGATAATACAAATCTATTTATTACTCATATTAGTATATATATAATACATTTACATTAACCACCTTTAACATGTATATTGAATACATAATATATGTCATTTATGGTATAAACCCTCTTTCTATATATTATTGTATATATTTTTTAAACTATAATATATTATATCAAACAATGATTACGAATTACGTATCGATACATTAACTATGTATACTGACCCTGACGAAAGTATAACGTCATCGGATCTGGCCACAAACCACAGGTAACCGTCGCTATCTCTTGTAGCTCTATCGCCGGTAAGATAATAATCTCCTTTGAATACAGCTTTCGTTTTCTCCTCTTCCCCCTATTAGTAATGCATGCATGATCGCCTATGTTCTAATACAGTATCGGCAATGCGTACGATATATTTAGAAGAGCGAGTGAACGGTATATTAAGTACCACGTATCTTCTGAAGAGTCCTGTAGGTCGTACAGGCTTCACTTTTATAGCGATATCGCCTTCGGTATTCGTGGGCACTTCCGATCCACTATCGTCGATAATCTGTGTGTTTATATCGCGGGTATCTAGTCCAGAGAAGTTACACTGGAAATCTAATTATGAGCATAACAAACTTTAAAGTTTAAAATAATATTTAAACGTATTCTAAGTAGTTTCGCTCCATATCCTTTTTGGTGTTCGTATAACATATTTTTTAAACTATTATACTAATGTTTTTACCGGGATGCTCCTTGATATAAAGTATCTTATTAAATGCAAATATATTTCTCTACGAAATATGTTTGTAAAAATAAAGTTATCTTAATATTACCATTAATAACAATATTAATTATCCAATGCTCCGTATATTATATATTAACATAGTATTTCGAAATATAGTATACTCAAGTTTTGTATTCCTTAACTATTTATATAACCTATACTATGCGCGTATCGACTAACCCTCACATCCATACCAGGTGCGGGTTTTCCCATTGAGCCAGGTTTATTTTCTATACATCTAAATGAGCCGCATTGCAGAACCTACAATTAGAATATGTTAATTTCATAAGTTAAACAGAACAAAAATTATTATAAAACTTTTAAAAAGTTATAAATTTGAATTTGTATTAGATATTTCAGTATTTGGAAATTTGTATAACATGTATCTTACTGAATTGTTTTTGGATACATTAATATGTAGATTATTATACATTATTAATAGTATAATGTTTTTCATATTAAACTATTATGCATATTGGTTTACTTACTAATAATACACTAACGGTTTCGGTTTGACCATAGCCTTCCCTCACAACGATCCCCGTAGAATCTCTCCACTTATCAATTACTTCGGGATTCTAAACGTTATATAAATTTGTTTTCAATATTTGTTAACAAAATTGCATAATTAATTGATATCGGACATTTTCTACTAACGAGCGGTTCTCCCGCGCTGACGCAATGTCGTACCGTACCAATGTGGAAACGGTGCAGAGGTTCGCGGACCATCATTCTGTAGGCGGTGGGAGTGGCGCAGAATGTCGTTATGGGGTACTTCTCCAATACCTGCAAACAGTACTTACGTAAGTTTACGTAATAATATGTATGGTATTTAAATCCAATGTCATATACTATTTGATACGAGTGGTGATTTCTGTTGCTGTTTATTATCAGCTAATATCATTAACAAATTAATTATTAGTAGATTATTCGAATATGCAAAACTTCAATTCCGTTTTCAATTCGGCATTACATGCTTGCGTATTAAATCGAATTTCATTATATATTGTAAATTCTGTAAATACTGCAAATAAAATTACTGTACATTCATAAAGAAAGCTCGAAATGACCTTTAGGGTTTCTTTGGCGTCGAATTTCCGAGAGTTATTAACGAATACGCAAGCACCTCGAGACCAAGGAGCGAATACAGACGACCAAGCAGATTTAGCCCAACCGGTATCTGAGAGGTTCCAGTGTATATCCCTTGCGGTCAAGTCTAACCAGTATCTATACGATGGTACGGAAATCGTGTCGAAATATCTTGTGGTTGAATGTTTATAAGATCTTGAGGATTTAATCGTATATCAGAGTAGTATTAATAAATTCCGGTATTTACTCAATATTTAAATATTTACTCGGAAGTTAGTATTTTAACTAAAATGAATCGAATGCAATAGAGCGTACTGACTTTCCGGTAATAAGCGAAGCAATTCCGTAGCTAGCTTGGGTATGCTCCGTTAGCTTGGGAGATCCCGTGGTGCCGCTAGTGAAAAAAATCTGCAACGCATCTTTCGACTTCGTACTGAACGCCTGAACGGAATTTATATTGTGTTTTAGCTTGTGAACACATGTACAATAGGGCTACATGTAAAACAGGTATAATGCTCGAACACATACCCTGGTTCACTTATTTTAGTATATATCACTATATATATTATCATATTTTAATATAATATAACTTATAATATAACTTATAATATATATATTATATATATATTACTTTACAAGTTGTTTTCTATTTTATTTGAATTGTAGGAATGCATGTATATTCTATTATTTTTATTAATTAGTCTAATATTATTTTGATTAAAATCCTGTATAGATTTTAATTTCTATATATATCCGTGTTCTTTTACAAAATTATTATAATTAAAAATAATATATATAGCTTCATTAATATACATTGTATAATATACATTAATATACATTGTATATAACAAAATAAAAATAAAATAATATATATAGGTTCAAAAATATATAAACAAAATGCTAACATAACCTATACTACTGTATCTAACATTTCCATTTAACACTATTGACTATTAAATACCAATCAACTGAATAAATCTACTGAATATTATAGATATTATACTACTTATAACAATGGACTACTTATATAACAGATAATTCGATGTTATATATATAATTGTTGTCATATCTTAAACTTTTGAATGTTGGGGACCATAAGTTTCAATAATTGTTCATCTATCATATAATATAAATATGCTCCCAATATCAAATATATTTATGAAATACACTCATATGTCAGATTACTTTGATGTTGATAATATTGTAATATACTCTCCGGTTAAAAATAACACTTAAATGATTAATTTCTTTACTATATTATATAACATGTAAATCAACTATCCATATATTAATGTAACCAAAACAACACTAATTAATAATTTACACAAAATAATTGTCTTCTATCCAGTTTATTTAGCTAATATAATAACTAAACATGTTATATATAATATGAATTATATATTAATTAAAGATATGTGACTTTTCAACTTAATAACTTAATTATAAATTTCGGAAATCACCGGTTAATTGCCTAATAATTATGATATATGCACATCTGAATGCATACTTTTCATAATACACACTACCTTATGAGTATCATTAGCTTGGTTCATTAGATCATTGAAGTTCAGCCAATCTTTCCTGAGATTGAATTTATTTAATATTAGAAAGTAGTATATTAGACATATAATTGTTTAATATATAATTATTAACTTGATAGGAATATATACTTGATGTATCATTATATTATGTATTTTGGAGTAGACTCTAAGATTTATATATTTTATAAATTTCTACTCTTTGGCGTACCTCGGTATATTACAATATTACCATTATTAATAATATTGTAAATACATAATTCCTATATATATATATATATATATATATATATATATATATGGTATACTTGATTAATTCATCGTATTTATGTAATTGTAAAATTCGCTAATATATTATATTCTTGCGATAAATAGTAATTATAAATCGTCGATGTAAATTATTTTGAAGAAATAATGAATAATTTGAATTTTTTAAGGTTAAAAGTTAGTTTAATAAACTATTCATAAAATGTATAACATGGAAAATAAAAAGATTTATTCAGAAATATGTATATAATCACATAGTTTATTAGTTGATGGAATGATGTTTTATTGTTAAGTTTGGACGAGAGAATCGTGTGGAAAATGGAAAAATAGAAATTAGTTATTGTTAGGAGTTTAAAAAATTACAGAAATTTTTGTAGTTGATCTGACCGATATCGAGAGTTTAGTTTAGTTATTATATCAATTAGCAGTTCAAATCTATACATTTAATCAATTTATTTCAGTAGGGATATTTATTTTATCGATATATTTAGTATTGCGGTCAGATTTAGTTATTATATAAATGTTATTACCAGTTAGTGTTAAGTTGTAGTAGTTGAGTGATTGGTTGAATAATTTGGCAAATGGTATACATATAGGTCGATAATATATTCAATCTCATGTATGTTATTATTATAGGGTTGATATAGATTTTTCAGTAGGGTTGAGATTGAAGTTGACCAGATTTTAGGGTTTAAGGTTTGATTTTAGTAATGTATCCTAATTAGGGTACACGTTTAAAATAACATTAAGATTCGCATTTAAAGCAATTCATTTAAGGCACAAGAAGTTCGAAAATTAAAAATTGTTAACTTGTATCAAAATGCGATATTCATTGTGTGTACTATAGAATACGTATATAATAAATAAATCAAATCTAAAAAACAGTGTAATTTATACCATAAGAAATATTTGCATATATTTATGAATATTTTATAATAATAAAACTAATATATATAAATTTATAATAATTAGAAATTATATTTTATAAGTTATATTATTTTTATAATTATTATCCTCATTCATTAAAAAAAACATGATAAGATCCAGAATTCTACTAATAATAAAAATATAGATGAGATCAGGAATTGGAAAGTGAGAATATATAAGAATACAACGGAATTAGTATATGTATTTATTTTAATTGAATATTTTACTTTTAAAAATGTAATATAATCCTATAGGATTATATATATATAATAAATTATTAATATCATTTGACATTAATTTTTTTATATAGTATTAATTTTTGTGTAAATGTAAAATGATATGCTTGATGGTTTATGATTATGTATATTTTAGAAAGTGATTATCATCAAAAAAGCTGAATTAACATATATTCAATATTTATTTATAAGTATATTGTCAGATTATTATGTTAAAGAATAAAGTCTATATATACACACATATATATATATATATTATGAATTAAGAAAGGTATATTTTGTTCACAATTAAATATATATAAAACAAATTGACGATAATCATTTATCTCGAGCGAAATTAGGATATAAAATGATAAGGATATAAAAGTGAATAAAATAAAATAGTATAATAAGTAGTAAAAAAGTTTAAATATTTGTTAATAAAATTAATTAACTGATGATAATTAATTAACTGATTAACATTTTTTGAAAATTATAAATATGTAATATATATAAAAAAGTAAATAAATGGTTATAAATATAATAGGAAATCTAGTTAAGATGAAAGAAAAAATAGCGAGATGGTAAAAAATAGTAAAAGAAGAAATAATTGTATATTTAAAAAAACAGTACAAATATTGAGATTAAAAATATCAAAGCATTAAAAACAATAAAACTATAAAACTAATAAATGAAATATTAATATAAATTTACTTGGATTTAGCTAGAAAAGAAGTTCTTAATCAATATATATTATCTTCACTCTCGTCTCGGATACAACACAATTACAACTGGATTATATGTGCAATCCAGTCATATTCATATATATGCAAGGTGTCCGGAGACTTGGTTACGGGGAAAAGATGACATCAAGTGTCTTCTAACTGCCTCTAGTTTTTTTGCCGGGAATCAGTAATTAACCTAATTTCTAATGTGATTAGTAAAGTTGACGATACTCTGAATAGAAGTGTAGATTCTAAAGGAATATTTCACAATATTCTCGTAATTCTCAATTACTATTATATAATATATAATATAGGACATAACGCAACTTTTTATTGTTTTATATTCTTATATATTTTACAAATATATATATATGTGCCTAATATAAAATAAATGCATACTATTTTATTATAAAAAAATTATCTATATATACTAGATGTTAATTTGAAAGAAGTCTAATTCAACTTAAATTATGTTAGATGAAGCAAAAAGAAATCGGTGTATTATTTTATTTTTTGGATTGGTTAATTTTACTCATAAAATATTAATAATAATGTAATAATAATATTAATTTAATATTGAATCTATACGTTTTGTAAGCCATGAAATGTTTTAGTATACTATTACATAACTATATAATTTAGAAACTAATATATTATACAAATTACACACAAAAACAAATACAACTATTTAATTGAATTCTTAAGCTTTTATATTCGAACCCAAGAGAAATAGTGATAGACTATTATGAATTCTTAAATAATTATTTAAAATAAAATGTAATTAAGATCTAATTTAAATAAAAATATTATATATTTTATCTTTTATTGCAACAAAAAAACTAAAATGGTCTCGATGTTTGATTTGTTATATGTAGTTACATAGGTTGGTTTTCAAGTATATTAGACTTCTATAGATAAAATAGAAATATTTGTTTACATAATTGCATATACATTTTGCACACTTAGCAAAAAAAATGTTATATACAACAAAGAATAACTATTTTTAGGAATTTATAGTGTAAGCTATTTATAGTCTCCATATATTACCATATTACTTATAGTCGTATAAGTAAAGTAGATCTATAGTTTTTTTAGTAACATCTAGACAACTCATAACAACTTATTATATATACAAGCTTGTATCTATTATCATATATGCTATATACATATTATTAGCTGTCTGACAATGAGAAAGTTTATTAATAAAACCTAAGATAACGAGCATAGGACGACTACAATAATGTCTATCGACTTAGCTAACATTGGCCTGGATCTTTTAGTCATCGTCTCGTCTTCTACTAGAATCTTGTGGCGTACCGATGGACATCCGTGTATTATCTGCAGATCAAATCAACCATAATAACATACAAATCATACATTCAAGTAAACATGTTTTAACCAATGCTATCACAAGCACAACCTTGTAAGTAACTATCCTAAAAAGTGATATACTGTCATATTAATGGGTGTTTATATTTTATAGGGTCAATTCCTATTGAATGTCTTAGATAATAAACTAATTAGTTATTTGTAATATAATATTATGCTTGTCTATTTCATGATTGCCATTAAGTTGGGTTCCCAAAGTAGATCTTACAGGAGTTATTTTGTGTGGTTTTTTGGGATATTGGATATTACCATTTTAAGATTCCTGTAAAGCAATCTAATGATTGCTAAGATCTCTAACCCTCCTATGTTCAAAACATAAATAACCAAAGTCCCTACAAACCGAGTCGATCTTGTCGGCGATATCGTAGTTTGCAATGACAGTAGTCGCCTGCGATGTATTCAGTCTGTAGGAGAGATCACGATCCGTTAATTGCACAGTGCCTGGATAAGGGAGCGCGACATGTGTTATCATATGGTACATGCTTTATGATATAGCATATTATACAATATATTATATTCTATAATATAAATGTACCTAAAAATGATCTATATTATATGATCTATATTATATGATCTATATTATATGATCTATATTATATAATCTTTTGTACCCTAATATATTTTTATCTTTTATTGAAAATATGTAGAATTTTCGGTAAACAAATTTGTTATAAACTAATCATTATTTTTTAACGAATAAAATGCTTTTATAAAACTATTAAATAATCTATTTACCGAGTGTTTAGATTTTAAATATTGTATATAATATCACTCGACTTAGTTCGGTTTGTATATATATAATATATATCTATATTTAGACATTATATATATATATATATATATATATACATATACAATTTAATTGTTTTTAATTGCGCTCATACTTTCCTTTATCTTATATCTATGAATGTATACATATATTTTTTATATAATTCATATATATATATATATATATATATATAAACTTATTGCATTAGTTCATCGTAATACTTCATAAGTGTATATTTACCAAGGGACAACAATGTATACACATTGTTTGAGAGGTTTGTATAAAGATAAAGAGTGCATGGGTAGACATACACACACATAGGGGAATGTTTGTGTGTTTCAGGATGTGATTGACCAGTCGTACATGATTATCGATCTACGTAGGGATGTAATGGATACCTCTATAGAGGTATACAGAAATATAGGTCATTGGAAGGGATTAAGATATATACCGAGGTTTCACGTACACAGAAATGTAAAGTTATTTAGACATACAGTCGCGATAGATCGCTTCGGACAAACTGAAAGAACTCTGCAACTACGGGCACCCCTGCAATCCAGGCACCGCTACTTAGCCAGCGCCCCTACGTACCAGGCACCCCAACATACCAGGCATGAGTACGCCGCCAGTCCTGCAGATTCCGATGTTGATAAGCCACCAGGCGGGAATCCTCGGCAACACCACCATCACGTTATCGCCAGGCTTTATGCCACACCTCGATGTCATTAGATTGGCAACCCTGAGGATAAATAAGGTCACGGGGTCACAGAGGTGTAATCTCGCAATAGGGTTTTGCCATGGAATTTATATAATTCATCGGACAACAATGAATCTAGGGTTCACTTATATGCAAAGCAACGAGATCCTCAGTATACCTATAAGTCATATACGTAATATCATTAATTTACCGGCTTTATACTTTTTTTAGAAGAATACTATACTATTAATAGTTATATATAATATACTCATGTGATATGTTATTATATATAATATACTCATGTGATATGTTATTATATATAATATACTCATGTGATATGTTACATTGAGAATATATTAATAAGTATTAATTTGAAAATATCAAATTTGAATATAATTAGTTCATAGAACTTGATTTAATGAAATATAATATAAAATTATTAGTAAATATAATATAAGTTATGACTATTAATATTTAAAATTATATTCATGTTATAACATAATTTCGATAATATAAATAATTACATATGAAAGAGAAAGTTCAAATTATTGAGAGATAATCTAATATAATATATAATATATATATAATATATATATATATATATATATATATATATATATATATATATATATATGCAGATTATATATGCGATAACATACATAGTGATACAATAACATTTTAAAGTTATTTATTATATTAATAAAAATACAAATATTATAAAAGAAAGTATGCAATGTAAAAAGTAGAATTACTTGGATGGTTGCTAGGTACTATATAATTATTATAATTCGATTTATTAATAATAATATTATTTAACCCCATTAATAATATTAATAACATGCCAGTAAATAGTACAGGTAATCTAGTATAAGTAGGTAATTTAGTATAATCTTTCGAAGTTTATTTTGTTTATACAATAGATTACCTTTTTGATAAATCTGATAATTGTTTAAATGTCCATTTCACCTCGTTTCCATTTTGATCGGTCCACCAGAATGCCAGATTCTCAAAATCGCTGCCATTCTACAGGTGTTATATAACATGGTCATATTACGCAACTAGATTATGTTACAATACGGATCCGCTCATCGAGTCTTTAGTCATTCGACGTTTACATTTGTTTGCCTTTGAATTAAAATTCATATACATATATGTATTAAAAACGCTACTAGAAAATACAATTGACTAATTTGAAGTTTACGTGGATGTTAAGGTCCAAATTAAAATATAAAAACTTTCTTAGATTATTTCTGTACTCGATAAATTAATAAGTATTTATTTATAGTCGCGAATTTTTAACGATATTGCATAATGTCTACATCAGAATAGATTGTTTCGAATGGCATACACGAGCGTTTGAGTGCCTGATTTTGTGAAGGACCGCTTTCTATATTAGGGTAACGGACCTATAGGTCTTTATAGAGATCAAGAGAATCTAAACACGTCTATGTTCTAAATTGTCTGTTAAAATATTGCCGAAGTCTCATTACAGTTGCATAGTTAATTACACAACTATTACATAATACTTATATCAGGATTATATAGATGTGTTTTCATATGCGTAACTATAATACTATAGTAAACTACATAGTATATCCATACAACTGTATACCAGCAATCCACAATTATATATATATATATATATATATATATACACACCCTGAAACATGATACCGTTGGTGAAATATATAAATTGAATTGTACAGTGTATAATGTAATATTATACACCGTACACTGTATAACACTATATAATGAAGTATTTAAAAATTAAAATGAACCATTTAAATGGTTATTTAAGTATGTGAATATGTTTGTGTTATGTTATTCTAGAGGGTTTTACTATATAATTGCTTAACTATATATATTTGTTAACGTATAAAAGCTATATTATAAGGTAGTTAAAAACGACTGAATTAAAACGATATCATATTCAAATCTCGAATTGATAACACATTCCAATATATATTATTTTTTCTAGAACTCTCAGCTATAGCTGAGAGTTATAGATTATAATGGTTAGTTATAATTATGAGAATATAAGAAATTATGTTATATATTATATATATTATAAAATATATTATAACTAATATAGAATATAGAATATAGCATATACGATAAACTATTATCCGATATAATAATAATAATATATATATATATATATATATATATATATATATATATATATATATATAATATCTAAATTATATACATATGGTAAAACTAATTATTAATAATATATAATTTATTTACGACTATTTTATAATAATTCTAATATTTATTTCATAATTATAATGGATTCAAATCGTAACTTAACAAAAATATTAGTAATTACAGTTAATAGTATATATGAATAAGTTATTTTTAAATCACAAATATAAAATACGAATACAACCATGAATACTCAATGAATGTGATTTTGTAAAACAATTGAATATAGTTATATAGATAACTTAAGTTATTGTTAACACTGTATAACTTGACGGTACTATACAGTGTATAGTATTCATTAAAAACACATTATTGTGCTTCAATCTATCAATCTATCAATCTATCAATCTATAGATTGATATATCAAGCTATTATTTTAAACTATTTTTAGATATCTGATATCGGACAATATATTATTAACTTAGAGATGGTAAGCGGAGCCGCCATGGAACCAACGCAGTCTATTGGAATGTGTATTCATACATTAATGGCACTAGTCACGCATGTCACATGTACTCGGATAACAATAGAAACAATGGCGTGAGATAATACCAACGCAGTTCACTGATCGCCAGTATGTTTACACGCGTGGTACACGACGGCGCCAACTATGTACACAAACTGTATACATTAACTGTAGTTAGCATTTGCACCGTTACATAGTGTTCAGTGTCTCCATGGCAATACGGTGTTATGGTGGCGATTACTACCCGTGAGTAGAACCACTCCCCCGTTCTTTATTGTTCTGAGTATTGTGTCTTTTTAGCCCCTAGTGAGTTACCTATAGGTATTCATACGAATATGCTATACGGTTTTGTATATTCTAACGCGTTGACGTTATAATAAAGCGTGATGTAATAACTGGTAATATCTATAATCTGATAAATATAACGATATATTTTACTAGGTAAATTCATTTGTCATATAAAATGGTATAGCAATAAATGTCATTACAAAGAACATTTAATAGCAAATGATTACCTAAGACTTTAGTAATATATATCCCCCCACAAACCATAGTTTGTAAGTATTAAGTCATTAAATAATAACATCTCACCTAATTTATAATTCATATTTTCATTTTAATAGATTTTAAAATAATTTGGTTTTTTATTTATCACGATATAAACAAATACATGTGGTAAATCCTGTATACTTATTTATCTCGAGTGCATTGAACTAGAAATATTTTAAGTATTATAATTACGTATAATAATCATATGTAACCACATTTACATGTACCAACATCAAGTTTCGCCCAGCTGTCAATCACGTCCGTAGAGAAGTTAAAATGTTCCGGAACCTCGATTTTAAAATCTCGAACGCCGGCGTCGTAATCGTTGAAACCGACGGCGGAGAAGACTTTAGTGCTGGACATGCTGGTGTGTCTATGACGCAGTTGCTGTTCGCGAGGAAATGTCGCCTGGCCAGGGTAAACATTCGCGTTGCCATAGCGACTAGACCTTCGGCTGCCGCCGTACAACTGCGACAGGAGGAAACGTTTCATAGCGGTCCTGAGATAAGCGTAGTCCATTAGTGATACGTACATATAGAGACGATCTAAACTTAAATTGTATGACTTGTTGTTTATGGGCAATATAGCATTACACATATACTTGCAAATGTTTTTTTATTTAACTTAATGTTGCCGTATACGTTAAGTATGCTGTAGTATCATTACGATTTAACTAATTTGCTAATATCTCTTTCATATGCTTCCATTGATAATATAGTAATGTAGCTTCTACGTTTAATATCGCTTTATCTATCTCTCTCTCTATATATGTATATATATAGCTATTTATATAGTATATATGGTAATTTAAATCTAAGATGGCGTATTTTAAAAAAAATATTCCTCAAAAAAATGTTAGATATTTTATAATATACGATATTTATAAATACACGCATATATATAATAATATATGCATTTATGTGTATATATATAAACGTACACACAATGGAAGTTATACTCACATATACGTATATGTGCCTGTCTATGTCTATATAAACATAAACAACACCAGGATCTCTTAAATCAATCTGTTGATTATTTCTAAATAAATTGTAAAATAAAAATGTATTTACTAGTGGTAAAGGTAATATTATAAAGGTAATATGACAAAGTGAGTTGTTATGTTTATTATACCATATAATAAAAATAATATAATGAGTAATATAATTATATATATATCAATATATTTATAATTATAATAATATGATTATTATATAAATCTAGTTTTCTATAGAAACTCAGATTTATGATATTCATATAGTAATTAAGATTGTTAGATAAAACACATATATACATATATATATATATATATAGTATAACATAACTACATGCATACACCTGCAATCACGATTTATGGGGTATTATAGTATACTATAATATATATTATATAATTGTAACTAGATATCTAAACATAATTTGTAAATATTATAAATAATATAAGAAGTGATATCAAGGCAACTTGGAAAGTAACGTATAGATTTCAAAGTTATTTTGTTTTTATATTCAAAATCTAAGAAGATTTAGTAGATTTTAAAAAATGTTTGCGTTCTCGAGATATAATGATTATCTCTGTAACCGTTGAAAACAGGCGTACATATACTTTTTGGCTAATTAAATTTGTTTATGTGAACCAGTACAATTCAAAATGGATAAATAAAGAAAAGAAAAAGTGAGTGAGTGAGAGGGGAGAATGGAGAGAGAGAGAGAGAGAGAGAGAGAGAGAATGATGTATATTCTATCTATATATATGCATACATTATACAAATAAGTCTATGTGTAATACAGGCATCTTATAATATAAAAAATTGAATTATGAGTATATCAATAGTTCAAACTATATATATTTGTAGCAATAGTTATATATTTAAGAAAAAAATGTATATACTCTATGAATAACATATATACTGTATATTATACAGCCTAATGTTATATATACATACACATATATAAACTATAGTTTGTGTGTGTGTGATTTGTATGTGTTAGATATTACTGATTTGGACTTTATGGAACTTTATACAATTTAATATTTTGTAGTAATATTACAAACTTTTGATATTTCGTGCACAATTATAATATGGTATTAATTTATATAATACTAAATGTTATATTTAAAATAAATTGCTGAAGGCCAGCAAATAAAGTTATTCTCTAGTTTAGTAAAATCCTTTGATGAGTTCATTTAAATAAAAAAATACCATAAAATAAATTATGAAATGCAAAAAATGAAATCACATTGACTGCAGCCAGGGCAATTAAACCTTCTGGTTTATTATGATTCATTTATTTTAAAATAAAAATTTATAATAGTTATATAAATTTGTATTGTTGAAATGAATCAGAAGTATTCTTTGATTTACCCAATAAACCACCAAGCCAAACCGTCCAGGTATTTAATTGTTTGCATTAGATAGATTATTTTTATAATAAAATATTGTATAACACTATTACATAACACTATTTGCATGGCTAAACAAGGAATCCATGTAATTTCAT
Source organism: Osedax frankpressi (assembly GCA_964035775.1). Classification (NCBI taxonomy): domain Eukaryota; kingdom Metazoa; phylum Annelida; class Polychaeta; order Sabellida; family Siboglinidae; genus Osedax; species Osedax frankpressi. The sequence continues at coordinate 16,190,355 of OZ038313.1, forward strand.
AATCAGGAATTTTATAATTTATTTACTTCTATTATAAATTTTGTTTGCACATAAATTAATTTAAAACAATTATTTAATCACTGTATTTGTTGGAATATTATTTAACTATTATATTTATTTAAATATTATATACTATTATAATTTATAATTATTATATTCATTTTACTTATAATTGTTAAAATATTATACTTATAAATTATAAATTATTAATTATTAATTATTATACTTATTAATTATAATATTCACTTATTAAATTTTATTTAAATTTTATTAAAAACCAAAATGACCCTATGTTTAGTGGAATATCTTATGATCATAGGTATCTAATACATTATATACTTATATTATAGCAAATACAAATTAACCTGCTGTCTAGTGATTTAATAGTTTTATAAAATCCTTTTATGGTATACAAAATTATTTGTTATAAAAAAAAGTATTCAATACAAAATAAAAATTACTTGGATCATTTGCAAGGTATTGTTTAAATAATTGAAAAGAAAGTGAATATAATTGTAATAAAATATATATTTTAAAATACATTAGAAAATTAAAATCTAAATTATCCTAGATCCCAGCACATATATTGGGTGATTGAATAATTTGGCAAAACCTTTATTCATAAAATACACAATAATATAAAGAACATGTACATATATATACCTATATATATATATATATATATATATATATATATATATATACACCTATATATATACATATATATATACATATATATATATATATATATATATATATATATATATATATCTATATCTATATAGGTGCTTATATACAATTATACTTGGATTATTTGTTGATGTAAATTTGATCTTATATGTAAAATCAACTCTAAATTGGTATATTCCATGTAATAATAATATAAAAATAATAGAAATATAGAAATACAATTGTATTTGATGCATATATCATTATAATAATACATTGCACGATAATAATAGATTCATTATAGTACATTATTTTAAATGATACATTTATATATGATAACCACTTTAATCAATTGTTTTAATCAATACGATTAATATTGGATTATATACATTATTTGATATTCTATAATTGATAATTTATATATTAATCTATTGATTAACTTAGTAAAATAAAGTTATGTATTTTATAAATAACTAACAATAATACGTTATGTATAAATATTAAATACCATGGATTTTAACTAATGAATGTTATGTAATACAAATAAAAATGATACTCTGTATTTTAATCTATATTAAAACATTACCTTGTCTGTGCAATTATCCAATACAATATGACATGTTATTTGTGTGCTTATTTACTTAATCAGGCATAGTAGATATGTATATATATGTAGAATTAATATACATTTAAAATATAAGTAACCATAAAATACGCCTATAAAAGGGGCGTTGTTAATGATATTATAGTTTTATTTTTGAATTCACATTGCATTAATGTATGCATATTAATGTATATTAATGTATACATTTATTTATAATTCAGAATGTTTATTGAATAATTAACTCAAATAGAAATGTACATTGGAAAATTAATATAGGTATACATAAGTATATATATATATATATATATATATATATATATATATATATATATATATATATATATATATATATATATATAAATATTGATATCTACATTTAAAATTCTCTAGCAAAAGTATTCAAACGGTATTTATTAGCTATACTATTATTTGTAGTTAGTAATCATAAGTAACGCATGTCAATTTACGAAAGTAATGATCAATTAAATCTTGAAAAAGAGTTGACATTTATTATATATATCGAGATGATTTATCGAAATACCGAGATCTATTATAGATATGACGATATCCAAGATTATCAAGATACTTGGTTACATATATAGATTCTATATTTTTTAAAACATACGGATAATTAATCCACATGACAATAAAAGTATTTTTTTTAATATTTATATTGTAACTCAAATTATAATAATATATTTATATAATGTATGTTTATATAAAAAAATGTAATTACAAATTTAATATATTATCAGTCAAGTCGAGGTAACCAAATAATTGCACTTCGATAAATATGTTAAATGTACCACTCAACAATAATCGTCTCTCTACCGATTATCTACGTAATCTTGGATGATATTATGAAACTATATTTTATTTAGAAAATATCTTACTATAAAGTAGTGCATATCTACACAACAAAATGAAAACTGTATACAACTTTCTTGTTTTTATTTATAATCATATACTGAATGCACATATTCAGTAATATATTCCAATTCGTTGGTATATGGATTTATTGAAATTACAATTTATAAATTTGAATTTCTTGAATTTACTTATTATAAATAAGCGAATATATTTTTGTTGTAATTCAAAGTAGTATGATGTTAATGGGATATATTAAGTGGGAGTATAATTATTTAGTATATTTTCATCTGGTTATCCGTAGATTAATTGAGTGGTAGTGTATGCTACCTAGTCAGAAACATTATATGTAATATATTTCCAATAAATATATTTAGGTTAATTTTGTAATATATTTATATATCATTGTCTTTATTTTTGGTGGATTTTCATAATTTGTAATGTTAAATTTATTATTAGCATAGTTTCAGATTTTCAGTTGTATATATTTCTAAATTTCCAGTTTTTATTTGTAAAAATTAGATTTTCTTAATATTAAAACTTTATGTAGAATATGTATGGGGAAATATACATAATATTTTTGTAGTAAACAAATCAAATTAAAAACATATTTACCGATATTATTTATCCATTCGTTAATAGTTTATCAGTCACAACAATGACAGTAGGAGAGTCTCTTTTGTAATATGTAGCTATAATAATTGTGAAAAAATATCAATGAAAGTAAAATTAATATTCACGATTTAATAACAAAAAAGTCTGTGTAAGCCTTTAAAGTATTTGTAGAATTACATTGTCTTATGATTACAAGTAATATATCCATATGAAATTTTATTTTAGGATATTTTAACATAATAAAATATAAATAGCTTAAGCTATGGCTACTAAATATAGGGCGTTATCTGTTATTATAGTTTCAATTTCAATTGATCTAATAATATTATATGAGAGCTTGTTTATATGCTGCTTATGTATGTCTACTAATGATCTCGAATCTTATATCCAGTATATATAATAATCCATATATATATATATATATATATATATATATATAAATATATATATATATATATATATATATATATAGTATTGTTGTTTTAGTATTATTATTCTATAACATGCACTTTGGTTTATAAAATATTATAGTCTAAATTGCCAGATAGATATTTGAAGTGGTTTATTTATATATCTTACGAATAATTTCTATATCAAGTTAAGTTTTGAGATCAAATGATCTTTCTCAGTAGGATATTTCCTTACTATTTTTGGGATGCTGAGTCATTATTGATTTAGGAAATTTATATGTTATAAGTTTGTGTAATTATTGATTAATATGATTTGGTAAATGTTAATCTTATCTATTAAATAATTCATTCCGGATTGAAGTTATACAATATATATTCCTCTCGTCCATACATTTTTTATCTATCCATCAAAACAACAATTTATATTTGTATATCTTTATTTTATATATTAAATATGTATCCTCAGATTCAATTGCAATGGCATATTCAATTATATCTGTAAATTTAATTTGATAAAATAAAACTATATAACATTATATATATTTATATTATATATATATATATATATATATATATATATATATATATATATATTAATATATAATACCATTTATAATAACAATTATATAATACAATTACAACACATTACATGCATGAAATTCATATAAGTAGTATAATATGAAGTCTATATCTTTATATTTAGTCTTAAATTCTATCGTGATCAACTATCGTCAACAACTGTTACAAGATAGTATTCTAATAATCCTAAAATAAAATGTAAAATATATGTATCATTTATCATTTAAGTATCAATATGGATTTTCAATTATAATTACAATAATGTATTATTAATTGAAGTATTATAGTTGAATGATTCATAGTTGCATATACTTTTGTCGACCATTTCTAAATAATGCTTATTAATTAATATGGATATCAAACTTTTCCTTTTATTTGATATTCTTCTCAGTTTACTTACAGTTTTTATAAAATTTCATAAACATTATTTTAAAAATTAACAACATGAATATATTTTATTATTAATTATTTTAGAATCTATTATAAATATAAACTAATATTGTTAATATAATAATGTAACTGAATAGGTGTTATTATCATTTAAAAAAAAATCTAAATGTAATTTATAAGGTACATCTTATTCAATACAAATCGAATTTAACTTTATTATTGTCTCAATATAATTTTCATTTAGTTTTATTATTACCTGTTGTATTAATATGTATACAATCATATTTTCTAAACGATACCAATTTAAATTAAGGATAACATATTTCCAGTAATTATTAGGATCAATAGCTAGTAGAATTAAATGAAACGATAACATTAAATTAATGTTTACCATTAAAACATATTGTTATTGATTTAAATATAGAAACATAATTGAGTCTTTGTTATCATTATTTATTTCATATATTTATCTTAATTATAGGCATACTTACCTATATATCATGATATTGCAATATATATATATATATATATATATATATATACATATATATATACATATATATATATAATATATATATATATATATATATATATATATGTGTGTGTGTGTGTGTGTGTGTGTGTGTGTGTGTGTGTGTGTGTGTGTGTGTGTGTGTGTGTGTGTGTGTGTGTGTATGTATGTGTATGTTAGTGTGTGGGTGTGTGTGTGTGATCAACGTAAACAATGTTAATAATATATATTACATTATGATCAGTTATTCTTTTTTTATTATTGTAATCTTCAAGTTTATTTTTGGTTTCGATTATATTATTAATAATTCCTAGGGGAGTAGATAAAGTTAGATGACATTTATTATATTCAAATTAATATGATCATATACATTAAATAATGTAACGAATATATCTCTATATTATTAATATACACGTAGTATTGATGTATGATTATACATTATTTAGATATATATTGATATCGAGATTGTAAACTAGTATTCTCTAATATTTAGATGTTGTCTCTTCTTCAATTCATTTGAAGTAAACTAGAAGATATATTGCTAAAATAAATACCATATATTCGTATAAATTATTTCTAGTTTATAAAAGGGTAAATTATAAACAATTACAGTTGGTTTCAAAAGATGTTAGCAATAACTTACTACATTATTATGATTATTCCCTAGGTTATATAGTCTATTGTTATATAGATTCAATATATAGAAACTGCTATCTGCATGGTCTACTATATATACTTATATGTGTAATATATATATATATATATATATATATATATATATATATATATATAAGACTTTAAATTAATTATTTATAATTATAATTGAATGAGATATATAGTATTAAATATATATATTAATTTCATGTAACAGAATATAAATATTAAATTTGTTTGCATTTGTATAAAGAATTAACAAACCATTTTTTACTTTTTTACATAGTTTATATTTCGCAATCGTAAATATAGATATCACTATTATTAGAGCTATAGCAAATGCTGTAAAATAGTATCCATTATCAAACAAATATTAATATATTAAAATTATGATAAGAAGATGTTTCATGATTGCAATTATATAATTTTAATATATATATATATATATATATATATATATACATGTGTATGTGCGTATGTGAATGTCGATTCGTAAAATACATATGCGTTCTATACAATATTAGATTTTTATACCAACACACATATATATACACAAACATACGTACACACATTATATATATATATATATATATATATATATATATATATATCTAAAAACAAGATACATTACTCCATACTGTAATCATTTAAATTTAATTATTTAAATAATATTATATATAATATTATATGTGATCAGAGTCCACAACTTTCTATAATTTCAATCCATATTCAATGAAATGTACAACAATTTATATCGTATATTCTACACAGATAATAAAAACGATGGTAATCAGTGGTATAAATATATGTTATTAATATTAGTTAACATTAGTTCATATTCTTTACTTATAATATATATATATATATATATATATATATATATATATATATATATATATATATATATATATATATATGTATATACTTATCTGCAATTCTCCACAACTATTTACTTTATTTCATATCATATATATATATTGTAAACTGTTTTCCATTAATAAATGTATACAACTATACGCATATTGTTTAAAGTAAACTATATATGGTATAGGTGTATATCATAATATATTTGAGAATCTTATGCATACATTAAAATATACATATATTATACACATATATCTAAAATATGAATATGAATATTTATGATATTAACCTGCTATAAATGATCCGATCCAATAGCTTTTTTTATCCTTATTTGTAATATTTGAAGGATTTCGCTGAATAGTTTCAATAATCTACTTACGTATGTTAGAATTAGATTTTTAATGATATACCACGATTATTATAAAACTAGAATATATGCGAATATACAATTATATCAATATACATTTAATTGAGGAACTGTTATAATGTATACTATATATATATATATATATATATATATATATATATATATATATATATGTGTGTGTGTGTATATATAATAAGTTTAATATATATATATACTATTAATATGTTAATATTATTTTATATAGTGTATACGTTTATTTTGGATTTCTTAATTGATGTGGCTATAATAAAAATAATATATATATTTAATTGAAGCGTACTATTATATAAATATTTAGTTATCAATATCGTAATACTTATGATTAAAATTGTATATAAAACACATAGCAAATATCATATTTTATATGTATATTATATATATATATATATATATTATATCCACTCATGACAGTATACATGATATTTTGTTAAAAAATTACTTATTTTTATGGTTTTATATGAATAATTTAAAATTACATTATAATATTATAATACTTTAAAACATATAACTTATATACATATACATAAGGTGGTAATCATACACCGATATGTGTATTAGTGGGTAAATATTAATTTATTTTAAATGTGATATAATATATAAAACAAGATATATTTGATCAATTTAAATTATAATTTTCTTAATATATTATATATATTAATTTTGTATTTAAAAAAATTAAATTATGGTTTTATTGATATTTAATATAAGTAATAATATAATATGAATTATAATAATTGTTTATATTATATTATGAAGTAGTCTAGAATACTAACGGATATTATAATGTATTTTTTTAATTTGCATATTAGACTTTGATTCCTGAAATCACAAATTACAAATTATTAATATTGAACTTAATTATTAATTAAATACATAATCAATGTTTAGGTACTTATCACTAATATTAGTTACTACTATACATAAATTAGACAATAGAAATATATATGTGTGTTAATTTTAATTAATTACCTTAGCTGTATGTACAATTATTATTTATTAAAAATAAATGTAAATATATATATATATATATATTATAAAATTGTATTGCTATTTATAAAAATAACTTATATTAATTAAAACATTAACAATTAAAAATATCATAATATTATTACAGAATAAAAGTACATCATTAAAAATCTTAATGTAACTTAAAAATCTCACCAACTTAATTATCGAAAGTAGTTACTGAGATTTCTCCATATATTATTCTAATTTAATTCAATTTAATATAGATAATATAAAGCTAAATATATATATATATATATATATATATATATATATATATATATTAATATCTTTAATACATTAATATATTTATAATTAGCTATTAATTATGTGTATTGATTAACTATAGATTAACTACTGATATTTGACGATATATTATTTTAACTTAAATCAATTTAATATAGATAATATATAAAGCTAGATATATATATATATATATATATATATATATATATATATATTAATATCTTTAATAAATTAATATATTTATAATTTTTCTATTAGTTAAGTGTTATCTATAATGAAATATTATAGTAAAGATTAATAGTAATTAAGATTTGTATAATTTATAAACTTGCATTAGAATATTTTTAATCTAATAATTATTTTGTTTTTAAAAATTCAATATCCTTATTATTCATAATCAAAAAAATATATAAATTATATTTTTATCAAAATAATGATTTTATCATCATAATGATTGTTAGTATATAATAGCTATGATCGATATTATTGCAAAGCAAAATATATACATGTCCATTATTATAACTCTCAAACACATCATATATATATTTAAGAATGTTAATAACACTAGAATTAGTCCAACTTGAAAAACCCTTATATACCATTGCAATTTGTTATTATTAATAAAATAATAGGATAAATATTCATCTCTAGTTTTTAACAATATGATTACATCCTAAAACAAAGATATGTGTGAAATAAATATTAGTGTATAATTGGATATTTTGTAATGCGCTAGAATAGAGTTTAAATATAACATTAAATATAACATATATTATTTATATTTATTATTAAATTGACATATTTAATAATACTAGTATTCATTTATATTATTATTTTAACATTTTACATTGACGAGTGATTCCTTGTATTTCTGAGGCTACAATCAAATCATAATTATAAAGAAAAACAATGTAACTGATTTTTAATATATGTATAATTATATATATATATATATATATATATATATATATATACATATATATATATATATATATATATTCAAAATATTTATTTATGAGTATAAATAAATATGAATTATAATATTTATTAATATGTATTACAATATTTATGAATATTATGTATTAATATACAACTGTATCATGTCAAAAAGTAACCTTATAATCTATAATATATTTATATAAACATTATTATATACATTGAATATAAATTATATAAATTAAAATTAATTCATTAAATACAATATTCAATATTAATGGAAAAACATATAAATAGTTTAGTAAATTCTTGTAACTAAAACTTATTATCATTTTATTTATCGTATTAAATATGCCAATCAGATCATTTAATTAAAGACGTTCATTCCATGTATCCAAACATATTCTACCCTTTTCACCCATAACATTAGAAAACTTATTGTTTACAAAACATATACGTACTATGCATAGGCTAATACTCATTTATTAAATACGGTCAGAATCGATATCACACCCTCTTCATTTAATTTAATAAATATATATATTATTCTTCCTCTTGATATACTGTTGATAGATCCGTTCATTTATAATTAACATAATATGGCGATAAAGTGAAACGAAATACATCTACACTACTATGTCAACTCATCATTAATCATGATTAAACTAACTAATTAGAGCTGAACTCACCATTAACAATGCAGTTATAATGAAACGGAGTTCATATGTTATATCGCCGTTTTAACGGCAACAAGAATGACAAGAATTAAACACTCCTAGATCTTGCATAATAAAAACAACGCTACTCAATATGTAATCTGTATTCTGCCCTAGAATGTACAATAAATTGAACATAAGACCAATATTGTGCAATATTTTTCTGCATAATTTTATATATTCCAGGCTAGTTTTCAATCATAGATATTTTGCTATCTAGTCGTCGCAGTAAATCGGTTTAGAATATAACAAATAAAAATATTTTATAATTTCAGATTATTACAATAAGTTCGATTTCCTTTTCAAACAAACTCAACAACAAGCTAATCCATTGTATTCGTACATTTCTCAGAAAATGTTATCTTATGTATTCAACAACAATGCTCCTAATATTCACAAGAATTTCGATATTTCATAGTCGTGGACATTCCTGTACACTACAAGCTCACATGTTACGTTTTGAATTTATCGCTTAATTCAATGAGCAATAAATCTAAACCGTAAACAATATCTTCAAGAAAACTGACGAGAAAACTAAATCACCACATGGTAGAAATATATCGCCAATAGTACCATGTGTACCAAATAAGTACGTCCAAAACTAACAATAAATGTCTCCAGAAACTTACAAATAAGTCAATATCAATCACAACTATAAACCTTCGAGAAACCCGAGACAACTTTGAGAAAATGACTAAGTACGTATAAGAACTACCTCCTCGAATTTGTTGCACCATATACTATAATGGAAATTGACTCATTGTTTTTTTCATTTCTCGTGCAATATTCTATGATAAATATATTTAGCTTAGAAATCAGTGAAACATACTTTCTAACAATCAGCTAATAATGAATAACATAAATCAAAATATAAATAAAAATGCTTAACCAACAACTAACTAGAAAATAGAGAATACGATAGAAAATGATCAACTTACAAATTACGTTAAACTTTGTACTTCAAATCAACTGACTTATAAATGAATATATCATTATATTTATTATAACAAGTTGTTAGTTAGAGTGATGTTTTGCAATCATGATTTTATATACCTAGTAAAATAATCAAATCATTTCATTATTACATTTAAATAATCTCATGAACCCAATCATATTAGACAATTCTTATCTACCAATAATATATATATATATATATATATTTATATATGTAAGTATATATCAACTTTTCACAAGTTAATATATTAATGATTATATTCATTTTCCAAATTAGCCCCAGCATCTATATCATGCACTATAATATATTTTATATTCATTCGATTTAATATATTATAAGTATTATTCTTCATCCAGATGTATTGATTATCTATACGTTATCCGTAAAAAGCGTAAAATAGAATGTATACATTGTTGGTTTATTAAGTTATTTGAATATATATATATATATATATATTAAACTTATGAGAACTTAAAGTTATGATTTTAAAATCTCGACATTTAAAATCTCATACTTAAGAATATACCACCACAAAATAAAAAATGATCTAAAGCTTATATGTTCAAAATCCATTATCAACAAACCTTCGTTTATATACTATAATATAAACCTATCTTTTCTATATAATCATAATCATTTATATTATTTCTTATATATTCAGTTTTCTGCAATTATATATAAATCAAATGATGAAGAATTACAGTATTTTTTAAATATAATAAGTATTATATATTGACTATAGCGATAATATATATATATATATATATATATATATATATATATAATATAATATATATATATAATAGATACTTACTAAATGTCCATCTAAAATTTCATAATATCGTTTGATATATTATTTATTATATTTTATTGAATTCTTCATAGTCTGTAGTTATCATGAAATTGTAATACAAATATATACATTATTTTTATGCCATGAATTTGTAATAATTGTTCATAACTCACTTATAAAAACCAATAAATACCAATATTAACACCAATCTAAATATAGATATTAAATTCGTATAAATAATCTATAAAAAAAATAATCATTGAATAATATTCTAATATAATTTCAAAAATTTTATAATATATAATTTCTAATGTAAATGTTGTATGTCATACAATATTTGATTAATATTATAAAATAATATTCATATTTGATATATAAGAATACTATTTTATTTATATGCTTTAACACACTAAGTAGTGCTATACTATTTCTCTAGCTCTATATTACCCTTTCTCTCTCGATCTCTGTTATTAGCTATATCTCTCTTTCTATTGTTTTTGTTCTTATTATATTTTTTTTATTATATTCTTTATATTTTCCTTTCTCCTTTTATTTTTCAGTTATTATATTAATTATGTATAATTATTATTAAGTTAACCTATGTTACTGAATTTGTTTATAGACAAAGCTATTCCAAGTCCAGCCTATAAATATTTGATTAAATTATAATTTAATTTTAAATTATTAAAATGTACAAAATATTATAAAATTATAATATTAATATGGTATGATTTTCGTATATACTCATATATAAAAATCATAATATATATATATATATATACATATATATATATATTAATAATAGATTTTAAATATTTATTTAGATTATTTATAAAGGGTAACTTTCAAATAATTAAATATTTGTTATTATAAAAACATATATGCTTATATATATTATTTAAACGGGCTATATAATAATAAAATATATATACAATTATGTTAAAATCGTAATTAACACGTGTATATAGTAGATGCTCACCGCGTATGTGTGTTTGTGTGTATGTATGTCTGTATGTGTGTGTTTGTTTGTTTCCAATGATAAAAACAATCTATGACCCGATTTTACATCTAAATATATCGTAGTTAACGTATGAACCAGGCATTATTTATATGAGGGTTTATTTTTTAAGACCGCATTTGTGTAATTAACTTTAATCGATAAACCACGACTAAATCATCCACCCAACACCCACCCATCCACCCATCCATCCATATATCCATCCATCCATCCATCCATCCATTGAATTGAATTGAATTGCATTGAAAAGTTTATTTTTACACAAAATAACCTATAGATATGTTCTCATTTGCATAAAGAGTGTTAAAGAGTGTAAAAATAATATCATAAGTGCATAATGATATGATAATGTCAAATCAATTAGAGGACTCTGACATTTGGGAAGATGTGATCGGAGTAGCCACAGAACATCAGCGTATATACAGAGGAAAAGGTCAATCAAAGATCTCATATTGAGCATAATAGATGATTTTTTACGTCTTTCTTAAATGTTTTTTATGGAATTACATCTTTGCAAAGGTAGAGGAAGGTTGTTCCATAAAATTGGTGCCTAAATACTAAATCTTCTTTTACCATAGGTATCAAGATTATATTTTTGATTTGATAGTATCAAACTGTTACTAGATCTTAATCGGCGGGTATTTTTGTTCTATCCATCAATCAATCTACCATCCATCCACCCATCCATCCACCCATCCATCGATCCAGTCATACATTCATCTATCATTACTATACCGTTAAGTATATCGATAATACTAATTAGACTAATTTGATCACGATTACGATTTTGATCACGACTGTTAATTAAGATTACCGACCACTAAAGTAAATTATAAATATACAGTTCTATATAGCGATGTCTATAATAATATTACATCCAACATAAATACCGATAGTTCTAAGATAGAATTTCATATAAGGCAATGATAAACATACCGTAAATGATACCACTAACCATACAGATAATCATAAATGATTACATGGTGCTAAATATTATAATTGATAATGATACTACAATGTATACCGCTAACGTCACATATAATGATAATAATAACATTATAATTATAATAATATCGAAAACTAATTATTCAACGCAAACTAAACTACAAATGCTATATGTTGCTTACTATATCATTACATATAACACTGCTTTATTTATAATGAGAACTATAATAATATAAATAATTATAAAAATATCTATGATTTTTATAATAAATTTATATACACATTTTTTAAAATTTTGTTTTGGTTTGTGTTTGGTTTTGGATTTGGTTTTCGATTTGTTTTAGGTTTGTAATGGTTTTGATTTTTAATTTGGTATTGAGTATAATTAGGTATAATAAGGATTGGTTTTTTATTAGGATTATAGTTTATGGTTTGTGTGTTGACCTTGAGTTCGGTGTTTGGTTGGTTTGGTGTTTAGTTTATGTTTAGTGTTAGGTTGGCATTGGGTTTGGTTTTATGATTGGTTTGGGTTTAAGCTTGAGGTTAGCTTTATTATTATTCTAGAATTACATTGATTACTGAGCATCGACAGTTCCAATTTATTTTTTTTCTTAGTTACAAGATATAATACTGGTAACATTTATATATTTATAAAATAACATAATTGATAGACATAGTGAGTATATATATTAAAAATTGATAGAAATATATAAACACAATTCTCTATTATTACATATATTCCACTACATCTTCAATCAAGAAAGCTAGATTATGTATATGATTTTTTGGAAAAAATACAAAATTTAATATCTAAGATATATATTAATATTGCATAACATATGATATCGAATATAGGGCATAGCTGTATTGTCAGTATCTTGTATACATACATATATTATAAACTAACGGCAGATAGCATTGCTGTAGATATTAAACCTCCATACATCACTCTTTTGGGCTAAATAATAATAAAAATAAATACTATGTTTATTAACAGTTTACTGAAATACAATGTTTAAAATCAATTATATATACATATAAGTATTACCCATAGTGATTTTAGAGATCGACGCTAAAGGTTAAAATATATATGTAATTTAAAATGTAGAAATAATTATAATATTACTATATAATATAAAATGCTAATTATATATAATTATATTATAATATTTATCATTTACTACTGATTTAAATGTGAATGTTTAGATTATTATTATATATATATATATATATATATATATATATATATATGTATATATATGTATCTAAATACTTACATGTATATTTATACCTCTACTTGGTTTATTAGCCTATTAATAATGTATGATTAGTTTTACTATTTATATCCTACTTATATAATATATATTCTCCATTATAAAATAGATATTCGATAATATTATCTATTAATATTATATATTATCTATATTATATCTATATTATATATATATTATCTATATTATCTATATTATAATATTATCTATTAAGTATTTTTATTTTCACTTATATATTTTATAATTATTGTTAATATATTTGTATTTCGACATTATATATATATTTATATTTAGCATATTTTATAAAATATACTATATCCATAAATGTATATATGCATCGCTACTGTATTTGAATTTATTATGAATTTATTTTATATATAAAATAAATATAATTTTTATTAAATAATATTTTTTCAATTATTAAAAATTCCTATTTTTTATATTATTATAATGATAATGCATTTTATGATTAATATTAAATGTTCATATTTATCTTAATCCTATTAGTTATGTTTAATTTATCTAAATATCTAAAATAATTACAGATATTATAATCCGTTATTTATAGAATCCAAACTTACAAATACATTTAAATAACTTACATATATATATATTATAATAACACAATATATAGTATAATAACACAATATATAGTAAATATGTATTGATTTAAATTTACATAATTAAATATTCTATAGATACCATTTTTCTGATATTTCTAATTCTTTGAGCGAATGATCTCTGTAAAAGTAATAATGGTGTAAATATTAACAAATTAACATTAAAGACAAATATGATGAATTATAATATTTGAAGGACAACAACCATTTAAATATATATATATATATATATATATATATATATATATATATATATTAAAAGTAACGAGTAGAATAAGTTAAACTACTATTTTTATGTTTACTAATTATTAATAAACTAAACGGGTTATCCCTTATAAAGTATACTTTCTCTAAACTTTGTAAAACTATTTCAATTATAAATATTTTTATTATTTTTATTATAAAATGACTTGTGAATGTATATTTAATTTTTACTTTATTTTAGAGATTAGATTGGAAGTGATATAACCAGAAAAAAACCACCTACATAGAATGCTATATTCCCAAAACGCGAATCAGCGGAATATGTCAATAGTGACATCAATTATTAATTTTTGCAAATTTGAGTGCCCTACTCTATGCATAGAAAGTGAAATTATAAATTAACTTGTCAAGAAGCCATTAAAGTTATTTCATATGTAGTACTATGTACACATCATAATGTAAAATGGACATACCTGCGTACATATTCCACCTAGACTATTGCAATTAAAACAAGATTCTGTATTAAGTTTATCGTGTGAATAAAAGTGAGTTTTTTTTAAACTTTATTCGATATAATGTTTAAATTATAGTTGATTAAAGAAAGTCTAAGTTAGTTTTGATTTGAAATATCATAAAATGAGCTTTAAAAATATTAAGTGAGTTATTAATTTGTAATAAACAATCAGCTTATGGTTATTTTATTATTGCATGGCTATTTAAAGCTATTTAAAGAGAATAGATAGGAAATAAAGAATACAGATTATACATAATATGGCTAATAGGGAAAATATATGCCGGACATAGAATATATAATAATAAAAAGTATGTAAAGAATAATTGACATTTAATAGAAATGTATCCATTAGTATATATATCAAACAACAATTATATACTTTATATGAGCATAAATAATGCACGATATTTCCATAAATTATTTTATAAAACTTTAGAAATAGTAGATAGTTAAATTTCATATCAATATATTAACATATAATTGTTGACTATATTTGGAAAATAAATAAGTATAGAGAGAGGTTTTTTAAAAGAGAGATAATATTGATATATTTCATGTAATAAAGAATAATTGAAATCTGACTTATAATGTAGAATGTAGCACAGTAAGGTCGTTAGTAATTTATTCTTAATCTGTATATTTCATTTGGCTTTTTCAGTTCAATTAGATTAATTAAATAATTATGCTAATATCAAGTAATCTGTTATTTCTTCGGTGTTCTATTAACTTTATTTAATTTCGTTCCATTAGTTTAGTTATTAATATTCTATCATCTTTGTTATATAATATATTAGTCTATTTGTTAATTAAAGTCCATTAAGTATGTGTATCTATTTGTGTTAGTAATTAATAATCAGTTGTAATCTATTTTTGCAAAAGTTAAATAATTCGCTAGTAGGTAAGTCATTTAATTATTTGGTTTATTTCCTGATTTCTCATATTGACATAAGAATATATGTAACTATTTAAGTGCAATAGTTATTGCATTTATTAATTTCTACTTTGTCAGTTCTTGTTATACCTAAATAGCAGATTATCTAGGAATGAGAGAAGAAAGTTTATATTTATTAGAGTATATTGGAGATTTATTTGCAAGGTATTGTTTTAATTGAATTTATTAGTAAGTATTCTTATAATTATAATTATTGATCATCCAGTTAGTTATTACATCGATGCATTTATTAAGTTGTTATACGTATTTCATCGGTGACATTATAATTATATCATCAGCATTTTTTATAATAGCGTTCAAAAGTCAATTCCTTGGTAAATACCATATTATAGTCTGAAATTCTGTAGTGATTTAATTGTATAAGTAAGATTAGATAAGTAGCCTTTAGATAATGCATTAGCTTTATGGATTGTTTTCAAATGTTTAAAAATTTGTAACAATATACTTTTTATTCTATTTTATCGAATCTCGATGATAGGTATAATCTGCGTTGGGTAATCGTTGTCAAGGGTAGTTAATAAGTAGTCAGTAACCTAAATTAATGCAGTATCAGTACTTTGAATTTTCCGATAATCAGATTTATAATTATCAAGTAATTTATTGGAAATAATAGTTCTTGCGTTATGCGTGACTATCATTTTTAAAATAGCCAAGGAAGTACCGTTTATTAGATAATCAGTAAATAGTTGTCGTATAATTGGGGTAATAACGTGGTTTATTTTTTAGTGGTATGTTAGTTAAAATATCGATATATTATTATAATAATCGTAATTTAATACTATTTGAAGGAATTACAATCAGTTTTAGTAGAAAGTTGTTTATATATTGTGTCCCTATTTTTAAAAATTGTATCTGTATATGAATGTGAGTAAATGTATTATCTATAGTTTTCTCAGGATTATTAGTTTTCTATTTGTAAAGTTTTTCTTATGTCTGACTTTAATCCTGCTAATTTATTTTTATAAAAATATTTTCGTAAGTATTTATTTCTTTACTCTATATGGATTTGTAGTCATTATATTTATGATCTGCAATATTATCTGTTGTTGTAGTGATATTGACTTATATCAGAATTGGTGAGAGTAATTAGAAATCCGAGTGAATTTGAAAATGTATATGTTGAATATGTTAAAATAAATAGATAATAAGTGTACATTTATATGTTAATCATAGTAAAGTATTATATGTATTGCTTTACATGATAAGTATATAATTAAGATATTTAATATATATATAACCTTGGCTTTTTCATTTTTATATGTAGTGATTCTATGTTTGGTCTTGAAAAATATCATATATGTTTAATATTTTAAAATATGACATAATTATGGTAAATCAATTATCTAGAATACTGAGTTTATAATAATAATAAAGAAAAATAATATTTTATTCAGAAATATTTATCATGATATATTTTTCAAGGTATAATTGGTAAAAATTAAGATCAACTTGCCAATTTGTCAGGATCTTGGATTAGTATTTCTAGAGGTTATAACAAATAAGAAAATATTGAAAACTATTGAAAACGGCTGAATCCAGGATATTCGAATTTTCCAACAAATATATACATATTATATATGATTGTCTATATTCATTTACGATATTTATATATTATAAAACAAGATCAATAATTCATATAATAATATATTATATTGAAAATGTATACTAATTGCTAATAAATAATTAATTAGATAATATACCTTTCCTATACCATATTGTATAGTATTTTTCTATTAATATAATGATTAATATTTATTATATAAATATATTAAATAAAATATATCTTTATGTAATGTTATACCATTCTGTCAGTTGTAGAAAGAGGTCCATTCTTAAAATAATATACATATTATATATATACATATATATATATATATATATATATATATATATATATATATATATATATGTACAATATCCATTTAACATGGGACGTTTATTTTCAATAGTGATTTTTATGTATGTATAAAAATGTTTGTTTTCTATCTAGTATATTTATTAAATTATTATCCTAGTTAATCAAGATTATTACTTGAAATTAATTATTATTTTAATGAATTTAAATACATTTAAATATAATGAATTTTATTTTTATTTTGAAAATGTGTGATTTTTCATAAAAATTATATTTAGCAATTTATACAAAGTTTATCCATTTAAAATCATATATGATAATGCTAGCATACTAATATATAAATACTTATTTAGATTACAGAAATAAAATTAAATATTAAATATAAATAATCCAAAATTAAAATTATTATATATATTATTTCAATTATTTAGAGTTTCATATATATTTGTATAATATGATATACATATATTTTATATATATATATTATATATTTATAATATAATAAAATATGTTACCAATTTATTTTTTATTGCTTTATTGCTATCATCAATATCAGTCTATGTTTTTGAATTATCAAAATGTTATTGAAATGTTAAAATTCATTATAATTTATCAATGATTGGAATTAATTAGTATGATCGAATTTTAACTTCATCTGATTGATATTATATGATATCGTATGCTAGCTTAGATAACGTATTGTTTACATATATATGAATTTATATAAAAACTAACAATTTGTTGTCTATATGTATCTTCAGATATCTATTTGTTTATATTAAATTAAAACATTAAATATACATTTATATTTAATTAATAAATTCAATAATTCAATAGAAAAAATGTATAAATATATTCAATAAATAAAATATGTTAAATTTACAAATTTTCTATCATTTATAAGTTAGTCAAACATGAAACACTTATTAGGAATATTGTATAAGAAATTCAACTTTAGTATTTTAACATGATAATATATCATGGAACTCACATACATGTATACATATATATATAAATATATATATATATATATATATTCATAGTTATAGTGTTACTGTTTATATTACATATATATCTTTAATTCAATCCATTTATACACACATAAGTAGATATATCATTATTTTATTAAATAATCTGTTTAATCATTCCTGTATTAATACAAAATTACGTACTATTTTAAAATTATATAAACATATATATTTTGAATTAATAAAGATAAATTAATCTAATTTTCTATAAAACAAATAAACAAATATTAAATAATTTTCATAAAACATAAAGAATATTACGTAATTTGGGAATTTTTTATTCAAATTTGCATAATTAAAAAGATTCGTTCATAAATAATTTGTATCAACAGTTCAGAAAATGTTATATATCCGTTTTCTGATAAATACTTTACTATTTTTTAACAACTAATATATTTTATTTGGCATATTAAAATATTTTAACCAAATAACCTATTATAAACATATTGAATATACGCATGCATTATATATTAATTTATAAAAAATATATATATGCCTATATGCAATTATTAAATCAAAAAGTATTGCTAGCACTTTTGTATGTAAAAATAATTACACATAAAACTAATCATGAATAGACTATGAAAATAATTATGCAAATCATAATAATAATGAAAACAAAATTAAATTACGAATTTATAACGATGAGCAAAACGATGTTAAATTATTAATAGGATAGCTAAACTTAAGCTAACAATAAACATATATAAAAAGCATTATTCCTATTGTGCCGTATATGGCATTTTCAATATGTTCAATTCATCTTGTATCTAAATTTATCATTCTACTTAAATGTATTCTAGGATCATCATCTAATATATTTATATATAAAAGATGTTTTTCGTATTCAACTAATAGTTTTATTAGATATTGCTTCACCTGCTATATGCATTTATGATTGTAAATTGTATGAACAAAGAAACTTTCGACCTATAACTATTTTTGAGTTGATCTGAATATGAGTTGTTGTACTTTATTAAAATGTTCTTATCTTAAAAGGTACATTGTTCAAATAATTTGTATTCCTAGATATTCCCAGAGAATAAGTTTATGATGAAACTTTTTTTATTTGTAATTTAGACTATGCATACATCATGGTAAAGATTAATAGTCCGGTTAAAATGTATTTCAACATTACTGGTAATATATATACATTATATATCTTCTATTTGGAAATTGCAATAGTAATAATCTCTATATATAATAAATTTGATAATCATAATAATATTATTCGTAATAATATAATAATAAAAATAATTGTATAATCCATTCGTAAAAAATAGACTATATAATTCAAGATAATGAATATTAATATTCTTAAACTAGGCGTGGTTTCTTGGTTAATTATTGCATACGTTTATATTGCTATATTTATATATTAATTAAACTGATTTATATATTTTTTTTGTAATTATTCGTAAATCTAACTATTTTGTAATATTACATAATAGTCAACTTATTTATAAAGTAATTTAATAAATCTTCGTATGTACTTATATCATAGAGTTTGCAATATTCTTACTTCAATACTGAGGTGTTTATTTGGTATTTACTGATTAATTTTATTGTAATTTATTAAATATATATTTTTGACTTGTGTTTTTATTATAATATATATAAATCATTATTTTATACTACATATACTATATAACTGAAGTTTTATTATTCAGTATCATGTACAAATATATTATCTGTATATATATATATATATATATAATATATAATATATATTACCTGCATTTCATATTCAAGTGCATGTAAGTTTTCCTTTATAAATTGTATATAACAGAGAATCATAAATTGGAGTATATATTAATTTTATATAAAAGTTCATACATGTATCTTCATATATCAATATAATATCAAAATTTAAATATATAGCTTTCTTTTATTCTTAATAAAGTACAATTTTCGTAAACAATTTCATTTTAACATGTGTTTAAAATATGTATTACTCTCTGTAATATCTGTTACATACTTTTATATTATACATTATAAATATGTATATACACATATACATGCACATACACACATGCATACACACACATATATATATATATATATATATATATATATATATATATATATATATATATATACTAACTAGTATCAAATCATTTTTCTATGACATAAATAAATTGTAATATAAATTCGCATATCAAAGTTTTGTGTGCGCTCGTATAACATTTCAATACATATTAATATATTTATGAAAATATACGTGTATTCATACAATAAGCATATGCATATATAAATAAATATATTCAAGAATATATGAATAATAAAGGATATAATTGTAGGAGTGGTTATGAATTGTATAATCAATACAAATAATAAATTTCATTTAACTTCGAGCTATATAGATCGTAGGCAATCTTTTATATAATTTTGCGAAATTGCCGAAAATAAATATTTTTTAAATTTAATTTTTTCTCGTTAAAACGTGATACACTTATCGTCAATTATGATTATTTTCTATTCCAATTTTTTTCCAACTCATAAATTAGAGTTAAATTATAAAGCGCGGGTTTCCTTTATGAATATAGCGATGTTCTCGATATTAGGTACGATATGAATATTTACCAGAATATATTAGTGAGGTGATTAAATTAATTTTAATTAGTTAAATATTTTAATTATTTAAATATTCAAATTTATTTTTATAATTTTTTAAATTTTTGAAATAAAAGTTCGATTAGTTTAAAAAGTTAACAATTATAAATATAAAAACTGCAACTTATTATTATATTAGATTAGGATTGTAAATAAATAAATGTATTTATAATTAGAAAATTACAATATTAATATTATATATATAACATATACATATAATAATAAGGTTAAATAAATTAATAATAAATGATACAGTCAAATGAATGTCATATTTAAGATAAATATATAATGTAATAATTAAAAAATGTACACAATTAAAATAAATTAATATAATTTGATTTATAATTTCGAAATAATAACAATATATACACCATAACTAAAATCTGCTTTCCCAATAATGTGTATTTAGGATTACTCATGTTATATAACACGTGTAATAATTATATCGTGCACTAATTGTACCACAGTATTATATATATTAACAGTTTTATCTTATTACATTTATACATCATAAAATAAAATTATTCTTTTTTATTTATAATATAAAATAATTTTATAATTATATTATTATAAATGATAATATATAATATATAATATATATATGTCATACTTTTCCTAGGAATTTCTTTTCATTTATTCCACCTACTGCATTCATATAGTTATTCTACAATATTTTCAAACATTAATTAAGAATATAGTTATTATTTATATGTATGTGATGATATATATCATTATAATTGCATCATACTATAAAGTATTATATATAATACTTTTTGACGTAGATTAATTATTATTCTCTTTATATATTTTTTTTATTTATTGATCCGGATACATATAATTATTATATAAAAATTAAAACGTTCATATCCAGCAAAACAATAGTTTATGATATATAAATTATTTTATAGAACTTAAAGCTGTATTCAAATTAATTCATAAAATAATAACTGATTTTATTAAAATAAAAATATAAAATAAAATAATAAAATAATAATATCTATTTCATTTAAATTATAGGTGAATCTTATAACTTCATCACATTACATATTAATTGTATCCGGTTTCTATATACTAATATAGCTATTAATCTACAATTAACATATACATGATGCCACTTTTAACCCTGATTACAAAAATATTAATTTTATGATAATATTATCTCAAAATATCGATACATTATTACTTGATCATAACAAAATATAAAGGTTTATTTGCAAGATGATCTACTTAAATAACAATACATTATATATATATATATATATATATAAGAACAATAGTTCTTATATTTTAATTTGGACTCAAATTAAAAATATATTTCAATAAATTTAAAAAAATATTAAATATATAATTAATAATAGAATAAAATATAGTATTCACCAATGAATCTACAGATATATATTACAAATATATACACAAATTCAAAAGAACGATAAATAAATAAAAGATACATGACTTTTTTATATAAAATCCATATTCTTAGAAACCATAGTTCGAAGTTTTTTTTATTAAATAAAATCTTATTAAAAAACTATATTAAAAAAGAAATATAATTTTAAAAATATTTTATTTGTTGTAAAACCATTTATGATAATACTAAAATAGTGATATTTGTGTATTAATTTTTATGAAAACAAGTATTTTCTAAGGTTTAAGATTGAATTAACTAGATAAATGATATTTGAGTTTATAAAGAATCGAACATTCACACATGTCTACCATGTTAGCCAAGTATATATACTTAATATAGTATTGTAGATCATGTCGTATTAGACAACTTAAGTTGAGTTTCTCTGAATTGCATCATGCATCCGTCATAATTTAATCATCATTAGCTATTCTATAATTTATTAGTTAATTTAATTTAATTCTTAAATTAGGCATTTATTTAATGAGTACTTATATAGTAATTATATAGACCAGGAACGATATATGAATAATAATTAACTCAGTATTTATTATTATTTTTTAAATGATCTATGATCTATTGTTGTGCCATATAGGGATATTAATGGTCGTTTGTTGGAATACACATTAAATTCGTAATTTACGTTTTAGTTAAGTAGCATATATGTAATCATAAGTATTCTATAATATATTCGACTATCTAAGGATAGCAAATTTATGCCAGTTTGGTTATTTACTCTTCTTATATTATAATCAGAGATTAATTATCATTGGATTTTAGAATTTTATTTTGATGTGCCAGTTAGTATTTTTATAATACGTACACAATATAATCTATAACGTTAACCTTATTAATTAACAAGTATCGATGTGAATAGGGCATTTATCAGTATTTTATTAGTGGACATATTGATCATAGCTTCTTATTGTATTAATTGAGAAAATCTTATTTTCTTTATTATAGATAGTAGATTAGTACTAAATTTGTAATGATAAATTCTACTTAAATTGAATATACATCATCTATGATTCATTTTCAATGAAGAACATAAATTATTTTAAAAAATATGATAAAATATTTAAGATAAACTATTAACATATATAACAAATTAAAACAAATATATTTAATATATTAATTATATATATATATATATATAAATCTATAGATTTATATATATTATTTATTATATTATAATAAAGTATATATGCATTATACAATTAATACTAACTAAATTATTTTCAATTTTTTCATTAATCTCATTAATCTAAAATGTAAAATATTATATATTTGTTATTATTTATCAAGTATGTATAATCATAACAAAAATGTTTGGTTTATAGTAGTAAATTTATATAAATAATGGAAATGTGTATAAATTCATATTCCAAATTTTATAATATATATACATGTATATATATTCCATTTTAATATAATATGATTGCATTATTTGTAAATAATAATTGTATTTATACATTTGAATTTAATTATTTAGTTCGTAATTATAATTGTAATGTTTGTAAATGAAAAAGTGAGTACATCGAAATAAGATTAATTAAAATATAATATGCTAAGACGTGTAAAAAATAAAAATGTTTTACTTTTTCCGTTAAGGATATTAAAAACATATTTAAAAGAATATAAAATATGCAGAGTTACCAAGAGTAGCTTAACACAATAAACAAACAAAGTATTCATAGGTACGTGGAATTTAGAGTGGTACTAGTCCATATCTTTGTTTATTTTCTATGATACCTAAATTCGTTTGACCATTAACTCGACTTTCAGATATTAATTCGGAGATGATTTGTGCTAGTTCTGCAATTGTATTCATCATATATAATAGATATTATCTATTAAGTCTGTGAATAGAGAAATTTAGATAACGCAATAAGAATGAATAGATAAAGTGTAAAATAGAGCGAAATATTATAATTTGTTCAAATCCAATAATACATCCATTGCGACTGTGTTCAGGTTAATAGTTCAAAGTAAAGTTTATTAATTGGTTTGTATATAATATGAGTGTTATATAATGTGTGAGTGTTATATGGCCTTGTTATATGGCCTTGTTATCGGTATAAGATTTTATATTAATTTAATTGCTCATTATAATAAGACCCGATGATAATATTGAAACACATATTGAAGATTCATAAATTAATTTAACTATAACAGGAATTAGACTACCTCCCTCCACAAGTTGAATTGGTGATGAATATTTAATTATCCGAAAATAAGTCGGTATGTATAAGTCGGTATATATCTTGTAATACAGTTTAACTATAATACAGTTTAATTATAATACAGTTTAATTATAATACAGTTTAACTATAATACAGTTTAATAATAATATAGTTTAATTATAATACAGTTTAATTATAATACAGTTTAATTATAATACAGTTTAATTATAATAAAGTTTAATTATAAAAAATAATTTTACCTATCATGATGTCTTGATTATAATATGATATAATATAAAATAATTGAAAAGAGAAACCCGCAAGTAAATAGAACAAATAATAAATAGGATAGTTAACAACTATTTAATAAATATTATTAATAATATATTACATGAATTTATAAAAAATGCTTATATGTTTATTAATATGTTAATAACAATATTAATAATATATGAACTAATATTCACAATCTTTTTAACAAGTTATTATTAGAATACTATCGATCTTTAGTTAGTTCTGGTATTTTTATATAAAACCATATGATATATATTAAACGCATACACACATAAACGCACTAACCACACACACTCACATACATACATACATACTCACACACACACACACACACAAACACACACATATATATACATATATATATATATATATATATATATATATATATATATTTGTATATATATATAAGAATAATAAATAACAATATATTAAATGTGTAAAAACTATGACTATATATGATATATGATTACTTTTATATGAGTTGTTGTCATTATCCAATATATATTATAAAATATGACTATATTAACATCGCGACTTCGGTACATTGTCAGTATAATGAAAAGTATTTATATTAATAATTAACGTAGACTCTACGCCGTAGAGTATAGCTTATATATAAATTATATTTATGTATAAGTTCATAAATAGATCATATCTCATTTTAATTTATTTACCTTTTCTCTGTTATTAGCTGTAGATAACAATACCTTCATAAATAAAGTATACATTATTATTATTAAATCAATTATTTTTTTAATATCTTATTATATATTATATATACTGACGCTTAGCAGTTTTTACTATTCATATGTATTATATTTAGTAAATATTTTCTATATTATATATATAAAATAAATAATAATATATCATATATAAATGATTATGTTATATTCTATATTTTAAAATACTAAATATTATTATATAATTACTTTCATTGTTTCCATTTTTATGTTAGTGTTCTATTTATTGTATGTATTATAATATATTATAATGGAAATGATGGCGAAGAATATTTTATTATAATACCATAATAATAAGTAAAAATTGGATTCAAAAATATTGGAAAAGATAAATTGTATAAACAATTGGAGATCATATAATCTCACATTAGACAATAAGTTTCAATAATATGGGATGTTTAATCTCTATAATTGATTGGATTTTATATTCTGACAACTATTTAGATTTCATAATAATACTGAAAGTTGAAATATATATAAATATATAAAATGTAAAATTTAAGTAATATTATAAATAGGTTAAAACAAGTTACATTTTTTAAATGAATACTAATAAAATGTTGTGAAATGTAATGCGAAGTACTAATATATTAGAAATGCTGAAATTATATTAGCTAATGTAAACTGCCAGGAGAAAGTTAAATAACCAAACTACTCGATACCTAAAAAATATACATATGCATTATTATTCTTGTATTTCGTATTTTGAAATTTGGCCATTTGCAATTGTTGCCTTAGACATCTAAAATACTATTTTGATCAAAATCAACACAATATGCATCACTATATGGATTAAGTATGTTAGTAATACATTATATTTCAAATTAAGAGGTTAAAATATTTCAATATTTAGAAATGTTATTAAAATTTTAATTAAAATATAATCTTGTATTATCATAGATGGGATTTTAGAAATATCATGGAATTAAAAATTACAATTGTCTGCATTATATTGAGCATAGGATAAATGAGTCTATAAAAATAATAGTAGTAAATACTTAACTTATAATCATTAGAAAAAAATCTACATAATAATATTAAAGTAATAATACATATCTTATATAATTAATATGATTATTAAATTTAATATTATCATAAACATTAGTTTATTTATTACTAATTATCACTATAACACAAATATTTTGAGTTAATCCAAGTTACCATTTAATAATTTTTGGAATGTATTTTATATTTTCTAAATAATAAAAGAAATATCTACTTTAATTTTGTATGAAATAAATAGTTAAATAGTCAAAAGAAAATATGAAGTCACAATAGGTTCTTAAATATGTGTGATAATAATTGATGTATAAAAGAAATAATAATATTGGGAAAATTAATGATCTTAAAAGACAATAAAAATAATCAGAAACGGATTAATTCGAATTTATGTTGTTTTCGTTTAGTTATTTATAACTCTATACCATATAAATAACAAATATATATATATATATATATATATATATATATATATATATATATATATATGTGTGTGTGTGTATATTATAAAGATGCATTATATTTATTTATTTTATATACAGACATTCTTATATTTAAACACACTTTATAATCGTTGTATCTTAATATCTTTGATTCCTAGGGTTAGTATTAGGGTGATAGATAAAATATAATATACTATGTTTGTTATTGTTAGTTGTAAGTTTAGGGTTAGTGTTAAAATTATAATTTGATTTAGTTGTAAGTTTTTTCTGTAAACATCATATTGTTAAATTATAATTAATCATATTTAAAAACCAAATTACCAGCAAAATAATATTATTATAATTCTAATAATATTATTGTTAGAAATATTTTTAGATAGATAAAATATCAATATATTTATCGAATTAAATTATAGTACAAATTAAATTAAATTATTATTACTAAATCATAATCGATATTACTATATAACATATATATTCTTCAGAATAATCTTTTTACAATGTGGAATTTTAACTAAAAATGAAAATATGATATCTAACACCTTTCAATATCCATGGACAATTATAATATAAAATAATATAAAGATTTTTGAAAGATGTTATCTACAGAAAATATCATTATACTTACTAAATTACTATATTATATATTATTAATCATATTTATAACAACTAGATATTAATTTGATAATTAGGTGTATATTTTACTAATAATATATATTTAGTTTAACATACATCTAACTATAAAATTTATATATGTATATTATTCTAATCATATGATTAGTATATATATTTTTATTCATACTAATTTATTTTAATTTTTATTGTATAGCAGGTACATTAATATAGCTTAAATAAAATGTCTGTCAATTGATACTATATAATATTCTTGTAAAAAATTCAAAATAGGTATCGTTTGATATTGTTAAAACATTTATTTTATCAAAAATATTAATATCATTTAAAAAAATATAATTTCGTACTTATATCTAGATGAGTATAGCGATATATCTACAATATCATTACTCATCCAGATCACTATAGTTTTTATGTTAAATAATAATAGTGAAAATATAATTAATTGTAATAATTATAGTTATATCATTTGGTTTCTTAGGATATCTTAAATTTAATTAATATAAAAATTTGTAAAAATAAAATTCTTATAAAATTCTATTGTCATATACACGTTTGTCAAATATAAACGATTGTAATTTTGTATTAATGATGTCATATTTATAAAATGTTTACGGCCGAATTAAACACGAAATATTGCAAGTTGACCAATTAATCCTTCTCAAACTAATTATTTAGTTATTGTTAAGGCTTTAATTCATGTTAGATATATAATTTACCATCAGTTAAATAAAATATATCATAACAAATAATTTCTAATTAAATATTTAGTTTATAAAGTATATTACATATTTAGCTTCAATCCTATTAATCATGTAAATTTAAACTAATTTTAAAAATTATATTATTAATTTTTTTTTAATAATAGAAACTGGAAATTCCACATATCTTATTAACTGTATTATATATGTTATCTTATTTTAATACATTACACAGATTAATTAGTGTATATATATAATTATATATATATATATATATATATATATATATATTAATATGATTTAATATGTAATACAATGAGATAATTATTGTGTTATAACTTTTGAAAAAAATGCATTAAAAAATAGTAAAAATTTTGATAAAAAAATTTAATTTTCCCTTTTTACTTTTACCTCATATTTCGCTGAACTAATTCCCATGATTAATAAAAAACCTTTAAATATATATTCACCTATAGTTTTATATTATTTACAATTTATCAACTTATAATATTTATAATTTTATTTTACCTAATTCTAATTATTTTAGTTTATTAAATATTTAAGAAAAGTTTATTATATATATAAAAGAAAATATAGAATTTAAAGTTTAAATGATAATCGTACATAAATAGTAATATGCCAATACAATCTTTATTTACTAAAGTTTCCAAAATTACAATGCAATTATAAAATATTAAGTTATATAATTATATTACCTTGTAGTTATTAATTAACTGTATAGTATGATATATATTACATATAATTGTAAAAAATTTTAATATATAAATTATCATGAAACATATTATTTTATTATATACTAAATTATCCTAAATTATTTTCAAAACTTATAGTAAAGTCATATGAATAATAATATATGTTAAATTATGTATATATTATTAGAGACTATTAATATATTATTATATCATTTAAAAATAATATAACTTATATAGTACGTTTATTATCATATATGAAATATATAAACATATATTAGATATATATAAATGTATATTATATAAATATCATATATATTATATTTATTTTCTATTTAACTCAATATAATATTTTCCTTATATATCAAACCAATTTTCTATTCTATTTTTAATAAAATTATAAATCAATTATTAATAAATATCAATTAAAATGAATTGTTATATATTTTAATTAATTTATATTTTTACATTATAGCAAATATAAGAATAAAGCTAATGTATTTGTTATAAATAAATTTATTTATTGTGGTATATATACTACAATATAATAATAATGATATTATATACAAACATATGCATCTTCATTCTAAGATATATATAATTATAATACATTATTAGTTATTTAAACTTATTTAAATTAGTATATATATACATATATATATATATATATATATATATATATATATTTATATATATCTATATTGTAGTTATTATTATTATGATATGAAAATATTAATTACGATGCAAAATAATGCAAAATAATATTCGAATTATATGTGTACAGTGTACACATTGAATACATATAACATTTACGAAAATTTTCTAATAAATCTATAATCTATTTATAGTATGAATACTAATATTAATAGTTGTATTATATTAAACACATATAGTTTATAATGTCACAATTTTTCATTATAATGTATTTGTTGAATATTAAAAATAATACTCAATATTTTTTCTATATAATACATGAATCATATCATATCATATACATAATTATTACACACACATATACACGCATACACACATACACATATATATATATTCAAATAACGATAAAAATGTAGATAAATAAACAAATTTTAAAATCAAGACAATTTAATTTGTATTAATTTGAATAATAACTAAGAATTATAATAATCATTTATAATTTATGCACCTTTACTAATTCATAATATATTGTAATGTATACTATAGTAAATAAAGATTAAGATAATACTTGTCTATATATTAGATGTTTAATCAATTTATTGGACTTATACCAGTAGGCATTTGTATACTATAAATAAAATGTTTAACTTATTTATATAACTTACATTATTTATATGTATTGATTCCTTGTAAAAAATAAGTATGAAATAAATAATACATTAGCAATTTAGTATTGATTTTTAATAGGTATTTAATTATAACATATACATATACATATATATATATATATATATATACCTCCTATTACGGGCAAATACACCCTCAATGTATATTTTTTGTATAACCAGACAAATACACCCTTTTGAATAATGATTGGTTTTAGTCGAACATTTACATTCGGGCTACTATTAGGTTAATAAATAATGCCTGGAAATTTGAGAAAGAATAAATCAGTATTTTCTGATATACATGTTTTGGTGGGTGTTTCCATGATCGTCATCTCCTATTCACGACAAATACACCCACCTGATTTTCCAATATAAAACCAGACTAATACACCCTTTTAATACATTACACTATTACGGAGTAATACACCCAATAACACATTCATAGATTTAGATGCATTAATAGATAATCATTATTTATATATATATTATATTTTAATATTATATATTTTTAATTGTAGCCTAAATAATTCCAATTTATTTAAATATTAATAATATATTAACTATTACTAATATTTTATTATAAAATATTACTAAACCATATTCAAATACAAAGATATGGTATTATATATTATATTATATAATTTAATAGTATACTATCAAACTACTATCACAATCAGAGATTTAATTTGTAATCTTGTCGATTACTTATATACATTATTATATTTGGAAATATGGCATATGAAATAATCCTCATAATATAATATACAATATTTCCTTTTAACTTTAGCTGCTGAATATAAATTTAATATATACATATATATATATTATATTGCCATATTTTTGATTATAAACAAAATTTATATATTTATAGAATATAATTTCAAAAGTATACTTTATAATATAAATACATTTTTATTTTATGCATAGGTATTTTACTAAAATGTATTTAATGTATAATTGATATCTAATAACAAACTAATATATTAATTGTGAATAAATCGATTATAAATATGATGAACATAATAAGCGTATGTTTTTATATGCATATTTTAATTACAATAGTATATATATTTATAATATAGAATTCACTATATTTTACTTTTATACAATATATAATAATACTTTATTAATTATAAATTATTATCATATATTGTATAAAATATACGATATATGTTAACAGAATGTATTCTATGTAATATAATTTAAAGTATATTTTTATAATTATGAAAATATAATAATTTGTTTATTTCTACATTATATAATGACAACGAATACATGAAATATCTATAATTGAAGTGATTAGGTTTATCAATGCAATATGTATAATATAATTTCTATTCGTGTATCTAATTCAAAATATTTATTTCAAATTCGTTATATTATAAAATATGTTTATTGCATATGCCTTATAATTTATAAAAAAACGATGGTTGTAAATGTATAAATTGAATTATCAGTCTAGATATAGATAGTTATCTTTATGCAAAAAATATGTAATATTTATATTGAAAATGATAATTACCATTATTTTTTTGGGGGAAATACAATTTTTTTTAAATCCCAAAATTTGGAGTAGTCTTCGAGTAGTCATACATTTTGACAAAATCTTCGATATCGTAGTAGCAGGGATAGTTGCTAGCGCTCCGCGCTTGCTGAGATTTTCTGAAGTCGCATTAAATTAGGGGGGATACTCGTATGTATAAATATGAGTAATGTCAGTATATAGTATATCTATAGGGGCAGCATCTTATATTAAAGCTTTAATATAACTAGCTCGGACACGGGCATTTTATTTTGACTTATTTTAAGTTATACCAATTATTGTTAAGTATTATAAACATTCATAATATTAGTACTTCGTGATACATTTGAATAATTATGATGTTTATAAAGTATTTTTTTATATCAAATATTATTTACAAAATCTTTATAATAAAATATATAACACGTGTTATGTATAATGTATATTGTTAAATATAACATTATATATGTAATAAATATACTATGAACATTTTATAAACATGTTATTAACATACTATTAAAACAAATGTTTTATTTACAATATTGCATATATATTTATATTACATAATATACACTATGTATTACTGTATCTTATATTATTTTATTACTATATATTAATGTATCTTATATTATTTTATTACTAGATAGTTGTATAATAGTTTCTCATAGTGATATTGTAATATTTTATTTTTGTATAGAAATAATAAGATATGTAATTAAATTTATATAAAATATATATTTTATAAAATTTACAATAATGTCTCATTTGTCGTGTAGGTTAATGCGTTGTAAATTTTCGTTATTGCGTTATGTAGAATTATATATAATTAAATATTTTTAATGATCCTAGATTCAAATCTCTCTTGTAATACTTTGAATTTTTATATCAATTTAAAAAAATATTTTAATGACAATACATAACAAGAATAAATAGTTTTACCTATGTTAATTTACATCAAGTATTGTTACCTATTATAACCATTTATAATATTATTACTTAATCATGATATATCTGAATAATTATGGTAAATTGTAAATTTTAAATATTTTTTTATAAAAGTGTTACCATAAAATATATAACATATACGATATACATGTAATAAATATACTATGACAATTTTATGAATATGTTATTAACATACTATTAAAACAAATGTTTTATTTACACTATTGTATATATATTTATATTACATAGTATACACTATGTATTACTGTATCTTATATTATGTTATTACTATGTATTAATGTATCTTATATTATTTTATTACTAGATAGTTGTATAATAGTTTCTCATAGTGATATTGTAATATTTTATTTTTGTATAGAAATAATAAGATATGTAATTATATAAAATATATATTTTATAACATTTACAAAAAAGTCTCATTTGTCGTGTAGGTTAATGCGCTGTAAATTTTCGTTATTGCGTTAAGTAGAATTATATCTAATTAAATATTTTTAATGATCCTAGGTTCAAATCTCTCATGTAATGCTTTGAATTTTTATATCAATTTAAAAACATATTTGATATCACTATTAAAAACATATTTTAATGTAAATAACAATACATAACAAGGATAAATAGTTTTACCTATGTTAATTTACATCAAGTATTATTACCTATTATAACCATTTATAATATTATTACTTAATCATGATATATCTGAATAATTATGGTCATTGTAAATTTTAAATATTTTTTTATAAAATTGTTACCATAAAATATATAACATATACGATATACATGTAATAAATATACTATGACAATTTTATGAATATGTTATTAACATACTATTAAAACAAATGTTTTATTTACAATATTGTATATATATTTATATTACATAGTATACACTATGTATTACTGTATCTTATATTATTTTATTACTAGATAGTTTTATAATAGTTTCTCATAGTGATATTTTATTTTTGTATAGAAATAATAATATATGTAATTAAATAAATATAAAATATATATTTTTTTAAATTTACAAAAAGTGTTCGTATGTCGTGTAGCTTAATGCTCTGTACGTTTTCTTTATATATATATATATATATATATATATATAAAGGAAACGTACAGCGTATTAACGTATACGTTATGTAGAATTACATCTAATTACATATTTGTAATGATCTAGGTTCAAATATATCTTGTAGCGCATTGAATGGTCGCTATATTTGTAATACAAAAATTATATATTTATTTACTGTTACAATATTAAGTTTCATAGTATTTGTTTTCATTATACATAAATGAGTTAAATTTTTCTATAGATATATTATTAACTAGGTATTAAATAATAAGTGATACATATATCTCAAAAATAGTAGCTTCATAATAATTAAGTTCGATATAATTTTCATGGAAATAATATATTAATTGAAAGAGTTCATAGTAAAATTAATTATAAATATACTTCAACTTGATCATTTTTATGCTTAAATAATTTTTTTTTAATATTGCAAAAATTTTAATTGATCACGGGTCCATAACTCAGAAACAGTTATTAATTTTAAGAATCTTACAATATATTATCTAAAATTATAAATAAAATCGAAATATGTTTAAAATATGTTGTGCTCGATAATTCTATATTAATTAAATTAATTATGAGTTGTTAGATATTTATGAGTGGCTAGTATATTTAAATATGTGCATTACATTAAACATATTAAATAAGTAAATTACAATAATTATCAGAAATTAAATTAAATACTGTATTATATTATAACCAAATAAAAAATTATATTGTATATAATGATATTGCTTTATTCTATTAATTTATTTAATGTTCTTATATTAGATTTTAATACATTATTGAATTTCGTTCGGACTTTTAAATAAATTTCTTCCTCGGAAAGTTTTAATAAACACAGTGGAGAATATATTTTTAATATTTCTATTATTTCTTGCTTTCCTGAAAATTTTTAATTAACTATTTGTAATTATCAGTATTAAAATTAAATATGAATTATACATAAATTAAGAATAATTTTTATTTGCCTATTAATAACCTGGCATTTTGTTTTTTTTAAATGATATAGAATGTTCTGATAATTTCTGAAATTCTGTTATATTCCATTTGATATTTACAGCTGTTTGAAATAATGATGTGTTTAATTATATATTTATATACATATATATATTATACATAATTAAATATTTTTAAATTGTATTTATATACCTTTTTTGATTTTTTTTGATATCATCATTTTCACAGTAACTATACTCATCATTATTTATTTCATCTTCAACACAAATATTTTTGATAGATGGATTTCGTGAAGTTTCTCCTGGCGTATCATCTGAAATGAAATATAAGTAGATTACATGCATACACACATGTATATATAAGTTTGAGTATATGGGTGTGTGAATTAAATCATGTAAGGTATTTAACTCGGTCAAATAGTCGATACTGCTATATAATAATATAATGTTCCTTATACTAAGCTTTCATATATATGGTCAATATATATAGGCCAATATAAATAATAAATCTGCATTGATTTATTTGTATGAATGAATTTAATTTTTTATAAAACAATTAACTTGTATTAAAGCAATTACATTTTATTTAATTATATTTTTTTATTGGTATGAAATTTATTACACATGTATGTTACATATGTAAGTTTGAGTATATGGGTGTGTGAATTAAGTCATGTAAGGTATTTAACTCGGTCAAATAGTCGATACTGCTATATAATAATGCAATGTTCCGTATACTAAGCTTTCATATGTATGGTCAATATATATAGGCCAATATAAATAATAAATAATAAATCTGCATTGATTTATTTGTATGAACGAATTTAATATTTTATAAAAACAATTAACTTGTATTAAAGCAATTACATTTTATTTAATTATATTTTGTTATTGGTATGAAATTTATTACACATGTATATGTAAGTTTGAGTATATGGGTGTGTGAATTAAATCATGTAAGGTATTTAACTCGGTCAAATAGTCGATACTGCTATATAATAATGTAATGTTCCTTATACTAAGCTTTCATATGTATGGTCAATATAAATAATAAATCTGCATTGATTTATTTGTATGAATGAATTTAATTTTTTATAAAAACAATTAACTTGTATTAAAGCAATTACATTTTATTTAATTATATTTTTTTATTGGTATGAAATTTATTACACATGTATATGTAAGTTTGAGTATATGGGTGTGTGAATTAAATCATGTAAGGTATTTAACTCGGTCAAATAGTCGATACTGCTATATAATAATGCAATGTTCCGTATACTAAGCTTTCATATGTATGGTCAATATATATAGGCCAATATAAATAATAAATAATAAATCTGCATTGATTTATTTGTATGAACGAATTTAATATTTTATAAAAACAATTAACTTGTATTAAAGCAATTACATTTTATTTAATTATATTTTGTTATTGGTATGAAATTTATTACACATGTATATGTAAGTTTGAGTATATGGGTGTGTGAATTAAATCATGTAAGGTATTTAACTCGGTCAAATAGTCGATATTGCTATATAATAATGTAATGTTCCTTATTATAAGCTTTCATATGTATGGTTAATTAGTGTATTTAATATACGCAAAACTATAAATAATATTCAAGTATATAAGAATGATAAATTTCATATCATTAATAAAATTAATAATACAAATAAAAAATATAATTATCTATTACATCATTTTTATAAATGTATTGATTTATCATAAATTAATTGAATTAGTTATTCATTAGCGCTAAATATACGATTTTTAATTAGGTCAGGTTTCATAGGTATATATTAATATATACATATATATTTAAAACTATAAATATACATACTCATCATAATATAAATATTAAATAACGTATATTGTAATAATTACATTGTTATATTTCATTCTCAATTATTAATTCTTTATAATTTTAATAATTGTAATAATATAATTTAATATCAATCAACTATAAAACGGCATGAGGTATTATATATAATATTATCAATACTATTAATTATATTAAATATATCTATATTTTAAAAGATATATATAATACAAATATATATAATAATATTAGTATTTTACTAACATAATTCATTATAAAAATGTAATTTTAATTAGATAATTTAAATAAATTACAACTCTACAATATATAGTCTTGAATAAAAATGAATGACGGAAGTTTATTTTTATTTAAAAATAATAATAATTAATAAAAATTATAATCTTTGTTCCTTTTTAATTTAAAAAAATATTTATTCCGGAAATGGAAAAAATAGTCTCTTAATAATACATTTTTCTAAAATTTGTAATAAAATAGATTTTTTTTTGAAAATAAAGATAAAATATGAAATATTAATATAAAAATTCTTCATCAAATAAAATATTAAATATGTATCCATTTTCATATGAAAAAATGATTTTATAATATGGGTGTATTAACCCGTTTTACATATTTTGAGGATATACATCATCAATAATGAACCTTATATATTTCCATAAGTTATCGATAAAATAATATAAATTAAAGGTATACATGAAGTATAGCTCATCTTTTATAACATATCATAATTGCAATATCTAAAACGAACACTATCATGTTAAACTATGTAGCTGACATGGAAACATCCGGTATATTGGATGTTTCTATATTGAGGGTGTATTAGTCTGGTTTTTTTTCCTGATTTGTCTGTAATTGTCTGTGTTAGTATATATATATATATATATATATACAATCATATGTATATTAATCTCGATTGCTTGTAAACAGTATTTATCGATAAATAAAAACTATTTTGTTTAATAATAATGTCATTGCTTCTAGATTTTACATGTTGAATGTTTGTTTTCTTTCTTATTAATGTACCCTTAATAAGTACAGTACAGTACCCTATAGGGTACACTGTACCCGGTACACCGATAAGAAAATAGATTTTTTAAAACTATAGTTTTAAGAACTAACCCCTATTTACTCGCCTACCGCCATGGTACGTATCGACCCTTGATTTTTTAAAATTTACAGGGTGTCCACTGCGACGATACTCTCCTAGCCAACGAGCTCGTAAATCACCACTGCTCCGCCGCCTACCGAGCCGAGAATATCACCGGAAGTAGGGAGACCGGAAACGGCACCGTCGTCAGAAACAACGTAACCGGAAACGCGAATACCGTAGACAGGTCTTGCGAAAGCCTCTCGACAAGGGGACAGTGTTCGACGCGATGCAGTACCACCGGAAGTCTGTCGTTGCGAGCGTTACGTCACCGTTTACGCCGCATGTTCCCGCTAGGCGGCGGCGGTTGCATTTCTTCCGATAACGGCGACAGATTGCGAGTTCCGCGAGCTGACCGGAAGCGGCAGAGTTGCAAGTCCGCGTCGGGAGGAGAGTCCGACTGCAGTAGCAGCAGTAGCGGCGGTAGCAGCATCAGTAGCGTAGACGACGGCAGTTGCGGCCACTTCAACGGCGCCGAGGATGGCCGTAACGCCGATAACGGCTGCAGCGATTGCCATAACTGTAAGCATGATTCGGAGGCACCAATCTCGTGCAGATTTACACTTTCGTCGGAAGAGGAGGACGATGACGAAGTTGAACGGACTTCTTTGGGTTCTCGGCGCGATGGAGGTCGTCTCAGCTCCGGAGACGCCAGCGTCACTAGCGCGCCCGGAAGTTGCGCCCCTGGCGGCGGGATCTACACGCGTAACCAAAAGTTCAGCTCCGCGACTCGTCGAACGCCCTCGTACAAGGCGGCCAACCACTCGAGACCTTTGACCCGTAGCCAATCGGCGGCGGGAACTTCGTCCGGCGATAAGAATACGTTGGCGAGTGTGGCGGGGGTTGAAGAGGTCCCGGCTCACGCGAACTTCCTGAGATACTCCCACGTGGTTAGTAGCTGGGGGCGCGGGAAATCCCCTGGCGGGAGATCCCCATCACGCAGCTTGTCTAGCGCGTAGGTCTATTATCTAGTCACTGCATGTATACTGATCTCCGACTCAAATATTCAATCTTTCAATATATATATGGAGTGCGGTGTACCCGCAAATTTGGCATTGAGATACGATTAAATACGAGAAATAAATAACTACTATCTAATATAATAATAGTTAGTAACACGAATTATATGACCTTTGAACTGCTGCTGCGTAAATATATATCTCAAGTTATGAATATATATCGAGTTAGTTTATTCCAGTTTACAGTTAACGTAGTGGAGAAACCAGGGAGGTTTTGGTAGGGAGAACGAATAGGGAAAGAGAGTGATGGGAGAGTGAGTGATTTAGAAAGTGTTGGGGAGATATTCGAGAAGAGTGATCGGAGAATACGAAGTGGGAGATGTAGGGGATAGTGAAGAGGGAGCGAGGGAATAGTTATTAATGGATATAGAGGGAAGTACGAGGGGACAATGAGTAGAGGGAGTATAGTGGGAGTAGTGTGGAAGTAGGGTGGGAGTATAGTGGGAGTATGGTGGGAGTAGGGTGGGAGTAGGGTGGTAGTAGGGTGGGAGTAGGGTGGGAGTAGGGTGGGGTAGGATATGAGTAGGGTGGGAGTATGGTGGGAGTAGGGTGAGAGTAGGGTAGGAGTATGGTGGGAAAAGGGTGGGAGTAGGGTGGGAGTAGGATGGGAGTAGGGTGGGAGTAGGGTAGGAGTAGGGTGGGAGTAGGGTGGGAGTAGGGTGGGGTAGGGTAGGAGTAGTGTGGGGTAGGGTGGGAGTAGGGTAGGAGTAGGGTGGGAGTAGAGTGGGGTAGGGTGGGAGTAGGGTAGGAGTAGGGTGGGAGTAGGGTGGGTGCGAGCGTAGTTGAGATATGCTCGTTAAGGTATATCTTGCAAGGAAGAATAAATTAGAGAAATAAGGCTGTTATCTAATACGAACTGATAAAACTAATAGTATAAGAAATAGTAATCATTACATATATGTTATGTTACAATACTATATTATGATTTCCCACATACATATATAGCAATTATAATAGGTATACCTGCTTATTTCACGACATAATCAACTCATAATTAAAATTCGATGACAATAGATTATCATGAAACAATAGACATATATATTATCTTATAAGTAGTTTAATACTATTTATTATATTTTTAGAATAATTAAAAGGAATAAAATTATACAAATAAATAGACTCTAATCAAACACGAACTTTTTTAGCTTCATATCATGATTATTATTTATTTTCTTTTTTATATAAAATTAAATTTTAACTATATATATAATTATATATATATTATAGATTTATAATATATTAATTATAATCATTAATCTTATCAATGACGGAGATTTATATAAAACCTCATATAATTATAATAGAACATATTTATAACACATAATATTAGATAAATTATCTATTTTCTTAATATATCATATTATATTTATAATATATATATATATATAATTATATGTATAATATATTCAGAATATATAGAAAAACAATTCATTTTATTGTTTAATTTTTAATAATGGTTATATAAATTGTTCACAAAATGACCCTTCACTAATTATAAATCGCCTACAAATTCTAATTTCGGGGAAACTAGATTCTCCAATAAACACGCTGAAAACTCACGCATTCGAATTGTTTACATCTGCACGCGCACGACGCACGCCTCTGACCTAAATCCTTAGTCACGTGCACACGCACCAGCGCGCGCTGTCAAATGTTCAGATTAGGAATCCTCTCTTATGGATTAATAACATTGGTCAAAGCGATAGTAAAACCTGCATATCCAGGCACCTAACGAATTCTAACGGAATACCAAAGTAGTACGCTGTGCCCGGCATCAGGTTAGTTTCTGAAGCCACAGTATACAACGATATCGGAAGAATAGTTTTTAAAGTAGTTGTTTTATAACTAGAACTCGGTCTATTATTTCCTATTATATAAGAGTGTCA
Source organism: Osedax frankpressi (assembly GCA_964035775.1). Classification (NCBI taxonomy): domain Eukaryota; kingdom Metazoa; phylum Annelida; class Polychaeta; order Sabellida; family Siboglinidae; genus Osedax; species Osedax frankpressi. The sequence goes on from OZ038313.1 coordinate 16,232,428, forward strand.
GACATTATAATACTAAATAAATATATCCGTTATTTGTACACTATGATTCTAACCTCTTCTCAGAGACGATATTTCCCGTAATCGTATAGCGTAGAGTAACCTTTACGTTATGGTGTAGAGGTAGGTTCAAAATAAACGGTCACTTCTAATGAAATCTCGTGATGGTTATGTGTTCTGAACATTACGGAAGGGTACCATATTCCGAACTCAAATTAATAGCGGACCCGTTATTCACGGCGGCTGTAGTCTACGACAATGCCGACCGTTACAGTCGGATACCGCTTTTTGAGTATATATTTGAGTATAAGATACCGTTAAAGCCTCCTGGTCGCGTGCCATGAACTGGGACATGTGCAGAATTACGATGAGACTAGTATCGGACTAACTTCTGGTTTGATCCGGATAGCAAAGCAGTTTTCTAGATGTTTAAGTTCTACATGGCAAAATAAACAGCCTAATACACAATAGCCTAGAAATACACCATGTACGTATTGGTACATGGTGTATTTCTAGGAATCTCTAGAATTTAAACTCGTTAAAATATAGTATTGCAATTTCTAATTTTCTCGTTTAAATGAATTATAATTTTATAGTGTAAAATATATAATGTAATATGTACAGTGTACATTTGAAAATGTACACTCTACACACATATGTACAATGTAGAATGTACATTGTACATTGTACAGTGTACAATGTACACTGTACATTGTACAATATATAAGGTATGAATGATATTATCCACTAAGAGATAAGTACCCACAATGCTAATTATAGATTTGTCATATTTTGTATGTTATAATATAATTAAATTTTACGATAGCACACGCAAAGAAAATATAAGTAGCAGTGAATACACTAACTACAATGCAGTGAGTACACTAACTACAATGCAGTGACTACACTAACTACAATGCAGTGACTACACTAACTACAATGCAGTGACTACACTAACTACAATGCAGTGCCTACACTAACTACAATGCAGTGACTACACTAACTACAATGCAGTGGCTACACTAACTACAATGCAGTGCCTACACTAACTACAATGCAGTGATTACACTAACTACAATGCAGTGACTACACTAACTACAATGCAGTGACTACAATAACTACAATGCAGTACCTACACTAACTACAATGCAGTGAATACACTAACTACAATGCAGTGCCTACACTAACTACAATGCAGTGAGTACACTAACTACAATGCAGTGACTACACTAACTACAATGCAGTGACTATACTAACTACAATGCAGTGACTACACTAACTACAATGCAGTGACTACACTAACTACAATGCAGTGACTACACTAACTACAATGCAGTGACTACACTAACTACAATGCAGTGACTACACTAACTACAATGCAGTGACTACACTAACTACAATGCAGTGACTACACTAACTACAATGCAGTGACTACAATAACTACAATGCAGTACCTACACTAACTACAATGCAGTGAATACACTAACTACAATGCAGTGATTACACTAACTACAATGCAGTGACTACACTAACTACAATGCAGTGACTACAATAACTACAATGCAGTAACTACACTAACTACAATGCAGTGACTACACTAACTACAATGCAGTGACTACACTAACTACAATGCAGTGACTACACTAACTACAATGCAGTGACTACACTAACTACAATGCAGTGACTACACTAACTACAATGCAGTGACTACACTAACTACAATGCAGTGACTACACTAACTACAATGCAGTGACTACACTAACTACAATACCCCCTACACACACATATACACACACACTATAA
>OZ038313.1:16239759-16318822 GCA_964035775.1 Osedax frankpressi
GGATGCTTATTTTTTTTCATTTTGCAGAATTCACTATAGATATACTATTATCTCACTATATTATTTTCATATTATATATATATATATATATATAGAACATTTATATAACCTTTTGTAAGCTTTGCTGAAATTATGAAATGTATGCCATTATTTAAAATTATGCATTTAATTTATTATAAACTTTTTAGTAATTGTACTTAACATGTAAATATTTTAAATATATATATATACGTTGTATAATTAAAATTTCAATATGAAATAATATAATTCAATACTATAGTATTAATTATAACTAATATAAATGTAATTGAAACATATAATTTAAGTTGTAAGCAGATTTCATTATTTAGACAACATAGAACTATATTTTAAATATATAATGATTTATTATAAATAAAAGCATAATTATAAAATATGTTTGCAAATATGAAATAGATTTTTAATTTATAACATAAATTAAAATCTATTTATATATATATATATTGATATGATCAACTATCTGTAGTTTATTAAATATCAAATATTATGATTATATTTAATGTGATTTTCTTTTAAACAGAATTTTTAATTTTTATAACATTTATTTACATGCATATTTAGGTCATTAAAACCATCAATATTTTTGTTAATTAATAAATGATATTAGTCAGCTTTTTGAAATGTTTCATACTATTTTTAAATAAACTATTTAAGTAAATTAGTTATAAGTAAAACTGTTTAATGATAAGAGAAATTGCCATTTAAATTAATACTTAATTAGTATACCAATGAATTAATACCTAACTTATATATAGTAAAATAAATAATTTAATAAAAAACATTATAGTTATATTTATTTAGTTGGAGTATACATTATAATTAATATAAGATTTATTTACTAGAAAAATAACAATATTAACAATTTTGAGTTAAGCGAGAATAAAATAATTATACTTGAATTTTATTACCATTATATTTTAAATACGTGAATTTGCATTGGTCATTTAAATATATATATATAGTTATATATATATATATATATATATATATATATATATATATACATATTATATATATATATATATATATAGTTATATATATATATATATATATATATATATATATATATGTATATATATATATATATATATATATATATACATATTATGTATATATATATATATATATATATATAGTATATATATATATATATATATATATTGTAAATGCCATGTAGCATTCAGTGAATATCAGAAAAGCAATCAAACTTAATGGTTCTCCCAAAACTATTAATTAAATTAAATATTCTCTTGGAGGAATAATGAGTGTGTTATCAGCTAGAAACAAAATATATAGGTTATTAACTTGGAAAACAAATATAGGTTAATTAACTGGAAAACAAATATAGGTTAATTAACTGGAAAACAAATATAGGTTAATAACTGGAAAACAAATATAGGTTAATTAACTGGAAAACAAATATAGGTTAATTAACTGGAAAACAAATATAGGTTAATTAACTGGAAAACAATATAGGTTTAATTAACTGGAAAACAAATATAGGTTAATTAACTGGAAAACAAATATAGGTTAATTAACTGAAAACAAATATAGGTTATTAACTGGAAAACAAATATAGGTTAATTAACTGGAAAACAAATATAGGTTAATTAACTTGGAAAACAAATATAGGTTAATTAACTGGAAAACAAATATAGGTTAATTAACTGGAAAACAAATATAGGTTTAATTAACTGGAAAACAAATATAGGTTAATTAACTGGAAAACAAATATAGGTTAATTAACTGGAAAACAAATATAGGTTAATTAACTGGAAAACAAATATAGGTTAATTAACTGGAAAACAAATATAGGTTAATTAACTGGAAAACAAATATAGGTTAATTAACTGGAAAACAAATAAGGTTAATTAACTGAAAACAAATATAGGTTAATTAACTGGAAAACAAATATAGGTTAATTAACTGGAAAACAAATATAGGTTAATTAACTGGAAAACAAATATAGGTTAATTAACTGGAAAACAAATATAGGTTAATTAACTGAAAACAAATATAGGTTAATTAACTGGAAAACAAATATAGGTTAATTAACTGGAAAACAAATATAGGTTAATTAACTGGAAAAACATGATGTAATATTATTAATAATAATAAATAGGCTATTTTACTTAAAAATTATAACATTTATATATATTGGTATAATACATTAGTTTGCATCGTAGGGTATATATTAATTGGTTTACATATTTAAATAATTTATTATGTATAGGACATTTATAATTGAATATACTTTTTATTATGTAATTCTGTATATTATTTCGATATTATAAACTTATACGCTATAATGAGAAGAATTGTTAATAAATGTTGATTATTATAGGAAAGAAAGACATTTGTAATTCAGTTATATATACCATTATAACTATTCGACTATATAGCTATATAACTATAATTATTCGTTGTATCTTTGTACCATTGTACAAGAGAGTGTATCAAAATATCATCGTAATATTATTATAATATATATATATATATGTAATGAGTAATAAAAGAGTAATTACTAAAAGATATGTTAAATAGTGGAATATTGTATTGTCACGATATATAATTTGTTGGTTTTTTATTTCATATGGTATACATAAAATATCGATTACCGAAGCTGCCATTGTAAAAAAAATTATTTAGTTTATCCCATATACAAGTTAATTTGGTTTATTTGTATGTCGTTTATTACGAATATTGTGGTAAATAATATCAACAACTTTTGAAAATGAAAATAAATTCTTCATGGATTTTTTTATTTAAAATATATTCTTTCTAATATTATATTTTACTTAATTTTAATAATGGTAGGTATCATGTGCCAAATGTAAAGTGGACCATTTCACGTGATACAATCTGATTTCTTGTATACATTTATAACTAAATTATTTTAAAATACAAAATGATCTATATATATACTACAAATGTGAGCCATACATAATTTTTTTTAGCATTATTCAATAACTATAATAATATATAAACTAAAAGTGGGCAGGTCACTAATAAGTTATGGGCGTATCTAATTTAACATTCAAATATTTAAAACTGCACCATGAAGAATTATAATTCGTTAAATGAGATATTTTTAAATTTTTATTTTAAATTTCTATTTTCCTAAATAATTCATTCTCTACAAATACACCATATAAAATTCATAAAAAACTCCAGTAAATTATTATAAATTATAATGTGTAAAATGTAAAAATATATTACATTTACAGGCGGTAGTATCGCCGAGTTTCGCAGAGAATAACCCAAATCCAGATATTTCTTTCATTTATATTTCGAAGAAACATTAAAATAAAATTTCAGATTTATTTAAATAGTATTAAATAGTATTAAAGTATTATACTATAAATAATACTATATAATAATACTATATATTATCAAAACCCCCACTATACTCAAATATTCTGGGTACTTTAATATTACAGATCAGATACGACAAATAATCAAATATTATTGATCGTATAAACTATTTTTGAATAATCACATTTTTTAATTTTAATGTTTATCTATATATGATTGATATCCATGACATCAGATAATTAAATTTTATTTTATTCGGAGTAATTGATGATATTCATAATGATATCTATTTTTTAAGTAAGATTATGCTTCTACAAATTTTTAAATATTTTATATACCTTTATTAAAGCAATTTATTTTACTCATATGGTTATTTTTAATTTATTTAACAGTATACGATATAAAATACCCTATTTTCAATGATATAACCAACTTTACACAGCAACCCATTTTGCACATGACATAGGTCATAAATTATTTTAATATTACTAAATAATATTGTATATTAGATATATTCCACAATATTAGTATAACATTTAGTATAAACTACTAATATGTGCTATTGATTATACATTATAGTAGTTATATATATTCAATATTACGATTTAAGGTAAACAACCTTTTTAGATTCATATTTACTGTGTATCTGTATGATTATTAATGACGTAATAATATGCAATATGTTAATTATAATTAATGTACTGTTAATTTCACGTATATGAATAATTAGATAAATAAAACCATATTTTAGATTCAATATATTATATAAAAATAAAATACCAGAGTCCTGAATTTAATAATTTATATAAATCATTTAAACACATAAATGAAATGTAACTATGAATAACTTAATAAAATATATTATAAAATAATGAGAGTAATTATTTAAGTAAATTTAAAAATGAACACAAACATTAATTGAATGGGTTTATTATATGAGAGAATACGCAATACTTAACGCAATACTAATTATTATATTAAGTAATATATAATGTATAAGTATTTCTTAATATTACTAATTATTCATCATATATATATATATATATATATATATATATATATATATGACTGTAAATAGTTAATACTTATTTTTTGTAATTATACATATATATATATATATATATATATATATATATATTACGTATGTTTTAATTTACGTAATATGTATGACTTACTTTCCATTTATCTGGCTAATCATATTGAAAATCAATTAATAGAAATTATATTAATATATTTATAAATATGAATTATTGCTATGATTTATGATATATTAATACTATATATATATATATTACTTGATATCATAAAACATATTATTATCGGTATATTTCAATTTACCATTTCTTTAATGAGATCGCTATCCCTAATAGTATTAAGTATAAGTAAAATAAATAATATATTAGTTTAATATTATTGTTTAAATTATAATAAGTATTGGTGAAATATATTTAGGTATTTATTATCACATAATATTTTAATGAAGTTGTCTGAACCTAAGTTGATTTATAAATTAATATGAAAATAAATTTATGATTGTGATTGTGATAAAAAAAAGTATTTTACTAATATTGTTTTATAATCGTAAAATACGTATATACTCGTATTTTACAATTTAATATATAATAATTCTAAATAATATTTATAATTAACATATCTATTCAAATATCAGAACAAAATATACTTATAATATTTATTATTATAATTTACAAACATAATTTATTTTCTGTTTTAAAAGCTTCCTTTAAAAATATTGATTATATTAAAAATACTCTTTATATTAAAAATATTACTGTTATTAAAATTAAACTACTATTAAAATCCTGCATATAATAGATGTATAATATATGTTAATAGCAACATGAATTGTATTTCAGTACAATACATTATAATATACCTTTGAATTTATTTTTTATATGTAAAAATAGATAATTAAAAATAATAAATATATATAATATATATATATATATATATATATATATATATATATATATATATATATATATATATAATAAAGACCTTAAAATTATATAAATCATTATAATTCTAATATAAATTATGTAATCGTTATAAATATATATTTATACGAATAACACTAAATTGACTAAACACAATATATATAATTATGAAAAATTAAAAATTATTTTAAAATATATTATGTTGACCTAAACTATTAAGAGTTTGTATTATTATATAATATATGTATATAAGTATATGTTAAACATACACTATTTGTATATGTATTGTTTATTTTATATATATATATTATATATATAATAAATCATATACATTATTATTATATTTAGTCTATTATTGCCCAAAATAATCAAACGTAATATAAAAAATGTTAATATTATAATCTTACATATTTTAATCTTATCTGGTTGATTTTTATGCATTCTATTTAAGCTCCAAATAAATTAAACTTAATTTACAAAAATGTCAAGATTATTATCAAGATTATTATCTTATATAGTTTTTTTATTTTTAAAAAAGTTATTCATGTAAAATAAAAATAAAGAATTAATTCTCAATGCAAATAAAATAAATAAGTAATCTAACAAAAATGTAATTTTTTGAGAACTATAGTATTTTTTAATTATATACTGAAATAAATGTTATAATATTAAGTAAATATTAAGTAAATAATCATATAAATGGATTAATAATGGTGTAGGACGTATATGTATCGAAATATGATAAATATGATATATATGATATGTTTTCAATATGTATTCTTAGTTTACAGTTGATGTATAAATATATTGATTTATATATTTTCTTTATCATATATACATGTTATAATTTATCATGATTAGTATTCCAAAATGCGCTTCAAAATTAAAATAATATCCGTATTAGTTTCAACATTATACGTACAGTTTTCGTATACTATGAAACTAATGCGATATTATTTTAATTTTGAAGCGCATTTTGGAATACTAATCATGATAAATCATAAAATGTATATATGATAAAGTTTAATCAATATAATTATATATTAACTGTTAAACTAAGAATACATATTGAAAAAACTGATATCATATATATATATATATATATATATATATATATATATTTATATATATATATATAAATTTCGATAAATATATGTGAAAATAATCCAGAAAATGCGTTTTAATATAATAATTATTTATATTCAAATATACTAATAAATATAAATAAATAAAAAATATCTTTTCCTAATAATTATATTGATAAATATAATTAAATGATTTTATGAATACGGAGTAGGCTATTAATTATCTTGGCTCTTTACTTTTCATGTATATATATATATATATATATATATATAAAGCATTGTATATATTTGCTTATCTACAAAACATTATAAAAAATTGCTAAAGTTATTATTTGCATCGAGATATGACATTTTTGTAGCGATATATATCTTAAAAGTTTACCTTTTATATATTCTATAGTAAATTTACATAAAATATATATATATATATATATATATTTTATATATATATATATATATATATATATATATGTGTGTGTGTGTGTGTGTGTGTGTGTGTGTGTGTGTGTGTGTGTGTGTGTGTGTGTGTGTGTGTGTGTGTGTGTGTGTGTGTGTGTGTGTGTGTGTGTGTGTGTGTGTTTACTATTAATAAATACCTTATATTCAATATGTAATGACTATTAAATTAATTAATTTTAAATTTTATTATTGAATAGAATAATAATAAAATAATAATAGAATAGAATACAAATAAATAACCCATAGGTTATGTATAGCATATATTATATAATTTGAATAATTGATACAAATATATGTAACTAATATTTAAAATACATATATAATGTAATATCAATAACATTATTTATTATTTTTATAAACATTATGATAACCTCAGAACTCCCAATTTTATTCTAAAAAGGAAATTTTTAAAAGTAATTGATATATAAAGTTATATAATTAGTGATATTATTGATTCATTTATATATATATATATTATTTTACCTTATTAAGTTTAATTTGTATATCCTTTAAAAATATCAATATCATATGATACATATGGTATATAATGTAAATATTATAATATAAATACGTGTAAAAACTCTGCAACACAATTATATATGTATCTGTAAAATGGCAAACTGAATATGTATGATATATTCTTATAATATTAATTAAAATCCTATAGGTATAGGCTATAATTATGTTAACATCTCTTGTATGCCTATTAGTGTTCAAACAATAAGGTATCATTTAAATTTAATATATTCGAATTATTACTACATCTGGAAGTGGAATAGCTTTTGAAAATATGTAATAATACATTTTGAAATAAAATATATATTTATGTTGACTAAATTTATTTATTTAAATACAATCTAGTCTTTGCATTATTTAACCTTACGTTATTTTAGTCTTATTTTTATCATAATATTAAATAATATCAAGATTATTTTTAAATGTTAAAATTTAAAAAATTAATTTTGTTTATGCATACATTATTCAAGATGGCAGTACTATATATATATATATATATATATATATATAATGATAAAAGCTGTTTTTTCTTCAGTACATATGTTCATAATTATATGTTTTTAAATAACATTTATGTTAATATCATTAGCGCAAATATCTTTTATTATATTATAAATATAAATCATATATATTTTCTAATATCATGGTTTATAATAATTATTTTCTATAATATTATATTATTATTGTTATGTGTTATATTTTTTAAATGTGGAAATAAATGATATATTAAGATGGAAGAAGTTTACATTATTGTAGCATATCTATGATAGATAGTATATTGAATGTTAAATCTACAAATCAACAGGCAACAATGAAAATAAGAAAGGAAAAATAAAAATGCATTTATGATTTATAATAGTTTATACATTTCATAGTTGATTTGATAATTTACCCAATAGAAAATGTAATACAACATTTAATAAATAAATGATGTTAACTTAACAATATACAATACAATAGTTTCCAATTGAAGTCATAATTAGATGTCTGATATGAGCATAGATCTATGGAATATATATATATATAACATTAACTCCCAAGACATGTAAATACCACCTTTCTAATTAATATTTATCATTTGAAGATGATTAATTTATCTAACACTCTCTTACGTCAATTATTCTTCAATATGTATATTTGGATAAAATCATTTAACTTGACACAGTAATTGATGCAGGAGGAAAGTTATTGAATCATGAAATGTGTTTTTATTTATATAGACATACTTTTGAAGACGATTATATTTAAATACCTTTTTTTTATTACTAAATTCTTTATATTTCTTCTTAAGCAAAACCTGAAAGTGTTGTAATATTGCAATAATAATATGTTACATATATATAAGTTATTCTATTATTAAGATATCCACTGTATAAGCCAATATTACCTAGGTTACTTAGGTAATCTTGGGTATAAGAAAGAAATGTGTAATAGGTATGGGTACTTAAAATAATAATATAATTTTGTTCAGACTTATTGATATATTATACTGTCATATTTGTCATAACCTGATAAATATTATATTTGTAAATGAATAAGTATATTTATAAAAATTAAATCTTCTATTTCAAATATATATTTATATATTTTAAATTGATATATATTCATTGTAAATATTATCATAATATACCAGAGTAACTTCGAGTGTATTAACTTTATGCTAATTTAAAATTATTATACTATTAATATTAATATATAAATATTTCATATGTATAACAATAATGCAGTTTATAATTATAATGTATTGTAATGGTTATCAAAATTAAGTGGTAAATAATAATTAATAATATAATACAAGTAATAAAATGGTAATTTTTATTTATATATAATATCGAACAAATTATTTCTTAAAAATTATATATATTTTAATAATATTTTAATATGACTAAATTTGAATATTCATAAGCAATTGATATCACGAGATTTACTTAGAAAGTAAAACATATTTAGTTAATATATGCATCGTAATTATATAATTTATAATAGATATTATTGAATTGCCTTACATTATAACAAATGACCTATGATATAATAAACACAACGGTTAACCTGCATTCTTTGTAAAATAAACTTCTTAGCCTAATGTATTTTTTTTAAATTATTTGATCACAATACATAGAAAAGTAAAGTTATTTCCTTAGCTGAAAATTAATTAATACACGAATAATAACAATATTCATAAATAATAACAATAATAAATACTTATTTTTGAATATCATATAAACGTATTTTCTATATAATAATATATACATATATTAATTATATATTAATATACATATTTTATTATAAACAATGTATAGATAGTATATTTAATAGGTAAATATCAAAGCAAATGGGTCCATCGCATATCAATGTTTCAAGTAAGAGAGTATCTAAACTAGAAAATATGTGTAATATACATTTGAGTTGTAGAGTAGTAAAATAAATATAACGGGCGATGACTTAAAATTAAAATTAAAATTTCAATAATTATAAAATTTGATTTATATTAAAGTCGAATTAAAAATAACACAAATTAAAATATGGTATATTTATTCGTAAATAAACGGTTAAATTAGTTATTTATCATATATATCATAAACTAAATTAATTTTAAGGTATATTACATCTTTATTTATAAATAATAATACAAATTATATATTATATATTCAAATAATACCTGCAATTGATATGCATTTATTTTAATTTGATCTTCTTCAATTACTTTTTTTAAATATACCTTATAAGGAAATTATAACATTTACTAGTATTTATATATATATATATATATATATATATATATATGCATGCATGCAATTAACTAATATATGCCTCAATAATTTGTATGAATTCATTTATAATTAGTGAAGTAAATGTGAACTTATTTGTGTATTAACCTCTTTATTAGAAATTTCAATATTCAATTGTTTGAGTTTATTCTGTAATTACAAAGTTAATAATTAATAAGTCTAATTAATCACCCTAACCAAATAAATATTGAGTAACAATAATATATCCACAGTGCAAATATATATATATATATATATATATATATATATATATATATATATATATATGAAGTTATAATGTATAAGGTATATCATAAAATAATACTTCATTTTCTTTGGTCAATTGATCAGTTTGTATTGCATTCTAAAGATATATGTGATTAATTATATAATATATTATATAATATTTATTATATATGTATATTTATATATATATATATATATATATACATATATATATATGTATTATAAATTATAAATAAAATGTTTATGTATATCAATTTAGAAATATTTAATTCATTAATTCATATTTACCTTATCATTATTGAGTTCACGTATCTCCATCTATTTTGTTCATTTGATAAGTTTAACTAGCTAGTAATTATTCGAATATATATTTATAATATTAGAATATATCCCTAAATATAATCATAAATATAAATATATATATATATATATATTGTTACTATAATATATATATATATATATATATATATATGTATATATTATAGTTACAATATAATGTATAAATTATTAGAAAGTTTTTGTTTTTTATTCAAATCCTTATAACCATTTAGAAATCGTTATTTACTTACCTCCAACGATGATATGCCTTTTTTATTCTATAGAAAAAATAAAACTTATAAACCAATTATATGTGTATATATGTGTGTGTGTGTGTGTGTGTGTTTGTGCGTGTGTGTGTTTGTGTGTGTGTGTGTAGGTATGCACATGTATTAGTGTGTATGTTTGTATGTATATACATATGTATTAGTGTGTATATGTGATTACATAATATTTATATTAGTAATTCATTATTTAAAGTAAATTGAAATACATTCTTTTTCCTGCTATTTTGTTTAGTTTATATGTTTTTTAATATATTGTGCCATTAAAATAATGTTAACACTAAACTTTCTCATATCCGCCATTGTTTAATGGTTCATTATATATATATATATATATATATATATATATATTAGAATATTTTAATAAATTATTTAACTAAAATTAATCTTGCTTATTATATTTACAAAATATACCTAAAAAGTTTTTTTAAAGTATGCCAAATGTTTAATTGATTAAATTGTATTTTGTAATATATAAATTATAGTTTTATATTTAAATATCAATATATTTACATTTGAAGTTATTCATAATAAATATAATTAGCTATATACGTAAACAAATTATAAATATATAAAAATTAAATTATTAGTATAACCTGAGCATTGTAATAATCAAGCTGTGATTAAATTAATGTAAATAATAATTATATTTTTTTGAATACGCTTCAATTAAAAAATAATTGATCCATTATAGTTTGCATGCGTTTACTTGGATGGAAATAAATATTTATAATAATAAAATATATATTATTTACCCGCAGTTTTTTATTTATATCATGAAACTATTTTAATATCAAAATTATTAATTAATTATAATATAATTAATATTATAAATGTTGGGTTGCTTAAATATTAAACATATCATATTACTAAAAATATATATAATATATATTACATGTATTTATATATTATATATTAAATCATATATTTTGAACGTATAAGTATTATTTTATAAAAATAAATACTTTTATTATTTTATATTTTGCTGTAAATTAAAATTAATTTTTAAATACTTTAAAAATTATATAAAATAGTATAAAGATTATTTCTATGGTAACTCATGAGTATTTACGCTAATACTTTTCTATTCTGATAGGATTAACAAATTAGCATTAAATAAAATATTAAAATAGTGAATATTTAAGTTATTTATATATGTAGATATATGTTATACGTTATTTACGAGTTAGATCAAATTCTAAGTAATTATAATATTGTAATTCAATATAATAATCAATAAAATGGTACAAATGTTATTATTCATATTTTTTTTAATTAAAACATTCACAAATATAATATATATATATATATATATATATATATATATATATATATATATATATATATATATATATATATTCTTAATAGAATGTATGATTTTGTATATTAAATAAAATTATAAAGTATACGTTATTTATATATATTTCATTTACTTTATCTATTTTTCTGCGCATTCTTCCCGACGATTTGGTATACTTTTTCTATCCAATTATTTTAAATACAATTTAAATTAACATTATAATATCATATTAAGTTTTTTATTATCGTATATATAAATAGAATAATATAATATAATGAATATAGAATCGCAGTATACTGATTATAGAAAGTCTCTTGAGAGTATCTATTAATAATACATAAATAATGTTTATACATAACATTCAAATATGTGATTTCAAATTAAATTTATATAAGATTTTATTTAGTCCAAAATAGATAGTTACAGTTAATAATTATACTTTAAATATATCATTTTAGTTCAAATTTAGTTCACGTGTTACAATTGAAATATATTAACTTAAATTAAGTTCAACTTAAGTTTTTAAGTTGAATATTAGGTTAATTTTTCTAAAACGAATCTTAAATATGACACTTTAATTAGTAAAATATCATTATTCAATAAAATTTACAAAAGCTCTCTATATCTTAAGAATAGAATAACGTTATCGTCTGTTGACTTGGTTTCATTTAAATAATAAATATAAATGTCATACAGTATGTTCTTATTTAGATTATATAACCTCCTCGATTGCCATTTTAAGCAATGTATACGATACTTTATCCTATTTTTTTAATTATTAATATATTGATTTAATATATATATGTAAATCTATAAATATTAAATATATACATAGGAAGTGTAAACATATATTTATATATTAATATGATATTTACAAATAAAGTGACATGGAATACAATTTAATTTATAAAAATATATAAATATATGTATATATATATAAGTATGTATATATATATATATATAAGAAGGGTGTTATTGAAACAAGCATATATACTAAATTGAGTATTGCCCTCTTCATCATAATTAGTATGACTGTATACAAAAACAGGAAAAAAAGGCAGATAGTTAAATTCAAGTTGGAAACATATAAAAAAAATTAAAGAATTTGTATAGAAGATTTCCAGATTCTTCAAATACTGCCTTTAAGGTGTAATTCTTTATTGACTTCCATATGTATTCAAAGATGTTAAAGTTTTCTTTTAGGGCATCATTATCTGGAAACTATGAACTTAATGAGACTACATAGAAAGGTATTATATACATTTATGACTTCCATTATTTATATGTTTTGATGATTACTAAATACATTTCAAAATGTAACAAATCACGTCTAACCATACAGTCAGTACTTCTATATCTATAATTACTATAATACTATCTGGATATATAAAACAAGTATAATGCTTATACCATTGTTGACAGCGGTATCAAGTGCTAAATATGATCAATAGCTAAAGGAAGTAACTTAATTATAACATAGGATATCAGGTCTGTGTATTGATATTACTATTTTACGTTAATTGAAAAATTATAATTCTATTATTTTGTATTTAGTTACTAAACTATAAGAGAAATATAGTTATCTTTGGGATACACATGAATATAGTAGGGATACCTACTAAGAATTATCATATGTTGAATTAAATTATTTTCATGAGGGTACAGATGCTGATTTGGATGGTAGTGAATTGCTAGGGCTGAGGAATGTGTAAAGATACCGGGGCATAATGGAGAGTATGTGAGAGGTTATGTTGTATATCATATACGAGGTGCAAACTTAGAATTATTAAAACTGAGCACTACACTTTTAAATAAAGGAAATTAGAGTATATTTGTAAGAATATTTGTGGTGAGGTGAAATGGAAGTAGAAGGTAGAGCAAATTGTATTTTCGCCTATAAAATTAAATTTTGAGCAAGGCAATGATAGTTAAGAATTGAATAAATTTGCGATTAATCAACGATTAAGATTTAGTGATAGTTATAGTTCATGATTAATTGTTAGGTTAAATGATAATTATATATTATGGGTAGTAGTATTTGTATAGATATTTGTGTATAACCAAATAATATTTCAAATATTGTGATTATTATTTTTTGACAATAGATGCATATTATAGAAATGTGTATATTCTAATGTATAGCAATAGTATATTCTAATTCCAAATGAAACAAAACACTTCTAAACGTAGTGTAAGTACTTCTACAACTACAATTAGAATAATGCATAATAATACAAATATGTTAATGAATTATTTATTCTACAAGTATCACTTTTTGAAGCTAATATGAAATTAAGATATATATATATATATATATATATATATATATATATATATATATATATATATGATAACTTATCAAGAATCATCTAAACATATAAATATTCTTCTTCTTTCTATTTTGGAGTTACTAATTTCTGATACATCCCAAGCGCATAATTAAGACGACACTCGTCCATCTCTTTTTACCAGCTAACTTCACTTGTAAAGTATATGTAGTAGATATAAATTTATATTTCATGGAAATCTAATTCCTGTTTGGATTGTTATAATTATCGTACGTATATAAATAGAGATTAACTTGCATTGATAGTTTATTTTATAATCTGTTACATCTATTCTATTGAAGTAGAATTTAAATATAGAAACAAAAAGTATACATTTAAAATATAAATATAATATTAATTAAAATATTAATGTGACTTTATAATAATAAATGTTTTTAGTTATTTTGTAACTCTTAAAGTTGGACCTGGCTGATCAAAATTACATCGTTGTTATCTTTTACACGTTTCATACTTTCTATGAATATGCTTCCAAGAACTATTTGTGAATGGGTTATCAATGTTTCATATGATATGTTTCTTTTACGCAGATATCATTAACAATCATAGAATTACGAACATTAATTAGATTTTAATTTGAATAATACCTGAAGATTAAGTTTTCTTCTTTTATGGAATTATTATAATGGGAATATTAAATTATTTTACATATATATTATATGTTTACCCATTATATATTAAAAACTAATTATAATTTTATATAAACATAATCGAATACATTGGTTACATGGTTTACAAAATATAACTAGCCTTATATATTTTAATGAGATTTGTTTGAAATCTGGTATAATAGTACACGATTTTAAGTAAGTATCAACTTTGAATACTTTAAAATATTCAAAGTGAAGAATTTTGAAAGTTTTCAAATAGAATATAGTATGTAATTATATATTTTGGAATTATAATAGAGGAAGTTGCATGATAGGAGTGTAGTTAGATATTTATAAATAATCAATAGTGGATTTTTTTTAAATTAGAGTAAATTAAATGAATTTCGTGATAGAAATAAAAATACATAAGATAAGAACTATATTATAATATCAGTAAACGGAGAAATAAGAAGTGAAGAAATAAAAGGAAATAAAGGTAACAGTGTTAAGTTAAGAGTATGATTTTGAAGATGATAATATATCTTAAAGAAAAAGAACCAATTAGTTGAATTGTTAATTTAAATGAAAAATAGGAGATTATATAAAGGAAGCTTGTTAATAAGCTTAGCTCTAAGTTATTATTTGGAATCAATTTGATAGTATATAACATAGTTGTGGGTTAAAATAATCAAATAAGTTTGGTTTTTCAAACTTATTTGAATCAAACAATTTTTGTTTGATTTTTTATAAGTTTTAAAACGATTTTGACAGACTGATTTGAGTTAAGGTAAACATTATTAATCCCATTAATGTAATAGATTTATCTCGCTACAGAAAGTAGTCTTCTAAAATATACCGAGGATTCTTAAAAGTAAACAGATCAATCAAAAAATCAATCAACAAATCAATCAAAAAAAGAGCCTACGAAGATTACGTTAACTGGATTTCAAAAAACGGAGTTATATTACGACAATGAAAAGAAGAAAGCATGCGAGCACCATTATATTATAGTTATTGAAAGATAATAATAATGTAGAATTGAATTTATATAGGAATATGCGAGTAATGTGATAAATTCCAATAGATTCTCGGAGCTTCAAGTTTACAAGTTACATGAGATGTCATAATAATCTGAGATAATGTAAGTTTCGGTAAAAGGTAGAACATGGTTTGAGTAAAAAGGTAGAACATTGAAATGTTCCAAATGGTTGAACATAGTTTTAATAAAGTAATATATTTATAATCCAAATAATAAATTATAGTAATTAATAATATAATATGAATATATGATATATATGTTATATGATATGTTATACTTTATTTTAAGTATTATTTAAGCAATATTAGTTCAACTATAGTATAACATATAATATATCACTTAAATTGTATTGACAGTAAATACAGTAAATTAAAGTTTAGTAGATAATATATAATTAATGCATACATTAACATAACATAACATAATTTTGATAGTTTTATTTGTTTTTAATTATTAACTATATAATAAATATATTTTGACTAATGTTAAATTTAATTTTATATACGAATAAAATGAAAATATCTTTTATTAAAATCACTTTAATAAAACTACAAAATTTAGAAAAAATAATACACATCATGCTTATCCATTAATAAAATAATCAGGTAATATCATGGGTTTACATGGTCGCAATACACGGCGACAATGTATAGATATAAGCATTCGGTTACAGTTGGTAAGCATCTAATTAACTTTATAATTGTTATCATATATTTGTATAATTCTAATTATTCTAATTAAAGTCATATATTTAACATTCAGCTAAGTGTGCGTAGTATTACATGACAATACATATAGTTAATATATAATTAACATATTTTAATTATATTTTTTTTTAATTAAAAATATAATTTTGAATTTAATAAAAAAAAATCCTTTAATATATGAAATGATTTTTTGTATACAATTGTTGTAGAGTAATAATTTTAACGCCGATTTCAAATTATAGGTGTATATAGTTTAATTTATTTTAAATTATTATATATAATTAATATAATTATTTCAAAAAATGTAATAATAAATAAATTAAGTAAAGAGTTACAGATATATTCATCTGGTAGTAATCTATATACCCATCATTTATTATTTTACTGCTTTAGATATATTATAATAATAAAATGTTATATTTTTTACATATATATATACGTACGTATATATAATCAATACTCAATATATATATATATAATTACTTCATATTCTTTTATTCCATTATCAAATATCTATGATTTATAACAATTAGTTATAAATTATATTTTATAACTAATATATCATAATATGTATATGTACATACATATACACACACACACACACACACACACACATATATATATATATATATATATATATATATATATATATACGTATGTGTGTGAATATATATTCATTAATTTCTTTATAACAATAACAATAATTGCTTGAAGTAACCTTGATATATTTACTGAAACCTATATGTTTTGTTCCAGTCATATTCTTCAAGCCAATTCGATATTTATCCTATTATTAAGAGAGTTATTTTAATAATGGAATTTTAAATAAATCAATATAATCATATCAAATATAATAAATAACAGTCAAGTATAAATAAACATTTATCTAAATAAATTTATGTTACAGAATTGACAATGAAATAATAACAATATACATGATATAATAATTGCAAGTAATGTACAATTTACTCGTTTAAAACTATTTTAAACATTTAGAGAGCCTTTATATGTCAAATCTCTAATATGATACAAATGTACGCTAAATAAAAACCGTACTTGTAATTAACCATATAATTTGATGTTATACAAATAATTTTTAAATATTTTGCAAATACATTATAAGAAAAAATAATTAATTTAAAAAATAATTTTTAATAGCTGAATAATTATACATTCTACACCCATGTAGAGTTTTTTTTATTAATACAGTTATATTTATATCAAATAAATAGTATCTATTTGTAATTAATAATAGTAATATATTTTCATATATTATATACGTTTGTTATAAAGCAATTAATAATATTAGGTTTATTATTTATTTAATTAATCTTATAAAATCGTTATAGATTAAAATATAATATTATATAATGCATTCTATAAATAATGCATTATTATATAATATAATAATAAAGTTACAATTCGCACCATCGATGTGGAATTATGTTTTAGCTATAACTATAATTGTAAAATTTCTTGTAACTAATTATAACAAATGTATGATCATAATATCATATTAATATATATTTTAATTATATTAATTATATATATCATATTATATATATATCATATTAATTATATATATTAATTTATTACTTATCACATTTTAAAATTTACCGATCTATCTTTTAATGTAAATCGTGAACCAGTTCGTAAAATTTATATATATATATATATAAATACTCTTTTACCTAAAAAATATTACTAAATATATCCACCTTAGGATGCGGTGTTTCATTAGAGTATACTGTATGCCGTGTGTGTATATGGAATTTCTACGCATATTACTTACAATGTGTCTATTTAAATCATTTATTTTCTTTTTATCCTCCTTCTATATGGCATATTTTATAATTATATATATATTATATATATATATAACAATTATATATTAACAGATATAATAAATAAAAAATAAATCTAATTGATAATGAATAAGAAAAATAAATCAACTAATTTAAATTTAACATTTATAATATCAATAATATATATATTATATAAAAAATTTACCTTTTATGATAGAAATGATTTTACGAATTTTATCATGAATAATATTAACAGTGTTTTTATAAATTTAACTTGCTATATTAATATATACTTTACCCACTTAAAATGGTAGTTCGATATTATTATAGAAAGTATTTGACTCATCTACTACTATGAATGTAAATCCATTAAGAAAATTAGCTATCCTCTAAAACGATCCATATAAAATATATTTTCATGTTTATATTATTAATAATTAAATCGAATTAAAAATATATTCCACTTAAAATATCTAAGTTTAGTTTTTGATAATAATCATGTTCATGTTTATCATCAGAAGCTAACTTAATATAATATAATATATACTATATATTATATTATTTCAATAAGATTATTATAATTGTTATAGATCTAAATAGAGCTAGGTTGGTCTTACAAAAACAAGTGTATTATATTATTGTTATTATCACATATGTGTGGGATTTGAAGGAAATAATATTTAAATGTCCATGCATGTAAATTTAATTACATTTTAATCTGTTTTAATTTGTATTCATTAGATAAACTAGAAATATTAATTATAAAAATATAAAATAAGACTAAGTATATAATCCATATGAATTATAGCTTAATTAACCAAATTAATACCTAGACTTGCTTTAGTAATCCTATTTATGTTTTCAATATATGAATTATATAAATCATCGACATGATTAGATATGGAATGATCTTGAATTTGTTAGATAATCGAATAGTATATTTTAATTTACATGATCATGACTAACACATACATCATACTCAAACATAATCTTAAAATGACATTAACATCTGATAATTACGTGATGTTTTAATATGAAATATACCTTTTAATGTATATGTGTAGTATGTTTCCATCATACTCTTGAAAAGGTCGTTGTAAAAATATATTATTTTATTAATTCTATGATATCAGACTGTTTCTATTGAATACCATGTCGTATAAGTTGTATTTTATCATTATGGTACTTAACATTATATGACATAATAGCCCATTGTAAACATATAGTATGTATGATATAGATCTACGAATGTATTTATATATTTAATTTATTGAGTTTTAATATGTACAATTTTATGTTTATCAAAATTTATTATATTTATTATATAAATTATTTGTGGATTTTGAAAAAAATATATAGTAAGATTCACCAATTATCTATAAATTAATAAAAAAAATTAAATTCTAATAAAAATTTTTTATATTTTTTGAAATTTGATCATTTATCATATAAATATATAGGCTGTTAAATCTATTGTAAATAATTATTAATATATATTACAGATATTACCATTTGCATCTCATCAATATCTTTTAAGAACTATATTGTTAATAAAATAAATGATTTGATATATTAATAAAATGCAATATTTAAATTCATAATGAACTAAATAATACAATGCGCGATAATTAAAATTGAATTTATTATAAATACTAACTTGGTATCTTTCATTTACTTGTGACAGACGTTTCTGCGATAAAGAATATATTTAGGATATTTATTTAAGTATATTTATATATATATATATATATATATATATGAATATATGAATATATACACATATATATATATATATATATAGATATATATATATGAATATATACACACATATATATATATATATATATATATATATGAATATATACACATATATATATATATATATATATATATATGAATATATACACATATATATATATATATATATATATATATATATATGAATATATACACATATATATTATTATGTTTTAGCTATATATATATATATATATATATATATATATATATATAAATTGCGAATAAATAATACATTAGTTTTTTATATCAGATCACAATATTTATAATACAGTGTTAATAACATCTAAAGGATAAACCTTAAAGTATTTTACCCAAAAGTGATTTACGTTTCGTATGAAAATTAAGTTATGCAAGAGTATCAAGTAAGTTTGTAAGTCATGAGCGAAGTACAAATACCATACAAATTATGTATCACTTATTTTAAAACCAAATTAAATTTTCATTATTATCTATATACTTAAATATAATAAATTGTATTCAAATAAGCAAATGAAATTAACATGAAATATTAACAAGTATTATATTTTTAAAACTATATAAATTATGTTATATTATATTCAATTATATAATATAATTTATGTTCATAACAACGATTTGATTTAATGGATCTTCAATATAAATTGGCTGAAAAGTATTATAAAAACTCAATATATATTTTTAAAATAATATTAAATAATATATATATGTATTTATAAATATAAATATATATATAATTATAAAAAAAAATATATATATATAATTATTATATATTAATATGTATATATATACATATATATATATATATATTAAATATCGTAATTCATCAATAAAATTGAATTAATACAGTAACATTTAATACAAGGATAATACGATTACAATATGGTATTACAATGATATATATAACTAATCAAATTACAATTAAAAATCACTAAACAAAACTAATTAATATCTCACTCGTAACATTTAGTAACTTATATAATCGCTACTTATACAACAACTAAATCAATCAAATGCACAATTCTTGATTCTGATTTGCGATGCATTTTAAATTCCTTCATAGGTTCATTTATATACATCTAAACATTTATTTTATAATTTATATATCTCTTATATAACTTAAATTTGCTTAAGGGAAAAAGAAATCACCAACTAAGCTGATATAACTTGTTATTTAAACTTAAACTCAGAAATTATAAAAATAATAAATATATAAACTATAGTTTCAATATACATTTAAAACTTATTTAAAACAATATTTTACAATTAACCCAAATCTAAAGATGTATAGGTATATTCACTTAATATTATAATACTAATAATATATTAGATAAGTAGATAATAGATACAATTTATTAATTTATGTTTATATATATATATACATATATATATATATATATAAACTACACTTTCGCCAAGGACTTCAATTGATTTATTCTATTAATTATATATATATATATACATATATATAATTATTATATTGTATAATATATATTCTATAATAACATAATATAATTATATGTATAATAACAAAACATGTATTGACTAATACAGTGTATTCAATTGAATCACATTTTAAATATTTTACATTTCATTATCAAATAGTTAGTGTTTTCAATGAGATATATGTTCTGTAATACATGTTCCATACGATATCATTCGTGTGTCTCGCATATATTTTATATGCATATTTTATTTAAATTCGTATACTATAGTATATATATTCACATATTATACCTAGTTATAATGTTGTTAAAAATAGTTGTTAACAACGGTTCGTGTAATGGGTATATAATATATGGGTATATAATGGGTTGCATATAATTATATTGGGTATAACAAAATATTTGAAATAGAATATCACGATTATAAAAATCATATTACTAGTATATATTTTGATATGATATATATTATTTCAAAATATTGTTGAATTACAAATATCACATCATTTCTAGTACAAATATTAATATTTAATATATAATATAAAATATTTACTAACTCTTTTAATCAAAATGTCCTTATAAAAACATAATATATACTATTATACAAATATACATAACAATATAAGGAATGTTTATTACATATGTTAAATATATATATATATATATATATATATATATATATAATTTAAATATATATATATTTAAATTAAAAATCTCGAATAATAATTAATATATTTAAAAAAATATTTAATATTGTATATATTGGAAAATAAAAATGTAAATTTAACAAGTTATTTTAGAATCACAATAACATTTTATTTTATCAATATATAATACCCTCCAAAATATACATAAATAACTCGGAGTATACTACTACCATGAGTGCTAAATTAGTATATATATGTTTTGGTTTTTAAATCTACATGAAATTTAAATACCTTTAAGGTTTTTTTTGAAATAATATATTCAAGTTAATTTTTCAAGATATTATAATTAGATATTAATATAGATATGATTTTTAAATAAAACTTCTCAAAATTAATAGATTTATACAGAGAAATATTATCAAAAATTATATTTTTTTAAAAATATATTTGTATTTAATTCAATCTATTAATCATATTAATTATAATATTGGATATATTAGATATATGCAACGTAATATTAAAAAATATAAATATCACAATAAAGTCATATAATTAAAAAATAATGATACTATGCTTTATATAATGTTTCTATATTTCAAAATGTTCCATTAATATTTATGATATATTTAACGATGTATATAAATAAGATACTTTAATATTGAATTGTGCTTACAAAAATATATTAACATAAATTTATTTGAATTTAAAACATATATTACTTATATAATATTGTATGTAACATAATACTATTTATATATATATATATATATATATATATATATATTAATAATATATGTAATATATATTAATATTATAATGACATATTAATAGGTTTTAAATTTTATTTTAATATTTTTTGAATTTAAATTATAATTTTAAATATTTATTATACATTTGATAAATATATATATATATATATATATATATATATATACATATATATATATATATATATATATATATATATAGTTAATATTACTAAATTATCTCGAAATGATTTAATGTGTTCCTTTTCCTGAAATTGTAAGTTGTCAAATAATTTATAAATAAACATTCCTATCAAAGAAATATAAATATTGAATTTTTCACATTTTATAAATATAAATATATATCAAAGTTTATAAATTATAATTATATATAATTTGCATATATAAAGAAACTCATATTGATAATTATGGTAGTCTGATTATTTAAATATATTTCTAAATTAGAATTTGTCTAACTACGCCCCGATTCAAATACCACACCTTGATTAATACGTCCACGTTTTAAAACGTAAAGGTTTCAAAATACTATTTTTTAATATTATAAAATATATGGTATATAAAAATATATGATATATTTAATAATAACTACTAATCATTAAATAATTATTGTATATAATTTTATATATATTAATGTTATAATTCCTACACTACACGTATTTTATATTAAATTGTATATATAAATAAGTAACGCAATTGTGTGATTTTAAAATGATTTAGATTATTATAGTATAAATAATTGTTCTTTTAAAATCGTAATTTCAAGATACATATATATTTGTTTTAAATCAGACATGAATTCTAAATTGTATATATACATTAGTCTTTTTGGATATTCTTATTATTATAAATTGTATGGGTTTCAAGATAAAGGTAGAAAATCAAAGATTAACAATATAAACATGCACCTATTTTGTATACAGAAGAGCTTGCCACTTATAACAAGTTATGAAAATATCAGTTAAGTGGAATAAAAAATATATAACAATAAAATTAAATTGAATATACATTTATTTAACATAATATTCTCCTCACAACCTTCTTTAAACGCATTTGATATGAGCTAGTAATCCTCTGCAAATCCCCTCTTCTGCTTTTTAGGTTTAAATCTCAAATTTAATTGTAATATCAATTTTTAAATTTACTTGATATATATTTAGAGTCAGATTTGTTAGTTAAATTCATTTTTTTTTAATAATAGAATCGTTTTAAAATATTATAACGATATGTTTATAATATTCATAAGCAAATATCAATTTGTAAGTTTCAATTTATTACGATAAGTTTATATTTACTATTGTATGATTTTGTTATATTTATATAAATTTTTTTTAGTAAATATCGATTTCTATGATTCACATTTTATACTTTTAACACGCAAGTTAGATTTATAATATTATTTAATTTAATGATATCATATTATTTAAATAAACATACTATCCGAATGTCGCTCCAATGCAATACTATTATATCCCGACGCATCTAAGAGTAAGCTTTCAAGCGACCTTCAAAAATATAATATAGAGAACAATAATAAAACATAACAGTAATTAGAACATAACAGTGATACTGACCGGTATTTTTTCATTTTAGGAATTAGAATATTATTCTTATTAATGTTGATCAGCATAGAAAATAGTTAAATATGCAAAATGTGTAAAATAACAAATATTGGAACGTATATAATAGCTAAACAGAAGTATTTCTTTCATGGAGTAGTTTTATAAATAAAAATTATTTCAGATTACCACATTTAATTTTTACTGTTAAAATATCATTTGTGAATTTATTATTCATTATATTATTTTTGATTAAAACAGTTACCCTTACTTCTTTTTATTAAATTATCTATATTTTATGTTGTATGTATATATTGAAATCTGGTTAATATTGCTGAATGTAATCAATGTTATTTAGACAATATTATGTCAATGAACTTATATAATATCATAATTGATTTCTAATAATCAATTGTTAAGTTGAAGTTATGAGTTTACTTTTAAGTTTTGTATTGATTTATAATACAATAAAATATTGGTTTCATTAATTATAATTATAATGAAAAGTAATTAACATTATATTAGATATACTACATAATATATAATATAATATATATATATATATATATAATAGTATGCATTGTAATATTTAATAAAGGTACATGCTTGAAATCAATATTTTACAATAACATCGAATAATACTTAGAAAATAATTTCATTATATAATTGTATATATAATATTAACATAAGAATCAATATCTTCATTTTTTCGAGCCTATAATATTAAATACAATTAATATGTTTTATTTATATACTAATATAAATATAAATGATTTAAAATTAATATATTTTACAAATAGGTGAACAAAGCACTAGTTACAAAAATATTTAGAATATCTCTAAGATATCTGATGTTATCTATTTAGAAATAAATATTATTTAACTATATGATTTGATAGTATATACATAATATTGAATACCTGAACAGAATTCACACCATCATTTCTATTAAAATATTTGTTTATATTGGCTCAAATAATAGTTTATATTTATACTCTATATATAACAAATTGTATATTGTTTTATTAGTTGTATTAGTATCTTTCTAAGAGAATTAGCGGCGATACTTAGTTATTGTAGATAGGGTGGTAACGTATATCACTGGCTATAAATAAAGATAGTATCGAGTGTGTTACTAGTTGATAAATAACGCGGATCGGGACTCTTGATCAGGTGGATACATAAATATGAAAGTTATGAGTGAGATAAAATCAAAGATAAGTCAGATATATAAATGGAAATATTGTATAAAAAACAATTCAACTTTATTATACCTTGCCGAATTCTAACATATAAAATGTACTTGTTCTTCAAGCGGTCTCAGGATGGTGCAAAAAGTGATGATTATAATATATATCTAAGAACAATTTTGGCATAAATGATAAATTAATAAGAATGTTTACTATAAAAAAGATTCTGAAATTGAGTTAAGAAATCAGTGGAATAATCATGAATTAAAATAACCATATGATATATGTCACAATTAAAAATGTGTATAATTTTAAAAAAATATGATTATATTGAATATCAGAATAAGACTATAAAAACAGATAGATGAATTCAAATAACGAAATCTTCGGAAGGGAATATAATAAATACCTTGACTTCAAAATAGATAGTGGAGCCAGTATAACGGTTATTCCAAAGTTATATAGAGAACATGTACTTCTCAAAGGCTCACATATTTTGAAAAAATAGGAAAGATCCTTATTTAAGTACAATTCTTTTTACAGCCATCTTAATATACAGAGAGAGAGTAAAATATCAGATAAAACTAGATTATTATCAATAAATAAATCTATATAACTGTGGATCAATTGATAAGTGTATCCAATGTACCAAAAACTAAGATTTTGGGCATTAAATATAAAGTAAATATGATTACGGATGATATTCATTATTCAATTTATATACCGCCATGAATCTATTTAAGATTACAAAATGGAGTACAGCTAATTATTAAATATAAGAGTTTAAGGTGGTGGCGAGGTTTTAGAGGAGTCAGAAATGTTATCAGTTATGTGTTATTTTTGAATTAATCATAAATAAATAATTGAATAAGTAACATAAAATAATATATATTATTATATTCTATTGAATCTATATATTCCATAATAATACTATATAATATGTATATTCCATAATAATATTATATAATCTATATATTCCATAATAATATTATATAATATGTATATTCCAAAATATGTTGTGCATAACATTGTAAATATGCTTAAAATATTCATATAATTAATAATCTGTAATAATATATATAATATTATTTTATATATGATTAATATTCATTGAGTAGTATAATAAAGTAAATACTTATAAATTGTTGCATACACTATTACGTAAAATGTAATATATTTAAATAAATAATACATATATAACTAGTATCCATATGTACATGTACGGTATTGTAAGCTACTTCATTCGGGGTGTTTTTACATTGATAATAATTTTATATGCGCTATGCGAGTGCATAAGATGTATAATATGGAGTACAATACAGTCATACTATACAGTTAATTTAAATATAAATCTATTTTATTATAAATATATCACAACTATAGGATATGAATATATTCTTGTAAGATGAATATATTAAATATAATAAATCGATTCTATAATATAGTATTAAGCAATAACCAATCCTGTGTTATAAGCATATAATCTAGCTAAGTATATAGTGTATATGATAAATCATACGATATATCAATAACCCTTATATAGTTTTACATCGAAGAAGAATTGAAGTCATTTATTGATTTCTCGAAATAACCAGGCCAAATAACACAGAGATTTAAATAGATCTTTACAATAAATTGTATTCCAAAGTATTAAACGAATCTCGGATAAAGTACTACAATATCGATTATGAGAATTTAGATTATTTGCAGAGTTCCGCAAATTAAAATATATAACATCATCTCAAAAGGATGAACACAGTAGCGTGATAGCGGAACTTGCTATACATATGCTTATCAATATTGAAATACCCCTTAGAGTCTAAATGTCCTTATCTATATATTTTAGATTATAGGGCCATTCCATTGGTGGTCATGTTATCTCCTAGAACTATTGGAACCGTAAGTTAAGCTCAATCTTACCTAAATATTATCGATAAGAATGTATTTACTATATATCGTCGATATGATGTTCAAACTCAGTAGAAAACTAAACAATATCACGATAATAATAAAATAGTGAAAGAATTAGAGATAATGTACGGTGCAGACTTAATCTACATAAAGGATTCGATAACAATGGACCCGCTGCCAATAAAGGATAAATATATACATTTAGAGGACAATAGAATGTATACGGAATATATCAGATATAATTAAAATAAATGAATACTTGTATATACTTCAATCTTGATGAATAGTTTATCATCCAGCTCGATATATATAATAAAATGGTTAGTTTCTTTGAATGGAGTAAGGTGTAATATTATAGTGGTAATGTATTCATTTATTATGTTATTAAATAATATTATTTATTATAATTATCTAAGTTAGATTATCATTCATTTTATATGTTATAAATATGGACGGAGTATATCCTAAAAAGTTGATGTTGTAAAATAATGAATGTGAGCATTTTGCTACAGCCATTTATAATGTCCGAGAATGCGCATCAAAGACAATTCAATATATAACCCTATATATACTAAGGACACGTAACATAGGTTAGTGTGGGATATTCGGAATATATGTAAAATATTTATTATATAATAATATATATTGCTAACTTATACCCGCATTCGCTTATGCATGCTATGAATTCATCAGGACGAATTAATGGTCTGTTTTAAAGATATAGTATACAATATATTTTATTTTTTGTTGTATATATATCCAGTTGATTGTATCTTGTATAATTGATTGATTGTATAATTGTTTTCTTCGTATTTTATATTAATTATATGCAAATATTATATATATATATATATATATATATATATATAATTGTCACTAGAAAATACAAACGTCTAACCATACCAGTTTAACTTTATTAGTACACCAATAAATATTATATTTCAAATCAATATCAATAAAATAATTAGTTTATATTTGATGTAATATCTAAAAATAATGAAACCTAAAATTATCCTTAATTAACCATAACGACCTTAAAAATTTCGTAATTTCCAAACTATTTCAATTTGTCAATAGATCTTTGCATAAACATACATGGCAGACTTAATAAAATCTTATACAAATTCACAATAATAATAATAATAACCTGTTTGGCATTATTAATATGCCTAATGATTTCTTTCTACAAATGAATTACGTTATATATATATATATATATATATATATATATATATATATTACCATACTAAAATATAACCTTAACTGTGGCAATGTAACTCGGGAATTCTAAATGTAATTAAATAAGTCTGGTTACATATTTTATATTTGAATTAATTATTATTGATGTTACTATAGATTAAATATAACATATAATAAATTATAAATATTATATTATTTAATTTTAAATTCATTTTTATATAACTTGATTTATGAAATCATATATTTATAATAAACCATATGTGTACTTTTAACATACTATCAATATTACATCAACTATTATATTATATATATATATATATATATATATATATATATATATATATATAATATGATTATTAACACAATTATATTATGCAGAATTATATTGAATAAAACTATTTTTTATATAAATAAAATCAATTATAGAGTTGTCATTTCTTATCTTTATTTAGCTATATGAATAATTAAATATCTAAAAATACTTGTCGCTATAATATTTCAATCCATATAGATTTTAAATTGTTATTAAATGGGGATATATTAATAACTTAATAATAAACTTCATACGTAAATGTGATGCTGATGATTAAATTAATAATATGTAAAATCTATTAAATTATATATTTTATATATATATAATTTAATAGTTATTTATTAGATTTAGAGATTCATGTATATATATGAATATGTAAAATTCTTATATTTAATTATATACTTAAATATTTAATTAATGGTATTTTTACGACAACAAATATACGACAGATTATAAGTAAAACCACTAAGAAATAATGTAAAGTTTTATATATAAATATAATTAATAGAAATATATAATTTAATATAAATACTTTTTGTAACAACTTTTTCGTTTTAGCCTGTTGTATGTAATAAGTATTTTACATATTAATATGTTATATTTAATTTAATGCTTATAATGATGAAATTATTAATATTTACTGTAGTTTAAAATCTTAATAATTTTAATAAATGGTATTCTTATATAATATTTAATATATTTAATTTTAATATTGTATTAATATTTTTAATTATAATATACGTATACACTTATAACTTAATGCTAATACAAAATCAATTAAGTTCAATAATAAATACACTACTTAATATTATATAAACCAAATAAATACAAATTTACCAGGATTTTTTATCATATTTCAAATATATTTAAGAAATTAGCACATGCCAATAAGTACCCTATATACTTTATATATATATGGAAATTATTTATAGTAATAAATTAAAATAAAACAAAATATAATATGCATAATGCATTATTTTAGTTAATATAGTTAATAGCCTAAGTCAACTAGTGCTACTATCCAAAGATATGTTCCAAGATCGCATTAGACCAGCATGAGACTATAGTATATATATATAGATTTAGTGATACTATTGATTAACATTTATATATAACCACATAACCCAGAGCTTGTGTAAATTAATATAATATATACATTATACTAGTATGATTGGAAATGAAGTGTATGAACTGGAAATAGTGCTGATTAATCATAAATAAACCTCCTCTTTTACTTGAAATAAAAATCAGAATTGAATTAAGAATAATAATATAATGGTATTATTTATTTAAATTAATGTATTACATAATTGATTTGTAATAATAATAGTTTATAATAAATAAATATTTAATTATATGTATTATAATAATAATAATAATATTTAATTTATAATATTTATCTATAACAGTTAGTTACAATAAATATTAAATAATTTGTTTTATATTTATTATCTATTAACAAGTATACTTTAATATAAATAATAATTCAAATGAACATCTACCTAAATTCCGAATATAATTCAATATATATCATAGAGATATTTTTATTTTGTAGTTGATTCAAATTACTTAAACTTAATATGTGTATTATTATCAAATATTTTAGAAATTCAATATTCTGTTATAGACCATTAGTATGTGTTATAATATTTAATATATAGTCACAACATTACTCTTAAAACGATTCAGATCTATACAATAAATCTCCTATGATAAATGACAATAAGTCAATATTATAATATCTAAATCACTATTATCATATAATATATGATTATTATACCATTTCATTAGTATTGTTATGTATCTGTATGTTACATTATTATTATTAAGAGTAAATATTTCATTTTATAAATTAATTAATTACATATAAATAAATATGCATTAAATAGTTCAGAAGTTATGTTAAGTATTATCATAATCATTAACATACCATTATTGTAGGACGATTGTTTTCATATTGGTCTGACATCATATGAACAGGTTCGAATTTAAAGAATTTTACATGCGATTTTATTGATCTTATTTTCTAAATCCAATAAATATGCATTCATTATAAACATAAATATGCACATGAATATTGTTAATGTTTTATTTTAATTATATTCTAATCTGTAATGTCAACTTTATTGCATAACTCATTGCTAATAAATAAATATAATTTCTATGCATAAGAAACAATTATCTTTATTAGTTCATTATACAATTTTATAATAATATATAATATTATAATTTGTATTACAAAATACTTATTCCAGTATATATATATAATATTGCATATTAGATATCATTTCATCTAACATTATACGTAGGCTTCGTATTATTCTTAATTTCTATGTAAAGTAAATTAATCAATTTCTATTGCCATTTTTTATTTATAATAGTATATATTATATATTATATTATATAGTGTATATAACTAATGAATTGTTATATATTAATGTATTACATATGAATATAAACCGTTTACAAATATCGCTGAGAAATGATGAGAATTGCAAGGTACTCTTTCTCTTGCGATGCAAGTTGTATAGCAATCTATAATTAATACAATATGTATTATAATATACTATTATTATAAATACGAAATTAATATTAAAATATATTATATAATAGTGAATAAGGTATTATATAATAGCAAATAATAGTGAATAAGAGTAATATGTATAATTAAAATATCTATAAATCAATAAACAGTTGCAATTAAATATTCTGTTTTCTATTTTGGGTAATCTTGTCCCAACTTTTCCGGTAAGTAATTCACTAAAACAATTTCTATATACAATCACCTTAATTCAAGAATAATTGTTCAAATAAATTATAGTGAAATTATTAGGTTTTAAAATATTGTGTATTTTAATAAATAATGTTTAACTTATTTAAAAGTAATTTCTTATATATTATATACATATATGTAATGAACCTTATGGTTTTTGACCTCAAATGAAACTAAACATTTTAAACACGATACCAAATTAAAAGCAGCAGATGATATTCCTATAAAGATTATATTATAATAAATATTAGTTTAACATATTAAATATTCAACATATATATTGTATATACAAAACTGTTTAGATATACGATATGTGTTTTTATATTAAACCATCTACATATTGTACAAATAAACATATATAGTTCATGATAGCTATCATGAAATATTTATATGTTTCTAATATATATTATTAATAATTTGATGTCGTAGTATGATTATGTGTATATAATATAAGGCAAAGTGTATGCTTCATTAAAACTACCATGTTCGCAGTTGGTACTTTTTTCATAGGCATACCTTGATGACTGGCATTTCAAACATACGTGCAATTGACGTTTAACTAACCTGGTCATTATAATATTAGAAATATGTATGTTTAAAAATTGTTATTACATATATAGAAATTAGCTAAATATTTGATATTTATACCTATTTTTCAATCTTTTATTTTCATATTTCTTATAATCAACATCTTAGTATAATATAATATAATTGTTATGCGTATGGTTAGTATAAATATATATTTACATGTATATGGTTAATATAACAATACATGTATATACTATAATTTCTAAAACAATATATGTATATACTATGGTTGGCATAACAATATATGTATATGTAATATATATGATAATTTATTTAAAATCATTAATAGTATACATATAACTTAAATAATATCAAATTATAATTATTTAGAATATATGCATTATAATTTACCGTATTGAATAAAGTGTTTCATTTTCAGAATAAAATCGTTATAGTTGTATTGAGATATTGGCAGAATATATTCTATAGTATAAGCTGCAACGAAGTGTAATATTGTAATGTATTATATATATTATAAATATTATTGATGAAATTCTAAAACAAATAATATGAATTATAACTTATTCTGAATATAAAGAATACCTGAAAAATAAAACTAGGTTGATAGTTAATACACTTATGTCTAGATTTATTATTCTAATATATATAAACCCAAAAGAGAGTTTTGTTAATACATGAAATATAAAATTATTTGTAGTATTATACTAAAAATAATTTTAAATTATATTGTTATATGCATATTACATACAATATATATATTACCAAAAGAGAAATAATTCCAGAATTGAACACCTCTTGCATTCTTACTTAAATAATTTCTGCCCATATCTCGGATGCATCCTTTAGAAAATGTCATCTAAGCAAAAAGTATTTTACAAATTATTCAATTTTTAAAGTAAGTATTTAAATTTTATTTTACATATTTAACATTTTTTATTTTACTTAATTCTACAATTATATAATATGTTATTTTCTGTGGTATTATATTATTAGTAATAAGTATATTTATGATTCTAAAGATATTATATTTAAATTGAATAGTTTGTCAAAAAAGAGTGATGATAATAAATCACAAGATATTGTTTAAAAACCACACTTGAAAATGAAAATGAATTTCATTTAAACACAAAAACAATCGCGATGTTCATAAAGTGAAAATATATAATAGATAAACTATTATCAGAACTGCGTAGTACGTAATAATTTCACAGAATAGCCTTAATGTGCTTAATAAGCCTTATGTTAGACGAGTAATAAGTATAGACTTTAAATAGGCGTTTCTCTTCTATTATTCTAGGATGAGGTTGAACTCTATATTTAGAAAGATCTATGTAATGTAATTTTGTCGACAGCCTACGCGGATGTTATATAATAATAATACATGACATATACTAATTATACTCCGGAATTTCAAATTATTATTAGATCAAATATTTATAAATAATTCACATATCTACGATATTATAAAAGTAAAATTCTATATACACAAATATATATTTGTAATATGATTGAATAATATATGATTAATTCTTACAAAGATACCCGATAATAAGTAACATTACTATATATATATATATATATATATATATATATATATATATATATATATATATATATATAAATATATATATATCATAATGCAATTATTTATAATTAATGTGATTATAAATTCATTATACATATTTTATTATATTTTTTCATATATATTATATTAAATTATTATTAAATTTAATTGATCTATCATTCGAAATTACAAATCTATTCATTAAAGAGGTAGATAACTGATATCATATACAGATTGAGTTACTGTGCAAAGTGGATAGATTCACGTGATAAAGTCTGATAGCATTTTATACATAATAGGCGTTATAGGCGTGTCAAGATTAACATTCAAAACAACTATATTAATTAACTAGTAAATTATCAGAAATTATAAATATAGGGGCGCATCAAGGAAAAAAAAACTAAATACTCTCAATTTCTATCATTTATATTTCGATGAAACATTAAAATAGTACAGATTACAGATTTATTTAAAATATTATTTTAGAAATATTATAAAAGCATTATTACAACATATAATTTTATATATTATTAAAATACCATTTTTACTCAAATATATGTGTTACTTTGATATTATAGACCATACGACAACGGGTCTGATATTACTGAACATATATGGTTTTAACAATCCAGTTTTTTAATTATTCTAATATTTATATTATAATGTTTATCTATATATATATATATAGATAATCATATATGATTGGCTTATTGATATTTATCTTATTAATATCTAGAACATCAGATACTTGAATTTAATTGTATTCGGAATAATGGATAATACACATAATGATATATATTTTGTAAATAAGTGTTAAGCCTTCACAAATTTGTATACGCTTATGAAAAATATATAAAGAATTATATATTTATTTAACTGTATACGATAATATGAAGTACCCTGTATTCAATTATATAACCCACTTTGCATTGTAACCCATTTTGCACATGAAACCGGGAATATAGATAATAGTGGAAAATATGTAGAAGAAAATATTAATATAATAAAAATATCCAATATCTATTAGATATAAAATGATATATGAAATTACCTACCTTTGAATCGTATATCTGTGTAAGATTGTAACAATTTCCAAAACAAATTTCCTTTTTTACATTATCTTTTAATATGAACAATATTTAAATTATTTAACATAGCTCTTATATGTTATACTTTTAATTATGAATAATTATATTAGTTTTGTTAATAGTTATCATTAAACCTTTATTACAACTAGATAGAGAATGTGGGTCCTTTAAAATAAGATTTTTA
Organism: Osedax frankpressi; assembly: GCA_964035775.1. Lineage (NCBI taxonomy): Eukaryota > Metazoa > Annelida > Polychaeta > Sabellida > Siboglinidae > Osedax > Osedax frankpressi. The sequence continues at coordinate 16,275,491 of OZ038313.1, forward strand.
ATTTTACAAGATATGCAAAAACTTACAAATATGTCAGCTAAAATATAAAATTATAAATAAAATATTCTATAACACTATAATATAATTAAATATATATGTAGTCATTAATTAATACTATTTCATTTTATATATTAAATGTGTTGGTGTATAATATGTAATCAATAACCTCTATTTTGAATGAAATATTTATAAATATCGTCATGATTACACTTGTTTTTACTGCAGTAATAGAAACACTTTACATATATCGGATATATTCTTGATAATTCTAAAATATATATATATATATAATGTTAAAACAAAATATTTAGAATATTATTATATTTCCTTATTATTATTAAAACTGATAAATTAGAAGGTATAAATTATAATTTATATTGGTAATTTTTTAATTTTATTTAGTATTGATTTTAATTAAATCATATTTATATAAATATTAAAAATAATGATATATTAGTATCACATTTAATATCTAAAATAATTCGATAAGTACCTAGAAAAAATATGTCATTATATATATAATATACTATATTATATTAATTCATATTAATATAATATAGTATCAATTATAACAACTGTAGTATATCCCCATATCGTATATTTTCTTAATAAAATATAGAATAAATTGTTAAATATTAAACAAAAACAGACACAAATAAGTTTATAAATAATATATGTTAACATATTCTAGTTAAATATCTATTTTATAATTATATTTAATCATTGTGGGAGTTAGTTTAGCTAACTCCCACAATGATCGAATTTTCTCAATTTAAAAAAACGTACATTTTGGTATATATCATTTAAAAATTAACCATTTTATAAAAAATAGTGAATTTCGTTAACACATTTTAAATATCTTGTTAGTAAAAATGTACGTTTATTTAAATTGAAAAAGCTCATATGCTTATAAGTTACTATGAGTTCACGGATATATTTGTATTAAATGTGTAAGTATATGCTAATTTATCGCTAAACTAACTCCCAAAATGATTAAAAATAATTATAAAATAGATATATTAACTAAAATATGTTAACATATATTATTTATAAACTTACGTGTGTCTATAACACATAAAAAACTGGCTGATCGTATTAAATATTTTAATCATTTAATTTTTTAAATATTAAATATATTATTTTTTTAATTAGTAACGTACATACGAATTCATATCATTCTATATTAAATATTATTTATTGTATATAAATAGTCAATATTTTGTTTAGTGCTAAGGTAGGAAAATAGGCTAAATATAGTTGATCGATGTCCGATGTTATATGCAATTTTAGAACCTACGCAATTTTGGAACTTTCATAAACATCAAGATATGTTTAAGTTTTCTCTTAAATAGCATCGACGGCTAAACTATTATTAAAAAATATTAAAATTATTATATTTATAAAATTATTTTACATTTTACATGATTAATTGGATTGACCCTAAAATGAAACAAGACATTTTAAATTATTTTCTGAGATTAAACGATACAAATTATATATTAAGACAAATATCAAAGCTTTAAAAACAGTGTGTTTCGTCAGATTAATTGTTTTAAAATACTTATAAATTTAATTGTAATATTAAATACGTCATAATTTATTTTTAAAAATGACAATCGTTCATAGATGACAAACGTGAATACGAAAATAGGTTTATTATTCCATATGATAATAAAAAATATCATTCAAATGAAAGTAAAACTAAAGCGCATCTATAAATTATAAAAATATATATATATATTAATATATATGTATATATATATATATATATATATATATATATATATATATACATATACACATATATATATACACATATACATATATATAGGTCTCTCTATATTACTCGCGATAAATACCTTTAAATTCTCTATCGCAATAGTATTCAGATTTATTTAAACTAATATGTTTCCTGTTATATTCTATACGACAATTTCTAACAGCTATCAACTGATAAAATGTTATTTATATATTATTTATATATTACAATGAACATTCTAGTAGAGCAGTATTCAGAGATATAATTCAAATATGTAAAACTTACACTTTCTGACATCAAATCTTCAGCTAATATTATGTTATCTCGCCTTTGATACCTTATATATAATTTAATTGCACATGTAACTCCGGTACATGTTTGTGTATGTCCTCCTCCTTCTTTAAAACAATCCGAGTATTTATAAGTTTCTTCGATCAAAAACCTCTGGTTATTTTTCAGTTCAATTTTACAAAGGTGACACTGAATTGAACTGTATTAATTTATATATAATAACGCTTCATTATATTCATAAAAATATTAATATAATAATTATATTGAATTTACCATGACTGATATACACATATATATATATATATATATATATATATATATATATATATATATATATGTGTGTGTGTGTGTGTGTGTGTGTTTGTTTGTATGTGTATGTGTGTATGTGTTAGATTAATATTAAATAATTTCAATATGCATTATATTTGTTTTAAATAGTAAAAACTCAAAATCTCTATTTATTTATATTCTAGAAATAAAAAGATTCTTTATTAAATTTTAGAAAATTATATTTATGTATTGAATACTATAATTATATATACAATTACATTTTTCATGTTGATATTTAAAATAATAAATTCAATTAAAACATATATGTTATATACCAGAATACCAAATCAAAGAATTCTAATGAATGTATATTTGATAAGTTTAGTTTATCATAATATAGGATATTCTTTCATGGAAATTCATATGATTATGATTATTATTTTGTTAAGATACTTAACAAAATGTTAAAGAGTAATAAGAGTAATAATTAAAGAGATAATTAACAATTGTTAAAGAGTTTCTAAACAATTCATAAAAAACGTTTCGCGTAACTTAAAAACGTATCCATATGTGGAAAGTATAATATATAATATCATATATAAAAAGTAATTATAATACATCGATGTAATAGATTGGAATACTCACAATTTATAATCATAGGTTAGTTATTACATATGACACACTGCATTCTGTTCAAACTAACCACACTTATTTATTTTTTCTGATAATAATTAATTAAGGTTTTCTATTTTTAGAATTCCTAATATTTGAGATATTACCCTTAAAATCCAATGTTAATATATAATCATTACCCACAAAAAAAGTTTTTATTTTAAATACATGCAACATTATATTTCTTAGATTATAAAAAGTATGTGTCGATAAATTAGTGTCCAATATGGGAATTGAAGTTGTGTTATTACTTTTCTTAGTTATAAATTTAAATATTTAAATAAGCTTATGACTTGATATTTTTGTATTATTCAATCTATTATTAAATAACTATTAATAAATGAATTGGAATATTGTAGTAATCATATCAATCAATATGAAAGTAATGACTAGATAGAATTCTAAATTAAAAAATGTTTCGTTTATTTATAGAAACTATTAATATCATTAATCTCATTAAAGGATATTTAAACGAAACATTTTTTAATTTAGAATTCTATCTAGTCATTACTTTCATATTGATTGATATGATTACCACAATATTTTAATTCATTTATTAATAGTTATACAATACACACTGCGCATTGCACATTGCATAGTTAACACGTTATATGTGTTGTATAGTGTAGTTTTTTGGGAATACAGAATTTATATTTATTATTGTGTAGGTTATTAAGGAATATTAAAGAATAATGTACTTGGGTTGTATGGCTACAACGTAGTTTATATACTACATACATATGTATGTATGTGTGTCTATGTGCGTTGATTTATGAGGTACCAGAGTAGGCTTGAAAATATATGTATGGGAATAGGGATAGAGAAAATGGGATAGAGAATCATTAGCATTAAATAATCTGCAGAATTTATCTAGTTGCGTGAGTGAGCTTATCTGTTGAAAATTTAAAAGTTCATATATTTGTATGTAACCATGCTTGAAGTATTTCAACTATGTATAAACACAATATAACTTTAATAAGCATAGTACTTTTATCAAATTATATAATATTGTAATTTAATTTAAAGAATTTTCATTTAAATCACCTAAAAATACCATCTATATTTAAATTTAAATTTATATTTAAATTTAAATTTAAATTTAAATTTAAATTAATATTTAGTTAACATAATATATAATAATTTATAAATAAATAATATTTTTTAATCAAGTTTTATAAAATTATTTATAAAATTATTTATAACATCCATGGATACAAATGTATATGAGGATTCATTCACATAAATAGGATAAATTATTGTAAGAATATTCTATAGAATATCAATGAAACTTGTGATCATTCATACATTATCATCGACCAGTTAATATTATTATAAATATAATAAGAATTTGAAACTAATGTTATAATATAATGGATGCTAGATATATATATATATATATATATATATATATATATAAATATATATATAATAATGTATATATATTAAAATGCTTTATATTTATAAATAAATTGAATTATTTTATTTTATTGGTACTATTAAAAATCTTTTAATTTTAAAATATGTATACATACTATTCTTTATTACAAAACTCCATATCAGATATATTTATTCGAATAAAGATCTGTATAAATGGATAAATCAAATAAACAAGGTTTTTAAACAAATTTTATTGTTATATTAAATTTAAACTAAAAGTTTAGTTTGTATTGTATATATAAACTAAACTTTTAGTATAAATACTACATTATGTATAGTATGCACAGTGTACATTGTACACTATTTTAATTAACTATAGTTAGACAGATGTATATGCATATATAAATAGTATTGATTATATATATATATAATAAATTAAATTTGATACTATATAGTATCAAATGTTATATATTAATATATTATATATTATATGTGGGTTTGATAAAACAACCGATATTATTAAATTAAGTGAGTAGTATGTTATTATTATTATATAATAGTCGTGTAAGTTAATATACGAGTTTTATATTTACGTTATTTATAATATTTTACTTAAATTTACATCAATATATTTTAATACATTTTTAGCTGGCGACAATATGGCTATTAATGTATTACATCTAAGAGTAAATCAATCAGAAACTAAAATGAATAAGTATTTAGATTTTAAAGAAAGAGAAGCAAATCTAAAGATTAAAGAGGTATTTTAAACAAACTAAAATTGAAATAAAAAAAAACAAATATAATATAAGTATATAGTATATAGTTATAACGAATAAATAAATCATTTGAATCGTTTATTTATTCGAATAAACATATATTTAAACGAAACTAATGTAATCTATAAAACATTTAAATATATTTATTTAACAGAAGATAGTAAATGAGCGAATGGCTGATGTCAAAAATAAATTTGTAATTTTGAATAAATGTAATAAAGAAGAACGAAGAAAACAGCTTACAAATAAATCCAAATATATGGTAAATTAACATAATATATAATTGTAATATATAAAGCAAAAGTTAATATTACTTACTAGTTATAAATATATATGTGTGCGTTCGCGTGTGTGTATGCGTGTATGTGGATAGGTCAATGTGTATGAATATATATATATATATATATATATATATATATATATATATATATATATATATATATATATGTGAGTGTGTGTGTATGTGTGTGTGCGCGTGTGTGTGTGTGTGTGTGTGTGTGTGTGTGTGTGTGTGTGTGTGTGTGTGTGTGTGTGTGTGTGTGTTATATGAGTATGTATAACGTAATAAATGAATACCTATAATTAATTCTGTTGTGTAGTTTGAACACTATATGAAAGAAATAAATGATGTACCATTAGCTAAAAAAGTATCTACAGTTAACAGGAAACCCGAGTCGAATGTAGTGGAAATTAAAGACAAGTTAAATGTTGAATCTAGAATATTAAACTCAAATAAGGTTTGTCATAACCGTTAGATAATCATATGTAATCATGTGTAGGTAAAACTTAATATCCGAAAAATAACCGTTTATTAAATAAAACAAATAATATTTATAAATATATATTAAATAAACGTATTAATAATTCGTAAAAGTAATAAATATGTATATTTATTTCTACATTATAATACATATATAAATTATGTATAAAGATTACTTTTTGTATAACAAAAAAAAATAACGTTAAAAATGTATACCATTGTAAATAATGATAACAATCAAACGCTAAATAGAAAATAGATGATTTATTCGACAGCGCAGTCATGGAACTTGGTACAAGACTAAAGAGAGCTCTGTCCACAGAAGAACCATCCGATGCCTGGTGGAAAGATGGCGAAGAACCTTTGTTGATAGCCGAAGACGCTTCTGATGGTTACATATCATTAACATTGTATTAATATTGTATTAATATCATTGTGTTATACGTTACGATATTCTTATAGTCATAACACTTTTCATATCGAATACACGTAACCCTACAGGGAATGGCAAAAGTTTAATGATTAAAATTTCATAATTTGCATAACATACTTTATGTTTATATTATGTATTGGTACTTCACTGGGTGTTAAACAAATTAAATTCCATTCGGTTTTCTTTATATAGATAAATGAAATTATATGCACAAATAAATAAATACTAAACAGAACATTACGAAGTGTAATGTCATATTTACTAAAACTTTAATTATTACAAGAACGTCATAAATAAATGGATATGGGTTGTCTATTGCCGTTTAATTGATGGATTATCATATATCTAGGCACAAAAGATGCGTCTATCGACGATCGCGTATTCGGCAAACGTAAAAACCGCTACAGAGCTTATGCCGGAAGCGTAAAACGACCAGTACTGCTTTGCAATAGAGATGAAATCGAAACTAGAATCTGTGGAATTGCAATTGACGCCGTTCAGTCTGAATGCGCAATCCAACTCAAAGAACCAAACGATGAACTGCGCAATATCCTGGTGCATGATAAGCCTCAAGTAAACAAGAATAAAGATAATTAGTCAAAGAATGAAACCAGTACTTTATAAACTTTTAAGATCGGATACAATAGTATTTATTTTATATTCGAATAGTCGTAAATTGTACCGAAAGTAAATATATAAAATATTTTCGTTAATACGAATATAATAATCATATAGATTATAGAATACCGTAAGATACGTGTTTAAATCATAACAAACAAACATACACGTATATATATATATATATATATAGAAAAAATATTAGTATTCACCTCGTATACATTTTTTTAAATTCTTAAATATTAAAATAAATAATTTTTACTAACCCAATCTATATATATGACCTAGTGAAGATTCTAGTAAAATTATGTATAGAATTCTACTGACCTATGAAGTTAATAAAATATTATATCTACATAGTTTCAATAAATATAACTTTTTAAAGTAACATTTAATAGATTTAACCATAAATCAATATGTCTAAATAAAAATATAATATTTTTGGTAATATTTTATAAAAAATATATGTTATGAGAAATATCTAACTTTTATTTCACCTACTGGTATATATATACATATATATATATATATATATATATATATATATATATATGTATATATATATACAATATATGCCGTAAATATATAGAAATTAATATCTGAAAAATAGAAACTCAACATTGCTTATAATAATTAATTTATATTCTACACCATGTACCACTATAATCACCACTATAATCACCACTATAATCATCAAAAATTTATTTAAAATTCTTCATAATCATTTTTATTTATTTAAGTTCTTCTTTAATTCAAAGAATAATATACTTACTACGTGTAATCCATGAGTTAGGTAATATTGGCTGTAAGGGTGTTTTTATTTAATTTAATTAGATGTTTAATCAGATATTTCAGATTGACAATATATAAAATAAAAGCAAAATTATATAACGTATAATTCCTAAAATAATTTCTTACGAGTTTTATTACCATGTTTTATCACTATGAATAACCTAAACACATATCGTTGTTTATGAAGACGATAAAACTACATAAAAAATGCAATCAATATGTTTTAATTCGTTAGAAAATGTCAATATTGATTTTCAATCACTTTTATCTTTCTAATAGGATGTAAATCTCATATAATTAAAAATATAAAAAAATAAAATATTCGTAACATTGGAAGCATGTATATCCAAGAAAACTTTGAATGCCAATATATATAATATCAAACAATATTGTGACCATGGATGTGTCATGCACGCGTGATACTTGTTCTACGTTATTGGTCAAGTGATAATTACATTTTTAAATGTATATATTGTATAATTCGAAAGAAATTTTAATAAAAGTCAATATTAATTTATCATTTTAAAGGTATGGGGTAATTATTTCCAATTTCTATTTTTAATTTTTAATTAGTTTCATTTTCTTCTTTTTTAATTTTTAATATTGGACTGATTTATACAAAACTTATATTTTTTTTTACATATTTTACTTCTAGTTCAAAACTGTTTTTCTCAAGTTGAACTCAAGTTTTCTTTGTTGATGAGGTAGAGCTTCTATTGAAATTCTTGTTTATTACTCATCAATGATAATAACCACTGATTAATTCCCGCTAGTTTAGCACTTTTAACTATTTCAACTATTTCAACTATTAATACTTTAAAATCTCCTCACGGAATGACACAATTTATAATCGGTTTATCTCCATAACAAATATATCTAATACCCATGACCGGATATACAAATACATCACTAATGACTTGAATAATTGACGGAAAACTATAAAACTACCACCATAACAAACTAAATTAATGTAAATTGATTTCGTTACATGGATACTATTGGATACTATTTATATATTAAAATTTATTTTTAATTTACATTTATGATTTATATTCCCGTAATGTAGATTATTAGCCATTACTTGCCCTTTATTATTACTCTATGTTGGTAAACATATGCTGGTATATTTTCTAAGTTACCTTAATTTCGTAAGTATACTTATGAGTAATTCGAAATACTAGAAGATAGTCCCACTTCACGGAACAATCAATTGATTAAAATATGCATCTACACTTTTTATTATATAAACATATACTATTACTAACTCTATTTCAAGGAAGGCTTTCTTATTTTCAACCACATAGAACATTTGCTGGACAACTAGATTATCAGCCATTATTAGTTAGTCACACTACTTAATAGATACTTATATTCTAAATACCCTTGATATTTAGATTATAATAATAATAATAATAATAAAACATATAAACTTAGAAAATATCCATATTTGGCATTATGTTACATTATGTCTATTCAATTATATTCAATGTATACCATGTCTTTTGTAATAAGTGCTTGTATAAATATATATAATTGTACAAGAGTTGCATTCTCTATGGCAAGTGCGATGTATAATTTGTGACAATTTCTCGGTGTAAATAAAACGTCCAGTGGGTCATGTGGTAAGTCATTCCGTTGTCATGGAGACGGTGGTATAGAATGACGTCACATATTTACGAACGCTTATTTTACGTATTATACATTATACACAGTCGAAATTAAGTGACATTTTATCAAATAAAATAAATAACTATATATATATATATATATTTATATGTGTGTGTGTGCACATATATATATATATATATATATATATATATATATATATTTATATGTGTGTGTGTGCACACATATATATATATATATATATATATATATATATATATATATATATATAGCTATGAATATATTTCTATGTGATTTATAATAATAAATTCTATATCAATTTCAGGAAACATTCTGCATCTTTATTTATCACTTTATGACTCGCGTGTAGTGCTAAAAATGACATAACAAGTTAATATCATCAACGCACGCAATTTCCTATCATTCTATTTATAGAAGTCACGTACAGGTAGGCTCCGCCTAACGAGAGGGCGAAAAAAGCGTACGACTAATCATAACGTCCTGTCTCTTCTCAGGGTATCAACGTCTGCATGTCCACACGTCATATATTATTAAACTGAAATCACCGTTACAACTTCCGCCACAATCACCACACCACTAATCAACTCAACAACTAAAATATTTACAACTATAATCTCCATTACAATTAATATAACAATTATCTCCGTAGACATAATTATTAAATGGTCGGTTCTACTTCCTAATCTCCACGTCACTGCCAACTACATCGCAACTACCTCATCCACACCACTGCCAACTACATCTCAACTACCTCCTCCACATCACTGCCAACTACATCTCAACTACCTCATCCACACCACTGCCAACTACATCGCAACTACCTCCTCCACATCACTGCCAACTACATCGCAACTACCTCATCCACACCACTGCCAACTACATCGCAACTACCTCATCCACACCACTGCCAACTACATCTCAACTACCTCCTCCACATCACTGCCAACTACATCTCAACTACCTCATCCACACCACTGCCAACTACATCTCAACTACCTCCTCCACATCACTGCCAACTACATCGCAACTACCTCCTCCACATCTCCGTAACCCGATATCACAATTAAGCCAACAAACTGCTATCAACGACTAACTCTATAATCTCTACGACAGCTAAACAGTTGATACAGCCAATCGTACCGACAATTTAACTAACCTATGATGGTCACAATCGAATTCGTACACCGTCCCAGTACTCGGATTGGAATCGTATACTGATTCTGAGAAACATCTGTGTATTTATGAATATGACTCGTTTAGATATTTATGCACGGTGTAATATGATAATGTGAGTAAGTGATATGTAAAAGTACTTCATTGTTCTGGTGGCATAGTATAAATCAACAAATGCTTAATCAGTAATATATTCACTCCCCAAACCATTCTCATAACCACGCCCTTAATAACGCCACTAACCACGACCCTAACCCGCCACTAACCACGACCCTAACCACGTTCCTAACTATGACTTCAATCGCATTTCGATGACCGGAGTATATGCTACAAATATCACTATGTCCTTTGGATACTAAAGAAAAAGAAATGATTCCTGCACTATCTTTGACTACTGACCAACTGGCTGGCCTTACAGATACTTTCCCTCGCACCTTACAATGTATTTTCATAGTGGTTATTTGGACCATTTCCTTTGTCGGTAACAGCTTGGTATGTATCGTAGTGCATCGAAGGTTCGTAGCAATCTGAATTTGAGAATAACCTTTTAACCCATACTAAATGATAATAAATCAAGAAAGATCTATTCCGATAATAATTATTATAACTAAATATTAAAGGATTATTTCTCAGTTAAGTTATTTTTTATGATATAATAATATAATATATGTTGCACGATTATGAAATTATATATAAAACATAATAACTAAGAGAGTCATACAAAGTCATACTAAGAGAGTCATACTTTCTACCAGTCGTCGATTACAGTCCACAACCAATGGGTTCGTTGTCTCTCTGGCATGTAGTGACCTTGTGGTCACTTGTTTTATACTTCCTCTATTGTTCGTACAAGCTATACATGGTAAATGGCCTTTTGGATGTATTGTTTGTAAGGTTTGTATCGAACGGAAGGGAAGGGAAGGGAAGGGAAGGGAAGGGAAGGGAAGGGAAGGGAAGGGAAGGGAAGGGAAGGGAAGGGAAGGGAAGGGAAGGGAAGGGAAGGGAAGGGAAGGGAAGGGAAGGGAAGGGAAGGGAAGGGAAGGGAAGGGAAGGGAAGGGAAGGGAAGGGAAGGGAAGGGAAGGGAAGGGAAGGGAAGGGAAGGGAAGGGAAGGGAAGGGAAGGGAAGGGAAGGGAAGGGAAGGGAAGGGAAGGGAAGGGAAGGGAAGGGAAGGGAAGGGAAGGGAAGGGAAGGGAAGGGAAGGGAAGGGAAGGGAAGGGAAGGGAAGGGAAGGGAAGGGAAGGGAAGGGAAGGGAAGGGAAGGGAAGGGAAGGGAAGGGAAGGGAAGGGAAGGGAAGGGAAGGGAAGGGAAGGGAAGGGAAGGGAAGGGAAGGGAAGGGAAGGGAAGGGAAGGGAAGGGAAGGGAAGGGAAGGGAAGGGAAGGGAAGGGAAGGGAAGGGAAGGGAAGGGAAGGGAAGGGAAGGGAAGGGAAGGGAAGGGAAGGGAAGGGAAGGGAAGGGAAGGGAAGGGAAGGGAAGGGAAGGGAAGGGAAGGGAAGGGAAGGGAAGGGAAGGGAAGGGAAGGGAAGGGAAGGGAAGGGAAGGGAAGGGAAGGGAAGGGAAGGGAAGGGAAGGGAAGGGAAGGGAAGGGAAGGGAAGGGAAGGGAAGGGAAGGGAAGGGAAGGGAAGGGAAGGGAAGGGAAGGGAAGGGAAGGGAAGGGAAGGGAAGGGAAGGGAAGGGAAGGGAAGGGAAGGGAAGGGAAGGGAAGGGAAGGAAGGGAAGGGAAGGGAAGGGAAGGGAAGGGAAGGGAAGGGAAGGGAAGGGAAGGGAAGGGAAGGGAAGGGAAGGGAAGGGAAGGGAAGGGAAGGGAAGGGAAGGGAAGGGAAGGGAAGGGAAGGGAAGGGAAGGGAAGGGAAGGGAAGGGAAGGGAAGGGAAGGGAAGGGAAGGGAAGGGAAGGGAAGGGAAGGGAAGGGAAGGGAAGGGAAGGGAAGGGAAGGGAAGGGAAGGGAAGGGAAGGGAAGGGAAGGGAAGGGAAGGGAAGGAAGGAAGGGAAGGAAGGGAAGGGAAGGGAAGGGAAGGGAAGGAAGGGAAGGGAAGGGAAGGGAAGGGAAGGAAGGGAAGGGAAGGGAAGGGAAGGGAAGGGAAGGGAAGGGAAGGGAAGGGAAGGGAAGGGAAGGGAAGGGAAGGGAAGGGAAGGGAAGGGAAGGGAAGGGAAGGGAAGGGAAGGGAAGGGAAGGGAAGGGAAGGGAAGGGAAGGGAAGGGAAGGGAAGGGAAGGGAAGGGAAGGGAAGGGAAGGGAAGGGAAGGGAAGGGAAGGGAAGGGAAGGGAAGGGAAGGGAAGGGAAGGGAAGGGAAGGGAAGGGAAGGGAAGGGAAGGGAAGGGAAGGGAAGGGAAGGGAAGGGAAGGGAAGGGAAGGGAAGGGAAGGGAAGGGAAGGGAAGGGAAGGGAAGGGAAGGGAAGGGAAGGGAAGGGAAGGGAAGGGAAGGGAAGGGAAGGGAAGGGAAGGGAAGGGAAGGGAAGGGAAGGGAAGGGAAGGGAAGGGAAGGGAAGGGAAGGGAAGGGAAGGGAAGGGAAGGGACTATTTACTAAATAAATTAATTCTATAATGCTGGAATAGCATTTGTAATAGATTTTCTAAATTAAACATTAATTTAGTTTCTAAGAACGATGATGAATCTAATTCCTGGAAGTACAATGTTTGTACTCGTATCAATATGCGCCGACAGATATTACACTACTGTACTCCCACTCAGTTTCAAGGTAAAGTTAATACATTAACATATGGTCATATTTACTTCTGATCAATATAAAAACATATTTTTGTAAAACTGAATTCAACTATCCTAATAAATCTTTATAGTTATTATATAATTACTATATAATACATATATTAATTTCCATGTATTCGATGATTTCGATGAATCAATATAGGTGACCAGATCCAGGGCGAAACAGATGAGTGCTGCTAGTTGGTGTATAGCGGCATTGATATCTCTTCCTTCGTGGTATTTTTACTCAGTCAACCAAGTCAGTGCAAAATTAGAATGGTTGAACTAGATTATAGCCCTCGCAAATCAAACATAGATTACAATTTATTATCACCTAATAATTGATTACTAAATGCATATTTACTATGACATATGTACGACGTACGTCGTAATTCGTACGTCATAGTGTATTTAATATTATTGTAGCGCTATTTATAACTACTTTTATTCATCGTTATATATTTAATAGCATGTATTTAGATTGGTTTACATATTTCAATAGCAACATCTAACACATATGATGTATCCATGAATATATACACTTTTGATATTTATTGGAAACTAAATTATGTTAAATGAATAAAATTAATGAATTAATTTATTATTTTAAAACCTAATCAATATAATAATATCATATATAAGTATTCATTAGTCAATGTCATTTTTTTAAATTATCTGAATAACAAATATGTACTACCTATATTTAAACTTACGCCATAATAGTTATGTTCAAAAATTAAATCTATATATATATATATATATATATATATATATATTATGTATGTAAAATAAAAATCCATTGCTGATCTTAAAACTATATGTTTAGATTATATATATATAAATCTATACCTATAGAGATTTGAATTGCACATTTGCAGAACCAGTGCAGATCTTTAATAACGACGAAACAATGGCCAGCAGTAGCTTACATAACATTCGTTGTGGTTTCGTTTGTAATCTCCCCTATCGGAGCAATGTGTTACGGCTACTTTAAGGTAACTACAAATAATTCATTATCTAGTTTATTCCTCTTTCAAATTACTAACGAAAATGAAGAAAAATGGAATTTAACTTACGATACCAAATATTTTAATTATTATCTAAATTCAAAAGCAAATATATTCATAAGATATCATAAAAGAAATATATAGTTTATTAAAAAATATATTGAAAAATATTATATTATCTGAATATATGTTAAATCACAGTAAGAACGTACTTATTTTATGTTTAAATATAAGGTGTATGTAAATATATCATGTTATAATCTTTTCCGGTGGTCAGATAGTATTGTAATCGGTGGAATATTGTTTTTGTGGAATTCGAATATCGACGTATTCGAAACGTTCTGAAATCTAGCAATTATATGATAATGGCTATATCCAATAGCTAATAACTAATATATTTCTAAAGTATAGAATATATATAGTTGTATATAGTTACTAATGTGTTAACTTTGCATTTATATGGTGTATGCTATTAAATGCATTGTTATATTGTTTTGTTTAATCTCTAAAAGAATAATTAATTTTAAATCAAATATATATCAAATTTCATTTTGCTAAATTTAAAAAAGCGATTATAAAATTATATGTTTAATTCGAGAATAAAAAATGGTAGGTATTTTTTGGGCCTGAAATAGTTTTCTAATGTATTATCTAATATAATATATTATATTTCGTAGTCCAGGGAAGTATGTAAATAGGTATTTTTCATTGATGTCAATTATCTATTTTATTTAATTAAATTGTTATGATTATTATGCCAATTATTTGTATTACGAATAGTACCGCTATTTTTAATATTTGATAATTAGTAATAGCAATTATTTGTATATAAGTAATATACATTGATATTTTTGACATAAAATGTTAAGTTTATTAATATATGAATACATGAAATCAGTTTATAGACTAAATATATCTAGATAATTTATAATATCTTAAAAGCCTTATTAGGTCGAAATCTATTTACATATTCATAGAGAGAGCTGTAAGTTTTCATCAATCACTATTTTAAAAACAAACTTTGTTAAAAACTTAAAATCAGTTCGAGGTAAAGGGTTGAAATGAATCAAATGATTCTTGTGTTTACATCCTTACAAAATATGTAATTTAAATTTAATTTAATTTTAAAAAAAATCTACATACAATTGTATGTAGATTGTATGTAGATTTTTTTAAAATAAATTCAATTAAAATAAACTAAGAATGTAAAAAAAACCAACGCAACTGATGAATAGCCTACTGGAATTAATATGAATACAATTAAAATATTTAAATTAAAATAAACTAAAACAATGCTCTACAAAGTTGGATAAATAAAGAATAAACAAATAGAATATATTCATATTGAATATATTTGGGTAATATAAAAAAGGCAAAAATAGTTTCAAAGATAAAAATCTAAGAATTATTAATATTTGTTTTAAAATACCTCCAAAATAATATTGATATCATTATTAGATTTAATTATTGTTAATGTTGTGTCTAGGTCTCTTAAGGGTCAAATTGAATAAATATAATCAAAAATATATATAAAAAATTAGGAATTTCAAAAATAATTATTATACGAAATTTAAATGTAGAATTATCACAATTTTAATTTTAGATAAACTTACAATTAGTTATAAATATGGATCAACATATAACATTATATAACGTTAAATTATTCTTATGGATTACTTATCCTTAGGAAACTTTATATTAAATATTGTTTAATATAAATCTTTAAATATCTACTTTAGGATATTCTTTTATATATTAATGATATAACCGTTAAAAGAAGTTATATAACATCATATAACAGTTTAATGTATAATATCATATAAATCCTTATCATATTAATATAATATATAATTTCAATTAGTACAATTAAATTGTAATTTTCACCATATTGTCTAGTATTTTAGTTCAATATAATATAGTATAAATTGTATACAAATACAATTAATTAAAATAATAAATGAATGATAAAACTAATATATATATATATATATATATATATATATATATTAAATACACTTTGAATTATATAATGGAACACAGCATTCCATTGCATATGCATTTCCAAATCCTGTTTGAGAATAACTTTAATTTTATATTTATTTATAATTTTTTACAACTTTGACCCATAACAAAATATATTTTATAATAAATAAATAATCCTACAATAATTGTGTCCGTCATATATATATATATATATATATACATATATATATATATATATATATATATATATATATATATATATATATATATATAGGTAGATATGCATATCATAGGTAAAAATAATCATATTTATTAATTCATTGTATACAGCTATGAATTTAGATGTATATGTATATATATATATATATATATACATATATGGTATCTATTAAAGTAACTTACCGTAAAATATGCATGCAATTTATATTATGATATATATAACTCATTGAATTGAATGAACTGATGTTTCAATGTATTAGAGATTCAATTCGTATGTTGTTTGAATATGAGTTAGTTATGGGTAAAATATTCCTGTTAAAATATGATTTTAAAAAGAACACCGTAGTATTATGTATCATGTAAATAATAATCTCTGCCAATATGTCGAGGAGTACTCATCTCAATTAACAGGTATTCAAGTATTTGTGGTCCTTTAATGTAACGATTAAGAACATGTGTGTTTCGTCAAATACCGTTAGTGTAATTAAAATAATATACCTATAGAATGAAATAGAATGAGATATTCGTTTAATTATTAATCTTACGCAATTTACATTCGTTTTGTATATACAGATTCTAGGTGCATTCCATTTAATCTACGAATATACAATTCACTTGACGACGAACCAAACCGTTTACACATTGCTAACAGGGGGATTCCCGTTCTTCCGGTGGAAGTCGGATACCGCGTTTGAAAGCCAAAATGATTACAATGATAATGATAACTTCTACGATGACGTCATTATGTGTAATTATGTTCTATGCTCCGCAACTACTGCAATGGTTAGTCTGCTTCCGTCAAACACACACACAAACATACACACACGCACTCGCACATATACATATATATATATGTATATATATATATATATATATATATATATATATATATATATATATATATATATATGTGTGTGTGTGTATACGATTACGTATATATATAGAATTCCTATAGTATATCCACTACAACACAAGTTGATATCATCGCATATTCAATAACATCCGTTGTCGATCAATATGACTGACTAAAAAGATGTCGGTTATGTAAATTTTAAAATATAATCAACCTAAATTGATATTCAATGAGGTGCATTTTCGTATACTTTGATATCTCCTAATCCATAATCAATTACATATTTTACAACCACGTTTGGGCTAATCTTTAAAACCAAACATAGGTTACATTACGACACCGATATCGTGCATATTTCATATAGATCGTATATCGCATAATGTAATATAACGTTATATATCATATATTATTACATACATTTATCATATCGTGGAAATATTATAACTATTTTGTTTAATTATCATATTTAAAATAACACGCCAAAGTTAATATTTATTCATTATTATAAATGTGTTACTTTGTTTATAATAGACAATCAATATCATAGATATTATAATATACAAACAATATAATACACCAGTAATATAATAGACAATACATATCATCGACAAACAATAGAATAGATAAACAATATAATAGACAAACAATAGCATATACAAACAATATGTAACAATAATTGTCAATATATATAATAGACGGAATATAATAGATAAACAATGTAATTGACAATACATATAATAGACGAGCAACATAATAGACAACCATCATAATATAAATAAATATAATAAACAAGAAATAACAAATTGACAATCGTATTATTTGACAATCGTGATTTAGTCGAATTTCAATTCATACATGATATATCAAGTATTTCCTTTGAAATAAACTGAACTGAGCTCAACTGCCGAGAATACAGTTGTTGTAGATATCACACTAATACATGCTATATATATACCATGATATAAGGATACTGCTTATTAAATCATTTTGATATTTGTTCTTACCGATATAATAAAAACGTTATTTTCTCAGGTCTCTCGGCAGTTCCCCAGATATTGAAGATATCTCCTTGTTATTGTATTTCATGTCTACGGCCCTGAAGCCGTGTCTGTACGCCGGGTATAACGCGAACTTTCGACGCGGAGCCGTCGAGGTGTTCTGCTCGAAGACACTAAAATGTTACCGTAGCAACCTGTACAGTGTAACTACAACCTCGCAGGTTCGTAATAGGCTTGAGTAGACTCCGGTACATCAACCCGCACTTAATTCATGGGCATATGAAAGGTTTTTTAAATTTTGGCGGGTCCTATAATTATTCACAAAAATTACAAAAAATAAAAAAATTATGAACAGTGAAATTATATTTTAGATTATTTGCTAGAATTATATATTTACATAGATGTACCTATTAATATATTATCTAATATGATATAAGATTACAATTAGAGATAATAGGATCGTCTTTTAATACTTAAATAATGAGAGACAGTTGAAGTGTTTAGCAATAACAATGAAATAAATGAACACTAATATATGCTTATCTATAGATAGTTAGCAATTGGTTATTTTTTAAAAGGGAACTTGAAATAATGAATGGTTATTAAAATTGTTTAAACTGTATATAATCGATATTATATTTAATAGAATATGGTAATTCAAAATACAAATTATATTAATGTGTATACTTAGTGATATCCTTTAGGTAAGTATATTTGAATTCCTATAGGAATTTAACATAGATAATCACCATAGGCTATAATATTTATAAATATTATTAAATCATCTTTATCATCAAGGTTATTTGTATATACATAATATTAATTGAAAATAATTCCAAAGTTTTAAATTAAAATTAATTATTATAAAATTTAAGAATATGTGATAGTCTAATATACTCTATATTAAATAAAATACCAAAATAATACCCAAACGAAATATATATCGTATCGTAAATATAACATAATTCATAATTAGTATCACTAATGTATTACATAGTGTATATATAAATATAACTTTATATATAACAAAATAAAATTATATCTGAAATATGAAAATACTTATACTATTTTATTTGTTGAAATAATGCAAAATTGGTATCGGATCATAAGATTTACTATAAATAAAATATAACTAGAGGCTTTGCTTTACATTAGTTTTGGTATATATATTAATATATAGTATAAATAATAGTACGAAATATACTCTTCTTTTTTCAATGAGGATTGTATAAACATTCTACCTACATAGATCGGGAGAAGGAATCATGTTGGAACAATAACGCCATCACTAATTAACTTAACCGTCAATCAATCGCGTACCGAGGTGAAATCACGCCCCGTTCTAATTCCATTGCCACGCCTACCTGTTGAGGCCTCGATTTCGCTGTTGTCTTCCTTCAACTCGGAACAGCCATCTTCTACTTCTTGGATCTAAACTCACTTGCGAGTTCGCTAAATGAGTGTCTCCGTTAAAATTCTAATGGATTATCTATATTTGAAAGAAATAGTATTAGTTAATTCAAAATATAATTTATATAAAATTATTATTATATTATACTAAATAAATTAATATATTTAATTTGTCTAATCCTATACTATATTAATATATTGGATTAATTTAAATTCAAATGAGTTCATTACTAATAAATATATTTTGAGATATGAAATATGAAATTATTATTGTGGTACCGATATATTCAAATTTGCCATCGATATATCCAAACTAGATAGTTTAATATCTAATTTATTTAATTATCTAATTAATGTTGATTCAATAATTATTATATAATTATTATATTATTAATGAATGGTTAGTAATAGAGTGGTTAGTTAGAATTGTTTAAAATGTATATGATCGATATTATATTTAATAGAGCATGGTAATTCAACATACAAATTGTATTAATGTATACTTAGTGATTTCCTTTAGGTAAGTATATTTGAATTCATATAGGAAGTTAACATTAGTTAATAATCACTATAAGCTATTAATATTTATAAATAGTATTAAATCATCTTTATCACTGAGGTTATTTGTATATACATAATATTAATATACATGCATAATAATTACATATTTAAATAATTAATTTTATAACTCTAGTTAACAATAGTTTACATTGCATACAAATTTAGTATTTACCAATATCGAGATTACCAATATTATATTATATGTAATAACTTTATATAGATAACAAATTAATTGCATGTAAAATCATGAATATAAATGCAATTATATAACTTATTGTATTGTACCATTATTATGTTAAATACATTGAAATATTTGAATACAAATTATAATAATATCTATTACTGCCTTATATTTCAGACTCTATGCAACTATTATCTAGTCAGTAAAAATTAATTAATAACAAATATAGGATATATAACTTAATAAGTAAACTGATTTGATTTATAACTAGAACAATTTTTATATCTAAAATGTATATATATATATATATATATATATATATATATATAGGTTTATAACATAATACAAACATAACAAATATTTAATATTATATTTCTAGTACTCTCTTAGCATATTCTGATTCTTTACATTGCATTTATTCTGCCATAGTTTTAATTTATAATTAAATAAATATATATGTTTTAAATAATTGATTAAATTTAATAAATAATATTTTTTAAATATACCTTAAATGACCTTACGTCCAAATTAATTTACGATAATATATATAATATATATAACCATGGTTATAATATATATATATATATATATATATATATATATATATATATATCTAATTGATTGATAATCTAATTGATTTATTTTAAATAATCCCAATAAAATTCAAATAATTTTTTTTATCGAAATATGAATTTATAAACTTTAACCTATCCTTTTATTTTTGTGTAATTTTTAAATAATTCAACGATATTAGTAAACAATTTTGTGGTGTTTTTCGATTTAAAATAGTGTATTGTCATGTTTAATAGCTAATCAGTGATGTATACTTCTAGTTATATTCCTATAGGAACATACTATAGGACAGCTTTAGGTCAACTATATGTATGTTCCAGTAAATGCGTTCTAAGTAAGAACACTTAGTAAGAAACTAGTAAACAACCGTTTGGTTGTTTTTACGGCAAATAATTGGTTATAAATTTGGTCTATGATCATCGACCTACAATTTATTATTTCATTACTAGCTGATATTATTAAATTAACTTAACTCATTCCACCGATGTGATATCGTAATTATTTACATTCTTCAACATCTAGCTATAAATAATTAACATGCCTAGTCTAATGTTGAAATTATCTATATTAGAATTCTGACAAATATAGAATTATATATAAATTAGCTTCTAAATACATGTAAAAAGTAAAATAAGCATTATTGTTTAATTAATACAATTACCATTTTATCTTAATAAACCGACTGATATGGTTGTTCAAGCACTTTTTACGTATATTTCCAAGAAAGAAAACATCAAACATATAACAACATCTTTGATATCGCTATAGCATATATATAGCATACATATATGTATATATATATATATATATATATATATATATATGTATATATATATATATATATATATATATATATATATCGTATATATCGTATATATATACATTGTATGGCTATTAGTATGTATTGTGTGTATGTGTATGTATATATATATATATATATATATATATATATATATATATATATATATATGTGTGTGTGTGTGTGTGTGTGTGTGTGTGTGTGTGTGTGTGTGTGTGTGTGTGTGTGTGTGTGTGTGTGTGTGTGTGTGTGTGTGTGTGTGTGTGTGTGTATGTGTATGTATGTGTAAACTACTTTACCATATAGACACATTACTAATAAATCAGATTAAAGAAAATATGAAATGTGAATATATTCATGTTTTACTCAGCCTTAATTTAACTTGCCCGATAATTATTACTCACATTACATGTGTTCAATTATCTTTGTAAAGTGACTTTTAGCAATCCAGTATAATTGAAATATTAACGTATACACCCGACATATTTTATTTAACAGAACAATTATAAAACTATATTTATATATAAGAATCTAACTATACGTAATATAATAAATGTCTTCATATCCCGATGTATATTAAATATTAAATGAAGCTGACTATAATTATCCCTATAATAAGAAATACAATTTCATAAAATAACTTACAATTTGAATTATTTCCCTAAAATTCCATAGGTAAATATTTTCATCGACCATATAGCATATTTTCTATAATAATAAGTGAAATTTTCCAAAGTTCATATGAACCAAATATCACTGAAATTATAATAATAATTAATATGTATATCAATTATTCTAAATATAATAGAACGATATATCCTTTGATGTGCTTATAATCATTTATACTTTAATATACTACTAGATTAAATCCTACTTGAAATACATAATTTACGTAATGAATATATGAGCCAATGTATTTACGGGACAAAAGAAGTTTCGGGGGATAGATAGAAGCTTACATTAATACGATTGAGATATCCTCGAAAATAATAATAATTTATTAAAACCAGCATAGAAAATAAGTTAAATCAAGTAGACTAAGTATCATAGAGAAAAATACTAAATATCTACACGAAAATAGATCATAATGAGTTGACTTCTTGGGTTAACTAGATTAATATAAATTGACCAATTTCCCAGTTACCTAATGTGATGACAAAAATGTTAAAATGTAAAAATCCCAATTTTTACAAATCATGATCAGAAAAATACAAATAAATTAGCGATTCAATAGAAATTTTATAATACAAAGTAAAATGTAATCATAATATTTTAAATGGTTACTAGACTAACTGGTCCATAACATAGTTTATTCATTGCGACCTATAATATACCGTATTTTGTAATAAATAGTCTTGGTTATTTACTTGTTTTAAGGTTTAAATCTATTTGCAGTAAATGTAATACAAAGTTTAATACTATAATATGAGAAACTGAATTTATGGAGTTAATTATTAATTAAGAGAATATATAATTCATCTTATAATTAATAGATGATCTACATTGGATATATAGCTTATGCAGTATATATACGTGGTATATAAGATATATAAAACTTGTGAGTACTTATTACTATAATATCACCAGATAGTGGCATACTAATTTAAATACTAATGATGAAAGGAGGATAGACATTCGTACTATTCCTTAAAATATGGATTGCATAAGTTCACTTTGGAAAATTAATTAATTTCGTTCAGTGTAATTTGAATACAAAATAAAGCATACAAATTAAATCAAGTTGTTTCCTGAAATAATTTGTTATGTCTATATTAATATATAATATCAATTGATATTACTAGAAGGACTATAAAAATATACCTAACTAGTTTTGTTGTTATTAATAGATAAGTTGTTGTTGGAAAGCCAGGTATTTAATGTTTATTAAATAATGTCCATGGCATATTCAATATCAATTATAATAGATGTATTTATTTTCCAATTCAAGTCAGATACTACAATGATATATATTGGACCATTTATTGTATTTAGTTATTCGCTTTAATTACCTAATTTATAAATAATTAAAAAGTAAACTAATACCGTTATTCTGAAAATAACTAATTCATACTGACTTCCCATTTATTGAGAGTAATCTATAACTAGCGTAATTTATATAACTTTTTCATTGATAATGAATTACTACATCTTCATAATAAATCCAAACTTCTGGAAATACTACCTACAAATAATATTACAGCTAATTATTGTTTTCTAATTATTTTAAGAAAGATTAAAATTTATAAATTCACAAATTAATTGTACTAACTGAATACAATGAATAATATTCATTGAATATACAACCAGATTTAATTATAAAAAATAATTAGATATCACGATCTACAAATAAAAACAATTAAACAAACAAAATAATATATTATATTATGAAAAGAGAATAGGTAGCTGTAGTTGTTTTTAAATTTAATTTTATAATACTAGATTACTTGCAATACAAGCTTTTATAAAATATATACTCTTGAATCTGGAATATAAGTCCCTATATTATATCTATGATTAAATATAATAATTATTATTTTTTAAGATCATTGAGTCCCCTATGAATTATTATTTATCATCCGATCTTGGTATTAAAGTATTGATATCGCATACAGAAAATATATCATCATATATGTAAATTAAATTATTTTATCATATAACAAATTATATATTATTAAATGTAAAATTTTAAGAAAAAAAAAGTATTCACTAATTCACTTATTACAAAATCCCTATTTACCTTTGTAAATATTTTTATAATATTTATTATTAGAAATTGATGTAAATAATTTATATGTATTTATTTCAATGTATTTGTAATGAAAGTATACAGTTTTAAAATCTAATAGCTATTTCTAGTTTGAAATACTTAAATATACTCTTATTGTTGTTTGATATATTTATACATAATTGTATGTAGTAATCTTTATGTTTAATTAAATTATTTATTTAGAAATCATTTCCTATTTTCTTTTATGTAATTGCATCAATGATTGAGTAAACTACTGTTTTAAGAGCTTATTCTTTTTTATACTAACGGAATATTATATTTATAGTTAGTAACACATATTGTTTATAAAATATTACTTTTATAATTAAAATATAATTAAAATGTAATGGTATTTTTAGTAAATTAAATTACTTATTAATTTTAATTTAATCATTTCAATTAAAATACTTTATTTAATATAACGATAATGTTTTATTATAATATATATTATCATAAGAAGATTATGTTAATTATACCTCAATCAGGCGAATATTATGTATTCAAATAGAATTTTTCAGAGATTTGGCTACTCGTAGTTATGGTTTATATGAACAAGCCGATAGTTGAAAAATGTGACGACTAGAGATTCCGTAATTCAAGGGAAACTTAATAAATCAAAAATGTATTCCGATTAATGAATTACACCTATTTAGTAAATGTTTATTTAATATATAGTGTACTACACATAATAAGTATTAGACGTATTTATGTAATTTATCATATATACATTTCGCCTTGAAAAATATACATGAATTTTTAATGCACGATTATATAATCAATCGTTATATTGGTATTTCTCATTAACTGATTGCTGAAGTAAATTTGTAATTATATAATATAACTTTTCTACTCACCATCAGTAGGTAATGAATCAAATATGTAAAGAATAATATTAGAATATCAATATATTACATAATAAGTGTGTTATATTTAATGATTAGAATATATGTCAAGCATATTCATAATCTATCTATACATCTAATATCGACTTAGTCAAATACCTACTAATCACACAATATTAGCCTATTTATATAATTTTTTATTCTTATCTTGCTCACTAAATTATACTTTGTTATTTAGGTTTGTTATTGACAGGTTATAATGTGAATAGTTTACATATATATTGATATATTTTCTATTGATATACTTCTATATAGTTTTATTTATATACGTTTACAATAACCTGCTTTTAACCCACTACTGTTAATGTTCAATGTAACATTATATCAGTTATCTAGTGTATTTTCTAAGATGGTTTATTTTTTAATGAAAATGTATATATGTTAACGAGCATCTTATTATAAATTAATTATTAAAAGATAACCATCTATATTATATCACAAGATAATGTTGCTTGATATTCCAATATATTATACCATAAATTAAGCCAAATTGAATTAGAATATTAATATATATTTCTATCCCATTTATTGTTCCTCTATTTAGAATATAGTATATTATCATTTGAAAATCTATTGAAATCTAGCAGTATTCCATCTTCAATATATATCCAGTATATATGTTGTTTATAAGTATATAATGTACACATCCATAACAAATTGCTGATTGTGACCTTGACTATAATTTATCAATAATATATTTATTAGCATAATAAATATGATAGATAGTTGACATCTATTATCATATTTATCTAAGGGTATCTGTATACCCATATGATAATAAAGTCATAACATTTTTAATTTCATCAAATCTATATTACAATTTTACTTCACAAATCATGCTATATTGTTGATTTTATAATTAATAAGAATATTATAATTTATAATAAGTAATACATATTAAATTATTTATATGGATATCAATTTTTATTTTATTTATTCATAAATTGTATTGTTTATTTATTTGTTTAATATCATTTAATAAATTAAATAATAAATATTTTAATATTTATTAAGAAAATAAAATTAAAAACACTTTAATTTAACTTGTTAAACTTGGTATGTTTCATATAAATAGAGTATAGTACTAATATTAAAACCGAAGATCAGCATAGTTTTCATTATAAATATATATTCCTAGTAGCGAGCACGGCTAGCTGATCTGTACACACACATCTCACCATAGCCTGAAGTCTGCACTATGTCTGAAGTAGAGGCCGCTGGAACGGCGCCTCCTGGTGAAACGCAGCCCGATGAATCGTGTAACATCAAGGTAATTTGTCGAGTCCGTCCTCTCAACGAACGCGAGGAAGCTGCCGGTTCTAAGTTTATCTTAAAGTTCCCCACCGAAGATTCTATCGTCATTGCAGTTAGTATAGCTTTCTAGTGGCATATCCTAGTAGCAGGATTATTTTACATGGTGAAAATTGATTAATATATTAGAACAAATGAAACTTTATATTGATAGCTTATATTTAATTTAAGTTTATATTAAATTTATAGTTCAAAATAATGAAAATTTCATAGATTTTTATTTATTATATTTAAGATATATTGGTATTTTTACTGTAGGTACAATAACTATGAATACAGTTTCAATATATTTACTATTATGCATTCCATCAGTTCTTTTACACTATCATAGATTTAATCAGACCTATTAAGTAGACCTATATAACGACTAGTACCCCATTTATAACCTCATTTAAAACCTATATTAACTCTCCACCAAATCTACATTATGTGTCCCATATCTTCCTCTCACACCTCCCCACCTTATCTCTCCTCAAATACCATGATTACATCTTCCTCTATAACACCCGCTCAACACCTCCCCTTACAAGTACCTTCTATCCCCTTGGACCCCTGTATATATATACATCCCACAAGCCCCAAAACCTACCAATATGCTTAATTGTTGCAAATAAAATCATTTACGTTTTTGCACTCACACCCCTACTCACCTCCATAGGGCAAGGCCTACGTCTACGATAAGGTCTTGCAGCCGAAATCCTCCCAGTCGTACGTTTACGAATCTATTGCAAAGCCTATTGTTTCAGGTAAGTGACCAGTGCCACTCGACACTTCTCAACGCATCCCAGCACAACTTAACTGCAATGTCGTGGTAACGCAACTAGACTCTCGATAACGTGTAATACGATTCCGAAACGTTTAGGCCGGAATCTATTTATAGACGCGATTATCTCTTACCTTTTTACCTACCCTCTCTAGATTGTCTGTCGTCTCTCTAGGGCAATGCATTCAATGGGGGGTGGGTGGGTCTCCCCGTTGAATAACCTCCCTACACCTTCCCAAACAACCTCGCATCTCGGAGTAACTCGGAGTACGCTTGTACTATATAGAATGCAAGCCTTCGATCAATATTAGAATCAATATTAGATTGTGTGTGTGTTTTTTAGCCATTATATTCCTTCGAGTCCAGTGAGACTCAAATATACATATGCACATATTATAATACATATTAATAAAATATTCCCTGCGTGTGTCGTGGTAATAGCATTGTGCTATATGCTATATGCATTACCGCAGTAGTTTTGCATTTAGAGCCTAGTAGATGTTGTTGTTGATTTTATACCTCCTGATCTGAATTATAGATTAAATTACTAGCACATATGTTCATAAGTGTATTTATTATATTATTATGTATATATGTATAAGTGTATGTGTGTATGTGTACGTGTATGCATATATTTATATATATATATATATATATATATATATATAAATATAATATAATTTATCTTCATCTGAAACTCTAATTGTCCATAATAATTTTTGCAATTCAACAAATAATTTTTTTTCAAGGCTTGATCCTAATAAATTTTCTAATCATATTTAAGTTTCTTTAGTGTAGATACTAGTCTACACTAACCTTCATTAGCCTACACTAAATTATACTAACCTAAACTAATTTACATTAACTTACACTAACTTACAATAACTTACACTAACCTACAATAACTTACACTAACCTACACTAACTTACAATAAATTACACTAACTTACACTAACCTACACTAACTTACACTAACCTACAATAACTTACAATAACTTACACTAACCTACAATAACTTACACTAACCTACACTAACTTACAATAAATTACACTAACTTACACTAACCTACACTAACTTACAATAACTTACACTAACCTACAATAACTTACACTAACCTACACTAACTTACAATAACTTACACTAACCTACACTAACTTACACTAACCTACAGTAACCTACAATAACTTACTATAACTTACACTAACCTACAATAACCTACACTAACCTACAATAACCTACAATAACCTCAACTAACTTACAGTAACCTACAATAACTTACTATAACATACACTAACCTACAATAACCTACACTAACCTACAATAACCTACAATAACTTGCAATAACCTCAACTAACTTACACTAACCTACACTAACTTACACTAACCTACACTAGTCTAGTAATTCACCTTTGAATGCACCCAAATAAATGATTATATTTGTGGTATATTGATTTATACAGGATCATAGCTGACCATTGATTTGCGGGTACCGACATTCTGCAGAAGCCGTTTTTTACATTATCTCTATTGATTGCACATCCTACCGTGAGTCATCGTCTCTCCCGTGCGATGAGTCATCGTCTCCCCCCGTGCGATGACTCATCGACTCGATCCGATTCATGCATACAAATCCAGACACAGATCTACTTATTCTATTAATATACACACCGTCTATAGCGGCAAATGCATTTACTGGCGTATTGGCATCCTATATCATCCTAAAGCCTATCCTTCTATCCAGTTGCCGTTTAGTGTCTAAAGGGTTAACATTGCGTTAACTTCTCGTTTGTATAATTTCGTATTTGCGGGTTCGGGTTTATTTGATCTATAGTTAGTTTGGTACGTATCCACCGCGTTCCATAATCGGTGGTCTGCCGTACAATTATGTCCGGTGAATGAACTCCTTACTACCCTAATTAATTTGCCTTCACAATGTATACATATCCCCGTTATCCGTGTTTGCCGCCCTATTGTATTAGTTATCCGGGTATAAATGTTTTATTTGTTTAGTTTTGAATCTTTATTTAAAAAAGTCACATATTTATGTTCTTATTTACATTCACCGCCACACACTCGACTGTAGAATCAAAATAGAAGACAATATATGTCCTTCTCTATGGCTTAATGTGTCCTTCTCTATGGCTTAATGTATCCTTCTGTATGACTTAATGTGTCCTTCTGTATGGCTTAATGTATCCTTCTGTACTGCTTAATGTTCCCTACTGTACTGCTTAATGTTCCCATCAGTAAGACCTAATGTTCCCTACTGTATGACCTAATGTTCCCTACTGTAAGACCTAATGTTCCCTACTGTATGACCTAATGTTCCCTACTGTATGACATAATGTTCCCTACTGTATGACATTGTGATCTCACCCCTGTTATGACTAATTATACACTATCTCGTGCAAAACGTCTGTCTCTGTGTCTGCATTACTGTTGTACAGAGATTACATTATTTTATTTCTCTCTGGGCTATAATCAATAATGCTCTCGCTACTATGTACAGTGTACAATGTACACCGTATAGTGTACAATGTACGGTGTATAGTGTACAGTGTACGCTGTACATTGTTGTTCACTATAACGTCTTTATTGAGAATATAATCTAGCACACATATTTATATTGTGTTTGTATCTTACCACAATATATGTATAACAATATTATGTCTACCATCTATAATTATATATAGTGTAATAAGCTAACTCTACTCATTTGCGAACATTGACGATGTAATTCTATATTTATATCTGTTTATATAAATAGATATTTAGAATTGCTGATACTACGATTTCGATGACTGTTTTATATTACATTTCATTGTAACTTTGAAATTCGATTCATTACGTAACTCTTGCGTAATCTCTACCCGGTATTTAACGTGTACTCGATATCCCGTGGAATATTGCTAATGACTGCCAAATGTATCCATCACTTCATTTCCATTGTCCCGCAGACGTTCTGTCAGGTTACAACGGTACAATATTCGCCTATGGACAGACTTGCAGTGGGAAGACGCATACGATGGAGGTATGTATCACGTGTGCGATACGGATGTACAATACAATAGATAGATGTGTTATAGTTTCACATTCCGATAAGTGAATTCATCTGCATTGTTTCATGCCGGAATAAATAAATTGTTTTGTATTAAAATATTGTAATTCACTTTTTTTTGAAACGCAACACTAATTGATACAATTACATTAAAAGTACATTGTAATAGTGATTCATTTACATATTATATTTACATATACCTTATAGATGTATTAATGTATTATATAGTAGTGTTCTAGAAGTATTAATGTATTATATAATAGTGTTCTTGAGGTATTATAGATGTATTAATGTATTATATAGTAGTGTTCTTGAGGTATTATAGATGTATTAATGTATTATATAATAGTGTTCTAGAAGTATTAATGTATTATATAATAGTGTTCTTGAGGTATTATAGATGTATTATAGTTTCACTAATGTCATCCTACAGGGAGTTATGGATAATATAGAAATGCAGGGTATCATTCCCAGAATCATTGGAGACATCTTCGCTTATATCTATCAAATGGACGAGAACCTGGAGTTCCACATCAAGGTACCACTCGATACCTCCTCTTCCCCTTACCCTTCTCTTCCCTCATTGCTTAGGAGATTTTAATCTCCTGATAACTACCATCTGACCTTCTTATCATTGTCTTATCATTGTCTCATCATCCTTTCTCCCACTCACTATACACTCTTCCATCTCTACCACTCCTCCCTCTCCACCACTCACTATACCACTCATCCCTCTCTACCACTCTTCCCTCTCTACCACTCTTACCTCGCTAACACTCCTATCCCTCTCCCACTCACTATACAACTCCTACCCCTCTCTACCTTTCACTATACCACTCCTCCTTCTCTCTCATTCACTATATCACTCCTCCCTTTCTACCTCTCACTATACCACTCTTCCCTCTCTACCACTCCTCCCTCTCCACCACTCACTATACCACTCATCCCTCTCTATCACTCTTCCCTCTCTACCACTCATCCCTCTCTACCACTCTTACCTCGCTAACACTCCTCTACCTCTCCCACTCACTATACCACTCTTCCCTCTCTACCTCTCACTATACCACTCTTCCCTCTCTACCACTCACTATACCACTCTTCTCTCTCTACCACTCTCTATATCACTCCTCCCTCTCTACCTCTCACTATACCACTCCTACCTCCCCCATTTACTATATCACTCCTCCCTCTCACTATACCACTCCTACCTCTCCCACTCACTATACCACTCTTCCCTCTCTACCTCTCACTATACCACTCCTACCTCTCTACCACTCACTATACCACTCCTACCTCTCTCCCACTCACTCACTTCTTCTTTATTATTACTAACACTCCACCTATCGACCAGGTATCATACTATGAAATCTATATGGAGAAGATCCGTGATTTACTGGATGTTACAAAGACTAACTTGGCTGTCCACGAAGACAGGAATAGAGTACCATATGTTAAGGTCGGTGTAATATTAGATCTAGAGTCTAAGGAGATATTAAATATTGGTGATAGAGTGTCATATGTTAAGGTCGGTGTAATATTAGATCTAGAGTCTAAGGAGATATTAAATATTGGTAATAGAGTGTCATATGTTAAGATCGATGTAAGATTAGATCTAGAGTCTAAGGAGATATTAAATATTGGTGATAGAGTGCCATATGTTAAGATCGATGTAAGATTAGATCTAGAGTCTAAGGAGATATTAAATATTGGTAATAGGGTGCCATATGTTAAGGTCGGTGTAATATTAGATCTAGAGTCTAAGAATATATTAAATAGTGGTAATAGAGTGTCATATGTTAAGATCAATGTAAGATTAGATCTAGAGTCTAAAGAGATATTATATAGTGGTAATAGAGTGTCATATGTTAAGATCAATGTAAGATTAGATCTAGAGTCTAAAGAGATATTAAATATTGATAATAGAGTGCCATATGTTAAGATCGGTGTAAGATTAGATCTAGAGTCTACGGAGATATTTAATATTGGTAATAGGGTGCCCTATGTTAAGATCGGTGTAAGATTATATCCAAAGTTAGTGGGTTATAAAATCCTTGGAACTTAAGATAATCTAACTTATCTAACTTAAGATAATCTACATCTGACAATTCTACAGGGAGCCACTGAAAGGTTTGTATCATCACCTGACGAAGTATTGGATGTGATAGAGGAAGGAAAAGCCAACAGACATGTTGCTGTTACAAGTTAGTCATGACAACTTACTACCCATCTTCTCTTTATCTAGTCATGACAACTTACTACCCATCTTCTCTTTATCTAGTCATGACTACTTACTACCCATCTTCTCTTTATCTAGTCATGACAACTTACTACCCATCTTCTCTTTATCTAGTCATGACAACTTACTACCCATCTTCTCTTTATCTAGTCATGACAACTTACTACCCATCTTCTCTTTATCTAGTCATGACAACTTACTACCCATCTTCTCTTTATCTAGTCATGACAACTTACTACCCATCTTCTCTTTATCTAGTCATGACAACTTACTACCCATCTTATCTTTATCTAGTCATGACAACTTACAACACATCTTATCTTTATCTAGTCATGACAACTTACTACCCATCTTATCTTTATCTAGTCATGACAACTTATTACTCATCTTCTCTTTATCTAGTCATGACAACTTACTACCCATCTTCTCTTTATCTAGTCATGACAACTTACTACCCATCTTCTCTTTATCTAGTCATGACAACTTACTACCTATCTTCTCTTTATCTAGTCATGACAACTTACTACCCATCTTCTCTTTATCTTGTCATGACAACTTACTACCCATCTTCTCTTTATCTAGTCATGACAACTTACTACCCATCTTCTCTTTATCTAGTCATGACAACTTACTACCCATCTTCTCTTTATCTAGTCATGACAACTTACTACCCATCTTCTCTTTATCTAGTCATGACAACTTACTACCTATCTTCTCTTTATCTAGTCATGACAACTTACTACCCATCTTCTCTTTATCTTGTCATGACAACTTACTACCCATCTTCTCTTTATCTAGTCATGACAACTTACTACCTATCTTCTCTTTATCTAGTCATGACAACTTACTACCCATCTTCTCTTTATCTAGTCATGACACCTTACTACCCATCTTATCTTTATCTAGTCATGACAACTTACTACCCATCTTCTCTTTATTTAGTCATTACAACTTACTACCCATCTTCTCTTTATCTAGTCATGACAACTTACTACCCATCTTCTCTTTATCTAGTCATGACAACTTACTACCCATCTTCTCTTTATCTTGTCTTACCTATCTTCTCTTTATCTAGTCATGATAATATACCTTATGACCCCAAGTAGACACAGCATATTACTGATCTTGCGTGACCCATGACCCTTCACACAGACATGAACGAACACAGTTCCCGTAGTCACTCCGTGTTCCTCATCAATGTGAAGCAAGAGAATACCCAAACCCAGAAGAAACTCAGTGGTAAACTGTACCTCGTTGATCTGGCTGGAAGTGAAAAGGTTTGCCAAATTATTGATTGAAAAAACTTTCTGAACCTACACTTTCATGACCTTCCTATCCCTCAAACTAAATACACTACTCACTTCATAACCTCTATACCCCCTCACTCTCTCTCATACTACATACACTAATCACTTCATAACCTCTATAACCCCTCCCTATCCCTTATACTACATACACTAATCACTTCATAACCTCTATATCCCTCACTATCCCTCATACTACATACACTAATCACTTCATAACCTCTATATCCCCTCACTATCCCTTATACTACATACACTAATCACTTCATAACCTCTATATCCCTCACTATCCCTTATACTACATACACTAATCACTTCATAACCTCTATATCCCCTCACTATCCCTCATACTACATACAGTAATCACTTCATAACCTCTATATCCCTCACTATCCCTCATACTACATACACTACTCACTTCATAACCTCTATATCCCTCACTATCCCTCATACTATATACACTAATCACTTCATAACCTCTATATCCCCTCACTATCCCTCATACTACATACAGTAATCACTTCATAACCTCTATATCCCTCACTATCCCTCATACTACATACACTACTCACTTCATAACCTCTATACCCCTCACTATCCCTTATACTATATACACTAATCACTTCATAACCTCTATGTCCTTTCCCAAGACTAATTCATTGCTACTTTACTCATGTCATAATGCATTAATAACTGAAATAGTTCATTTCTTCTCGACGTATTCGCTCTTCACTATTACCACAACACAGGTCAGTAAAACTGGAGCTGAAGGAGCTCTACTGGACGAGGCTAAAAACATTAACAAATCTCTATCTTCACTTGGCAATGTCATCTCGAGTTTGGCCGAGGGAAGTGTTAGTATTAGTTGAGACCTATTATTAAGCTCTTGTCTTGTAAAACCACCAACAAATTACATTTCTTTTAGTCTCTTAATTATTGCATATTCTAATTAACTAAATTCTTCATTATTTAATAATCTCACTGACCCCTCTTTAATTATCTGTATTACTTCTCTCCTAACCAATCCTTCCAAAACACTGTCAACCACTACTTTCTAACCCTTTTTTCTCACATTCCTTACCATGATGCAAAACCAAACACTAACCCCATCAACCTACCCCTAACCCCATATCTTACGTTGCATACCATGATCTTAAACCCCACTCCTAAACCTCGCCCCAAATCCAAATCTATACCTCAGTCTCATATTCCTTACCAAGATGCAAAACCCAATACTAACCCCATCAACCTACCCCTAACCCCATATCTTACGTTGCATACCATGATCTTAAACCCCACTCCTTAACCCCGCCACAAACCCAAATCTATCCCTCAGTCTCACATTCCTTACCATGATGCAAAACCCAATACTAACCCCATCAACCTACCCCTAACCCCATATATTACGTCACATACCATGATCTTAAACCCCACTCCTTAACCCCGCCCCAAACCCAAATCTATTCCTCAGTCTCACATTACTTACCATGATGCAAAACCAAATACTAACCCCATATCTTACGTTGCATACCATGATCTTAAACCCCACTCCTTAACCCCGCCCCAAACCCAAATCTATCCCTCAGTCTCACATTCCTTACCATGATGCAAAACCCAATACTAACCCCATCAACCTACCCCTAACCCCATATATTACGTCACATACCATGATCTTAAACCCCACTCCTTAACCCCGCCCCAAACCCAAATCTATTCCTCAGTCTCACATTACTTACCATGATGCAAAACCAAATACTAACCCCATATCTTACGTTGCATACCATGATCTTAAACCCCACTCCTTAACCCCGCCCCAAACCCAAATCTATCCCTCAGTCTCACATTCCTTACCATGATGCAAAACCCAATACTAACCCCATCAACCTACCCCTAACCTCATATATTACGTCACATACCATGATCTTAAACCCCACTCCTTAACCCCGCCCCAAATCTATTCCTCAGTCTCACATTACTTACCATGATGCAAAACCAAATACTAACCCCATCAACCTACCCCTAACCCCATATATTACGTCACATACCATAATCTTAAACCCCACTCCTTAACCCCGCCCCACACCCAAACCCTCAGTCTCACATTCCGTATCGAGATTCCAAACTCACGAGGATCTTACAAGAGTCCTTGGGAGGCAATGCTCGTACAACAATGGTGATTTGTTGTTCTCCGGCATCCTACAACGACTCCGAAACTAAATCTACCCTCATGTTTGGGCAACGGTTAGTTCCCGCCTTTCTTTCATGCCCTTACGATGGCGCCCTCTCCCTTTCTACTCCCACTCCTCTCATATCTCCTCAATCTCCCTCTCTCTCTCTCTTTCGTATTAATTCATCCTCGCAAATTAGACCAAATCTGCTGGTAAAACTATTTGTATCTTTCGTTACTCACTGCAATACTAATTGATTGAGAAACACTAGTAATTAACCCCTAACCCCTAACCCCTGACTTCGACCTCGACCAGCGCTAAGACCATCAAGAACACTGTGATTGTGAATGAAGAGGTGACCGCCGACGAGTGGAAGAGACGCTATGAGAAGGAACGTGACCGAACGACTAGATTAAAGGGAGCCCTGGAGAGATATGAATCTGAACTCACTAGGTGGAGGCAAGGTTGGTGTACGAATATCTCAAAATTATATTTACCGCAGAAAAAGACTATCGAATGCAAACATTCTTACACTGATTTCTCCTATTTGCCTATTTGACCACGCCGAAAACTTGACCACCCCGAAACTAGATATCAACTACATTGTTACCCTTCTCTAAACAATATAAACAATCTGTTCTATTTCACATTATATTTGTCTTTGTTGCAGATGAAGAATAATTGAAATTTGCATTTTCTACATTAGCCTTTATTCGACTGTGAAATTAAAACTCTTCTCATCCATCTACCATTGTTACGTAATTATTAAATATGTACGCGTACATATCCATCTGCGTTGTGGTCCTCTCTATTGTCCGGCTGAACATACGATGCTCTCCATGTCCTTCATCGCTCCCTCGATCCCTCAGGCGACTCCGTTCCCGACGCCGAACAGACGATGGCCGCGTCTCCTTCGATGTCCAACCTCAACACTTCGACGTCGAGCCCCACTCCGGCCGACGCCGTCGGTACCGCCGCCGGTGGCGCTGTCGCTTCCAAAGATATGTCGGGTGTCCAGACCGGACAACAATCATCCGGAGGCGACTGGGAGATCGAGAAGCGGGCCATGTACGTTCAACTCGACGATAAGGTTATGACAATAAAAGTAACACTTGTAGATTTACTACTATTTCTACTTCACTGCCCTTATTGCTACTATTACTACTTCACTGCCCTTATTACTACTGTTTCTACTTCACTGCCCTTATTGCTACTGTTACTACTTCACTGCCCTTATTGCTACTGTTTCTACTTCACTGCCCTTATTGCTACTGTTACTACTTCACTGCCCTTATTGCTACTGTTACTACTTCACTGCCCTTATTGCTACTGTTACTACTTCACTGCCCTTATTGCTACTATTTCTACTTCACTGCCCTTATTGCTACTATTACTACTTCACTGCCCTTATTGCTACTGTTACTACTTCACTGCCCTTATTGTTACTGTTTCTACTTCACTGCCCTTATTGCTACTGTTACTACTTCACTGCCCTTATTGTTACTGTTACTACTTCACTGCCCTTATTGCTACTGTTACTACTTCACTGCCCTTATTGCTACTATTTCTACTTCACTGCCCTTATTGCTACTGTTTCTACTTCACTGCCCTTATTGCTACTGTTACTACTTCACTGCCCTTATTGCTACTGTTACTACTTCACTGCCCTTATTGCTACTGTTACTACTTCACTGCCCTTATTGCTACTATTTCTACTTCACTGCCCTTATTGCTACTATTACTACTTCACTGCCCTTATTGCTACTGTTACTACTTCACTGCCCTTATTGCTACTGTTTCTACTTCACTGCCCTTATTGCTACTGTTACTACTTCACTGCCCTTATTGTTACTGTTACTACTTCACTGCCCTTATTGCTACTGTTACTACTTCACTGCCCTTATTGCTACTATTTCTACTTCACTGCCCTTATTGCTACTATTACTACTTCACTGCCCTTATTGCTACTGTTACTACTTCACTGCCCTTATTGCTACTCTTACTACTTCACTGCCCTTATTGCTACTGTTACTACTTCACTGCCCTTATTGCTACTATTTCTACTTCACTGCCCTTATTGCTACTATTTCTACTTCACTGCCCTTATTGTTACTGTTACTACTTCACTGCCCTTATTGCTACTCTTACTACTTCACTGCCCTTATTGCTACTGTTACTACTTCACTGCCCTTATTGCTACTGTTACTACTTCACTGCCCTTATTGCTACTGTTACTACTTCACTGCCCTTATTGCTACTATTTCTACTTCACTGCCCTTATTGCTACTGTTACTACTTCACTACCCTTATTGCTACTGTTACTACTTCACTGCCCTTATTGCTACTGTTACTACTTCACTGCCCTTATTGCTACTGTTACTACTTCACTGCCCTTATTGCTACTATTACTACTTCACTGCCCTTATTGCTACTATTTCTACTTCACTGCCCTTATTGCTACTGTTACTACTTCACTACCCTTATTGCTACTGTTACTACTTCACTGCCCTTATTGCTACTGTTACTACTTCACTGCCCTTATTGCTACTGTTACTACTTCACTGCCCTTATTGCTACTATTACTACTTCACTGCCCTTATTGCTACTGTTACTACTTCACTGCCCTTATTGCTACTGTTACTACTTCACTGCCCTTATTGTTACTGTTACTACTTCACTGCCCTTATTGCTACTGTTACTACTTCACTGCCCTTATTGCTACTGTTACTACTTCACTTCCCTTATTGCTACTGTTACTACTTCACTGCCCTTATTGCTACTGTTACTACTTCACTACCCTTATTGCTACTATTTCTACTTCACTGCCCTTATTGCTACTGTTACTACTTCACTGCCCTTATTGCTACTGTTACTACTTCACTACCCTTATTGCTACTGTTACTACTTCACTTCCCTTATTGCTACTGTTACTACTTCACTGCCCTTATTGCTACTGTTACTACTTCACTGCCCTTATTGCTACTGTTTCTACTTCACTGCCCTTATTGCTACTGTTACTACTTCACTGCCCTTATTGCTACTATTTCTACTTCACTGCCCTTATTGCTACTGTTACTACTTCACTGCCCTTATTGCTACTATTTCTACTTCACTGCCCTTATTGCTACTATTACTACTTCACTGCCCTTATTGCTACTGTTACTACTTCACTACCCTTATTGCTACTATTTCTACTTCACTACCCTTATTGCTACTGTTACTACTTCACTACCCTTATTGCTACTATTTCTACTTCACTACCCTTATTGCTACTGTTACTACTTCACTGCCCTTATTGCTACTGTTACTACTTCACTGCCCTTATTGCTACTGTTACTACTTCACTGCCCTTATTGCTACTGTTACTACTTCACTGCCCTTATTGCTACTGTTACTACTTCACTGCCCTTATTGCTACTGTTACTACTTCACTGCCCTTATTGCTACTGTTACTACTTCACTGCCCTTATTGCTACTGTTACTACTTCACTGCCCTTATTGCTACTGTTACTACTTCACTGCCCTTATTGCTACAATTTCTACTTCACTGCCCTTATTGCTACTATTTCTACTTCACTACCCTTATTGCTACTGTTACTACTTCACTGCCCTTATTGCTACTGTTACTACTTCACTGCCCTTATTGCTACTGTTACTACTTCACTACCCTTATTGCTACTGTTACTACTTCACTGCCCTTATTGCTACTGTTACTACTTCACTGCCCTTATTGCTACTGTTACTACTTCACTGCCCTTATTGCTACTGTTACTACTTCACTGCCCTTATTGCTACTATTTCTACTTCACTGCCCTTATTGCTACTATTACTACTTCACTGCCCTTATTGCTACTATTTCTACTTCACTGCCCTTATTGCTACTATTACTACTTCACTACCCTTATTGCTACTATTTCTACTTCACTACCCTTATTGCTACTGTTACTACTTCACTGCCCTTATTGCTACTGTTACTACTTCACTGCCCTTATTGCTACTGTTACTACTTCACTACCCTTATTGCTACTGTTACTACTTCACTACCCTTATTGCTACTATTTCTACTTCACTACCCTTATTGCTACTGTTACTACTTCACTGCCCTTATTGCTACTGTTACTACTTCACTGCCCTTATTGCTACTGTTACTACTTCACTGCCCTTATTGCTACTGTTACTACTTCACTGCCCTTATTGCTACTGTTACTACTTCACTGCCCTTATTGCTACTGTTACTACTTCACTGCCCTTATTGTTACTGTTACTACTTCACTGCCCTTATTGCTACTCTTACTACTTCACTGCCCTTATTGCTACTGTTACTACTTCACTGCCCTTATTGCTACTGTTACTACTTCACTGCCCTTATTGCTACTGTTACTACTTCACTGCCCTTATTGCTACTATTTCTACTTCACTGCCCTTATTGCTACTGTTACTACTTCACTACCCTTATTGCTACTGTTACTACTTCACTGCCCTTATTGCTACTGTTACTACTTCACTGCCCTTATTGCTACTGTTACTACTTCACTGCCCTTATTGCTACTATTTCTACTTCACTGCCCTTATTGCTACTATTACTACTTCACTGCCCTTATTGCTACTGTTACTACTTCACTGCCCTTATTGCTACTGTTACTACTTCACTGCCCTTATTGCTACTGTTACTACTTCACTGCCCTTATTGCTACTGTTACTACTTCACTGCCCTTATTGCTACTGTTACTACTTCACTGCCCTTATTGCTACAATTTCTACTTCACTGCCCTTATTGCTACTGTTACTACTTCACTGCCCTTATTGCTACTGTTACTACTTCACTGCCCTTATTGCTACTGTTACTACTTCACTGCCCTTATTGCTACTGTTACTACTTCACTGCCCTTATTGCTACTGTTACTACTTCACTGCCCTTCTATTGCTACTGTTACTACTTCACTGCCCTTATTGCTACTATTTCTACTTCACTGCCCTTATTGTTACTGTTACTACTTCACTGCCCTTATTGCTACTGTTTCTACTTCACTGCCCTTATTGCTACAATTTCTACTTCACTGCCCTTATTGCTACTGTTACTACTTCACTGCCCTTATTGCTACTGTTACTACTTCACTACCCTTATTGCTACTGTTACTACTTCACTGCCCTTATTGCTACACTTTCTACTTCACTGCCCTTATTGCTACTGTTACTACTTCACTGCCCTTATTGCTACTGTTACTACTTCACTGCCCTTATTGCTACAATTTCTACTTCACTGCCCTTATTGCTACTGTTACTACTTCACTGCCCTTATTGCTACTGTTACTACTTCACTGCCCTTATTGCTACTGTTACTACTTAAAGATACTTATAATACTGCTACTTATAATACTGTTACGTACGTTACTGCTACTTACGTTACTGCTACTTATGATACTGCTACTTATAATACTGCTAAATTGATTTTTCTTATTCATATTTATGACCAGATTATCTCGTTCATTTCACTAAACTACACCCATTAATACACCCATTAATACACCCTACCCTCATTAATACACCCTAACCTCATTAATATACCCTACCCTCATTAATGCAAACCCATAGGATGAAGAGATCAACACTCAGAGCCAACTCGTGGAGAAGATTAAGGATCAAATGCAGGAACAGGACGAACTGATGGTCGTTACTCTGAAGGAGAATGAGAATTTAAATGCTGAGGTTGCACGAGTGCAGGTTGGAGACATAAGAGCCAAATAATAGTCATTTTAATAATATTAATATTAATAATATTACCTTTACCAAAAATTCTATTATTATTAACATTATGACTTTTAATATAAATACTATTAATATTACTGCTATTAATAATACTACTACTACTATTAATACTACTACTAATATTAATATTAATATTAGTATTTTTAATAGTGTC
This sequence comes from Osedax frankpressi, assembly GCA_964035775.1. NCBI lineage: Eukaryota > Metazoa > Annelida > Polychaeta > Sabellida > Siboglinidae > Osedax > Osedax frankpressi. Next base: position 16,317,785 of record OZ038313.1, read on the forward strand.
GAGTACAAATTAAAAGGGGTTCATTAGACTAGATATTTACTTTGTAATTATATCCTAAAAATGATTATAAAATATAATACTCTACTACTCATTATAATATTGTATAATCCAAATTTCATAAAAAATTATTTGTAATTAGAATGTATTATATATAAGTCAACGCCATGCATCCAATTCCATTTATATATATAATAATTTCATATATGAGAATATGTATCATAATTTGTATTTGTTAAAATTATAGTCATCAGAAAGAAAATATATTTACTATATATATTTATTCGTATATTTTAAATATATGACCATATTAATAATATATATAATTGTAGTAACTAGTTATTAAATTTGTAATATATAATTTTAAAACAAAAAATATTTATAGTTTTTAAATTATAATATTTACAAATCTTGATTGGTTTGTTGAGAGAGTTAATTGATTATTAGATATAACTAATAAATATGAATTTATTTTACTCGGTATATCTGACAATTTTTGAAATTCATTTATCTTATAAATAACTAAACTCCGCACAATTATTAAACTGCCCATATTTTGTATATATAAAGTATTTTTTAAATGTAATAATTTTATAAAATATATTAATATGTAAATGGCACTTCTAAATATAAAAACCAAAACCCATACAAATTTGTTCAAGGATTGGATGATGTGAAATACTTCCTAGAAATTCTCAATCTGTGAAATACTTCCTAGAAATTCTCAATCTATATTCTTCCACCTGACCTCTGACCCTAACTCTCAGCTTGAAGCTGAATCCTCTAAGGACGAAGTGAAGGAAGTTCTACAAGCCCTAGAAGAACTTGCAATGAACTACGACAAGAAATCTTCTGATTTGGACTCCACATCACAACAAAATGAAAAACTTAACGAACTTATGAAGAATAACTTAGTTTGTTTGCGTTTCTCTCTCTCTCTCTCTCTCTCTCTAACTCACTCACTCACTCACTCACTCACTCACTCACTCACTCACTCTCCCTCTCTCCTTCTCTACCTCCTTCTCTACCTCCTTCCCTCCC
>OZ038313.1:16319022-16580658 GCA_964035775.1 Osedax frankpressi
TATCTGTGATACCAATTCTATTAGTAATTGTATTCACTTTTAGCAAAATACTGAAAATCTGAGTGTGTTTATAGTGAGTGGCTTGTCTGTAATGTAAAAGTTTATCTGTAACCTATATACATATATACATAAACATAGTTCTGGGGATTAATTAGTTATTTAAGAATATATGTATCCAACTGTGTATATATATATGTATGTGTGTGTGTAGTGTGTGTGTGTGTGTATATGTGTATATATGTGTTTGTGTATGAGTGTGTGTTGTGTAAATATGGCTGTTTTGTATATGTTATTATGTTGGTATGTGCGTTTGGGTGTGTATAAATAAGTCAATGCCCCCATATAGGACAAGATAACTAGTCTGGAGAAGGACATGACCATTCAGAAAAGTGTTCAATTGGAAGTGCGTAAAAGAATTGGAGACATGATGATCTCTCTAATGAATGACCTCAATGAATTAGGTGCTGCAATTCAAGATAACCCCAACGCTGACATGAATGTTAGTATTAGAGATACATAACCCTACTACAAGTCTCTTACACACCTATATGTATCTAATACCAGCATAACCCTATAGATAACCCTACTACAACTCCACATACTGCAACCCTCTCATAACCCTAACTCATCGTACATTTACTAGTCCTCACATTGAATACAACTAACCTCTACTTCCTTCTCTCCCCCCCTCACACCAAACCCCACATTACCATTCCGTTAGAAGTTTAGTAGATAGACCTAATCTTATTTTAAAATGATTAATATTCAATTTTAAGAATCTATATATTCTGTATTATAATTTGCGTTATATGTAATTTGTTATAAAATGAAAGGTATGTTTTTTTAGATAAGTGAAAAATAATAAATACTTTCTTTATGAGTATTTTCAAATAAAATCTATACTATATATTTAACTTATGAAATATAACTATATATTAGATATCTATTCTGAAAATTTCCTAAAAATTCATTAATCGGTTCTAAATCTATAAAGGTAAAAGATAAAATAAATAAATAAATTATAATAAAAATAAATAAGATAAAATAAATAAATAAATTATATTGAGATATTTTCATAACAAATCATGAATTGTGAATTATAATATAAAAAAAGCGTTTCTAAGTAAATAAAATAATTTTATTCCATTGACTATAAATCCTACACAGTAAACTATTATATAAATATCATCACAATTATTATCTTTGTTATATCTTTTAATTTTTAAAATAAATTATATAAATCAACTAATTTTAATGATTTAAACCCATATCAAGACAATTATGCTTATATTGAAAATTTTAGTAATTTTTATTATTTTTATACATCTTTCGTTTAAAATATATTTAATTTTAATTTTTAATAAATGAAATCATATTGAAGGATTCGCTTATCTAAACTTTACACATCTCACATAACAACACTCTACAACACACTACAACAGGTACATATCTCTACACTCTACATCACTCTACAACAGGTACCTATCATTTCCTCCGATTCACTAGAAGAAGAGTTCATGGTAACAAGATTATTTGTCAGCAAAGCAAAGTCTGAAATCAAGACGTTTATGTCTCGCAGCATTCTGTTGGAGAGGAGCAACCAGGAAGTGGAACGTAAACTTGTAACTGCAACCGGCGAGTTGTCAGAATGTAGGCTGGAATTACAACAGGTTTCTATTCTTTATCTCTACGTCTTCTTCTTTCTCTAACTTTCTTAATCTTCGTCTCTCTCTCATTCTCCCTCTCTATTTGTATTATATTGTTCAGATTTCTCTCTCTACTTTATTTCTTTATCTTTAAAACTACAATTAATATTATCCCAATTTAATTCTCATAATTTTGATCTCGTTTTATATATAAACCACTTATAAGTTATATTCAGATATTTCTCCTAGAAACAGTTTCCCGTCTGTATTCACCATATTGCCTTTTTAGCACGTCCTGAAGATCCACTCTCTACAAGATTGTCACAAAACTCTGGAGTTTGACAAAGCACAACTCGAACAATCCATTGACAAACTTACGGATGAATACGCTACAGCCAAAGCTCAAGGTATTGTTTTAAATTATGCGGTTAATCGATCTCTTTTACTTCATCCCTACACCTCTTGCTCTCTCCCGGTGCCGCCTGTCTCATCTCTCCCGGTGCCACATCTATCTTCTTTTCCCGCAGAACAATTGCTCATGGATAAAGAGAAGACCACTGAAAATTCGCTGTTGTCATCCCTGGAACAACAAATGGAACAGCATCGCGAACAGCACCACAAACAACTGACCGCCCTTCGCAGCGAGCTCTCGGAGAAACAGGAGAGTCTGGATACCCTCAACGAGTTAGCTATACCTTGTAAATAGCCAACGACCGTTTACGATAGCAACTAAACTGTCGTAAATAACCAATTTCAAAATGTATGATCGTCGTTTATATGTGTTTTCGAGAGATCACCGAACCCTCTCCCGACTACACCAAACCTATCCCCTACGCAATCCAACTTATCCCTATCAGAGAGACCCAGAAGTTGAAACTGCTTCTGGATAATCTTCAAATTGAACATGATCGACTGAAAGTCGACGAACAAACGAAATCTACTAAACTCAGCGAAATGCTTTTACATGCTGAACGCAGAGAACAGGCCAAGAGTGATCTTAATGGTCTAGAGGAGACTGTGGTTAGTTCTAGGTCATCTAGGGGTCATTAGAACAGGCCAAGAGTGATCTTAACGGTCTAGAGGAGACTGTGGTTAGTTATAGGTCATCTAGGGGTCATTAGAACAGGCCAAGAGTGATCTTAATGGTCTAGAGGAGACTGTGGTTAGTTCTAGGTCATCTAGGGGTCATTAGAACAGGCCAAGAGTGATCTTAATGATCTAGAGGAGACTGTGGTTAGTTCTAGGTCATCTAGGGGTCATTAGAACAGGCCACGAATGATCTTAATAGTCTAGAGGATACTGTGGTTAGTTCTAGGTCATCTATGGGGTCATTAGAACAGGCCAAGAGTGATCTTAATGGTCTAGAGGAGACTGTGGTTAGTTCTAGGTCATCTAGGGGTCATTAGAACAATCCAAGAGTAATATCAACGGACTAGTGGACACTGTGGTTTCTTAGAGATCACCGGGGTTATTAGAATAGTCCAAGGAAGATACCAAAGTACAAAATGATACTAGAATTAGTCAAAATAGAATTGTTGAAATCATTAATAGATTTGTAAACTATATGTTGTTGTAAGCTTACGTATATATCAGTCTGAGAGATTTGAGGTTTGTGTAGTAAAGTCCTAAGCAGGTCCATTATGTAAATACTTACTTTATATTAATATATTTTATTTCTAAATGATGATGTTTACAGACAAAGGAAATTCACACTCTATACAACTTAAGGAAATTATTTGTAAAAGACTTACATGATCGGGTCACCAAGGTTTCTGTTACATAATTAATATGTTTACCCAATCTCTCTTGGCAGTATTATATAATGTTCTCCTATATTCTTTGAGTGACATATTAGTACTAAACAGAAATTTACTGTCAAAAATTACAAAAGCTAAATTCTTAAAAAAAACACCATTTTATAAATGAATTTAATGTTGTAATTAGATTGTATTATACTCTAATTATCACGATTGAACTGTTCCACTTTTCAAGCTATTCCTTCATCAAGCTCAAGATAATCTTCACAAACTACCTGCCTCCATCCATACACTCTCCCATACCTTCTCTCACCTCTCATTACCACTACCGACTTCACTTTTCATACCTCACCATAAACTCCTTCATCGATGTTCAACCGTCATCTCGCCCCGCCTTGTTATCCAGGCACAGGCTAAAGCAGGCACCGACGGAGATGACGAGGTGTTGAGCAATACTGCTCAGAAACAAAAGATCAATTTCCTAGAGAGTAACCTCGACCAATTAACTAAAGTCCACAAACAGGTTTGAAATTTCTCTTTTCATTAGAGATAGAAAATATACGTGTTGCAGTTATCACGTCTGTATTTAAACCCCTGTTAACCCCTTTAAACCCCTTTTAAAACATCTTCATTACTATAAGTAATAATGCCTTCTACCCCTATATTTACCTCACTATATATAACCACGCTTTCCTTCATCTTCATTTACTGTAACCATGATTGTTTACCTCTACGTGAACTGTAACCGCACAACTCCACTTGTTTAGTTGGTAAAAGACAACTCCGATCTGAGGTGTGAACTGCCAAAACTTGAGAAAAGGCTCAGGGCTACCGTGGATAGGGTGAAATCTCTTGAGATGGCTCTTAAGGAAGCTAAGGAAGGAGCAATGAAAGACCGTAAAAGGTTTATAAAGAGATAATATTCTATTCAACTCTGCGACTATCTAATCAATTCATCTGATGATACAAATACAACAAATTATTAGATATAAAGGCATTTAAATTTGTATTTTCTATAAATAAAATCTATTACAAATGGATCATATTAGAAAAAGATAATACTATAGATATACTATATTGTAGATACACAAGAAAGTATATATATTCAAATATCTTTAAGTTATTTGATTGTATAACATACCCTCGAAAGTAAAACCTGCCCCTCTCATAGGTACCAACATGAAGTCGACCGAATTAAGGAAGCTGTAAGACAAAAGGCTCTTGTGAGGAGAGGTGCCAACTCTGCCAATATTAGTTAGTCATTTAATTAGACGATTCACATCTATTTATGAAACCATTGTTTAACTTATTATCTATAGAAGAAAAACTTTATTATATATCAATGTTATATAGTATACATATATAGAACTTATAGATAAATTACCTGTATTGAATTACTACATTCACTTCGCCCATTACTTACAAACATTAACGCTCTCCCTCAGTTAAACCAATAAGACCTGGACAGAATCCTGGAGGAGCTAGCCAACCATCCATAATCCGTGGAGGTGGTGGCAAAATTCTCTAAGTGAATTCCACGGTTAGCCAATTGTAGTCAATTGTAGAGAAATCTTATCAAACATATTATTTAGGACAATAAAACTAAAGATGCATTTTAATCAATTTGCATAACTCTTGTGTATTTCCACTCGATGCAGTTATTATTAAATGTGTTAACAAATTCATTAACAAGTTCATTAACAAGTTCATTAATCAACGACCACTTCTACAGATGCTAGAAATATTATAATTGCTTTTGCGATATTCATGCGATGACCTCTCACACTTCCTTGAATCCTTTTTTTCGAATGTTCTACATTTATCAATAGCCGTTCGATAGGATACAACCAGCAAATTACCACAAACACCGCAAATCTACTACCATATGTACCGTGAATGTCCATGTGTATGTTTAGTGTTTATCAGTGTGCGTGATACTACAGCTTTTATTTGCGTATTTACATTGTTTTTACCCACGACGAACGCCCAAAGGGTTCAGGGTGGCGCGTGATTGGTCCATATCGCTGGCCCCGCCCCTAGTCGCTAGGCATACTCCCCGTCGGCGGTATTCTATCGACGTAGAGGCGGGGCAATCTCTTCCCCATGCTCCGATGTACAATTCATAATGAATACATGCATGTCATTATTACTCTATTGGTTTGCAGTGTTCCCAACAACTTCTAGCCACGAGGTTTTAGCCAATTGTATTTATTATCGATGCTTTGATATACGCTGAAGCTATGAAATACAAAACAAAAATAAACAATAAAACAATAAACACATTGTTTTTCATTTATTAATATCGGAAACTTGCTAAACAAATCATAATGTATATGTGATACTAAAATATTCATATTCTATATATGAATTACGAACGTTATATTAATACATTGATGTATAAATAAAATATATATAACAGTATAAATTATATTAAATTAATATTTCATATTTAAAATATAAATATTTTTTTAAACCTGAAAGCTGAGATTTAATATATTCTCCATACTAAAATATTAAAATAACTTAAAGATACTTGAAATCAATAATTATTAATGTTTTATGTGGAATGATAAAACAACACCTAATGTAATTCAAATTAAAATCAGTTAAATTCACAGCGAGTGCATGACTTGATAGCACTATGAGAGTGACTTCTAATTAGATAATATCCTATATATTGTATGTATGGTGTGCCAAAGAAACACTGTTTACATACTAGTCTGGATGTCGAGTGATTTCAGTGAGTGGATTAAAAACTCCTTCCTAATGGCATCGGTTTCTTTCAGTTGTCGGCTTACATTTGGTAGAATATCGGGTGTATCATATTCATATTCTGCTAATGCAATAAAGCGTCAGAAGGTGTAAAAGATGAAGGATTGTAATTCGTAGTAATGGTGAACTGTGGAACTTAATTATGTGACGTGGATAATGGAAAGAATTTGTGGTCAGTTATTAGTGTAAGACATTGTATGGGGAGAGTAAAAGGTAATTGGAAAAACTTACATGAGGATATTGACTTAAATTAATTTAGGTGAATTTGTAGGTAAAATATCCATATACATCCATATATATAGTATATTTCTATATATAACTTATATATATATATATATATATACACTCTATATATATATATATATATACTATATATCTAGACATCGATAATATATATGAAAAGTAGAGTTCTGACCGAAATGAACACCAGATAAGAAAGCTTTACCCTTTTGAACTTTGCACAAAACTGCGGCTGTATTCCCGGTGTCTTTGTAGGTCGCTATGACGCGCGAGTCCGTACTGCTTAATAATGAATAAACGTATCGTGAATGCGTTAAAGCAGATGATAAAGGGATGTCGCAACGCTAACCTGTCTTCGAGTGGAACAAATTTACCTCCCCCATTGTAGTAGCACCTAAAGTCGGCGTCTGTAAACAATACTTCATTGAAACACATTGTTTCAATTGTGTAAATTAACATGCGCTATTAATTAAGATAGAAAGGAATTCTCTAGATCATTTTGAAATATAAAAAGAATGGGAAGTAAATTCATGTTAGTTCAGTTTTTCACTATACCAAGAAACTAGCATTACTACCTTAGGAGATTAAATATGTTAACAATATTACAATGCAGTATAACTCTATATTAGATTATACTACTATTTAGATGAGTGTACATTGTACAGTTGAATTAAACACATGGTATATATAACTTCGTGAATCAGAATTACTCTATGCTATAGAAGCACTAGTTGAGTGTTACCAGAATCAGCTACGGTTGATATTTGAACTGCTAATGATCCCACCTCGGAAGATGGCTTGTATCCACTAAATTCTGGTCCAACGCAATCACCTACAGGAAGTCAAGTGTTTATTCATGCATTGATGAAGAGATGTATATTTTTACAATAAAAAATAGACATAGAATACAAATAGTTACAAATTTTTAATTTTACAAATGAAATATATATATATGTATATATATTATATATATGTATAAAAGATACACTAGTGTGTTAAGATATAAAAGAAGAGTTTAGTAAATCCTATGATATTGATTTGTAATTATAAAACACACTGTTATATTAATCACTATTGTATTAAATAAAATATGCTAAGTCTATAATAAAATTAATATTTGAAATATTTTTACAATGTTAACAATTCAAGATGAATTATTCTCTTATATATCTTACAATGACCTTTAAAAAAGTGAAGCCACCTATCACCTATGACCTCATACTTTCCGCCAATGTCGAAGATCACTCGATCACATGCAAAATATGCACCAGCGCAAATTCCTAGGTACCTGCCTCCGGTTTCCACATAGCGCCGTACCTTCGGTATAAGGTCAAAGGGGTCAGAGGTTATAAGATCAGAATACACTATATATGTTACTTATGAAGACTTGAATATTATATAAGATATTGAATATTCAATGTTGGCTCTAATAATTAATATCTTAATATATATAGCTTAATTTTATTTATAGCTTATTTTCTACATCGCCATAATTAACAAAATAATCTGATGAAATTTTATACTAGTTATACCCAACAAAATGAATTATATTCCTACGAACAAATGGACTTACAAAAACTTCCACAACCACAAATAAAATTAAGATAAGTATCAGTCTGAAATTGAATTTGACTATTTACGGCAATAAGTCGTAACCATACAACCCAGGAACCTTATTCATTGCATTCACTCCAAGAGATTCGATGTAACCTAAATCATATCCACCTCCGAATACAATGCAAAATACATCATCCAGATCTTTAACTATCGTATTAGTATATATATTAATTGGATTTTGAACCGATAACGTTAATAACTAATGCATGAAGTTTCTTTGAAGTTATTAATAGGGTTGTAATATCAACCTTTGAAGTATTCTGCATTTGCGGGAACAATGGCGTATAATTCGTGATCGACGATTTCATTTAGAGATTTTAACAAAGCATTTAAACTCTGAAAATTGTGAATAAATTATAATGTCTTAAATAAAAATGTCTCCTAAATTCAATTCATTAAAATACATTAAATTTCTAGAATTTCACTATAAATTAGTTCCGAAGCATGTAAATATCTAATATTAGAAATAAGAATTATCATAATAAAACCTGCTGAGAGGCACCTCTATCATCATACACCAAAATGATCTTCTTTTCATCTCTATTCATCATACACTAGTAAAATGTTTTTTAAAATTAGGTTATTGATTTTTTTCATGCTCTATAATATTAGTACTATCTATTATTATGTTGTATCAAATATAATACAACATTTTAATATTAAAAACTATAAGTAAGGAGTTACAATATTAACTATATTTGCATATTTATACGATATTAAAATAATTAATATACTATATTGATAAAATAATAATAGATAAGAATGATTCACTAAATCAAAGAGTTACAATATTATTTGAAAATATAAATCTATGCGGCTAAAAACATAATTAAATTATATTTAATTATAAATTATGAAAATTAATGTATAAGTTATTTTATATAAATATATTATATAGTCTTATATTAAATAAGCAAATTACATAAATTAATAACTTAAAATATCCGGATAATTAAAATTAAATTATAGTAATTGTGTTCACAAATACATATATTATTAGTACAAAGTTACTGATTGATAAAAACATAATCTAAAATTTTGAAAATTAAAAAGTATAAGAAATAACAATAATCATATATATGATATATATAAAATAGTGTAATATATTATAAAATATTTTAAATGGTAGTGATACAAAGGTTCGAGAATCAGTGATATTAAAAACTATATGTTTCATATATGGATATACATCGGAATAATTTAATACAAATATATAGATATAATGGATATTAAATATTAAAAAGCGAAACATATGCGTTGTCGTAAATATCTAAATATCTAAATATAGATAGGGAGTATATAAAAATGTTTAAATTTATATATTTCCATAGTTAAAATATAATTAGTGTTGAAATATAAAAATTTGAGATTTTAAATATTCCCTATTCCCATCGCTTGCCATATTTAATATTTGTTTCAACATTTCATTACTTATAAGTATTTATAGATACTAGGATCATAACCAGCCAATAAAGGTAATACCGATCTTAATTCATTTCATAAAGAATACCAGGATAATGACATAATTATATTGTTTTTTAATACCATTTTATCTGAGCTTATATCATAAATTACCATTGGATCAGATGGAATTAAAGTTTTTAATAGAACTAAAAATTTCAAAATATATCTACGAATAATTATATATTTGGGAAACATTGCCATACAAGCTTATAAATACTAGTGTTTACCATATAGTGTAATATCTCAAGAGGTAAATACTTGTGTTTACCATATAGTGTAATATCTCAAGAGGTAAATGACAGTACCAGATTTCTTTATCCGATGAACATATGGGTTCATCCATAGATTTACAATTTTTAAATGTATAGGTTCATCGGATAAATGTGCACAGAGTTATTAGTTGGAAGAAGAACTATTATAGTCCCACTCTACTACTGCAAAGCATTACACGATAGCATGATAGCATTGGATGCGAATAAAATTCCCATATCCATATAAATGTATATGTAAATATGCTATTGAATTTAATCGTAAATATATTTAAAATATATTTGAAAACTTTTTATGATAAAATTAATATGCATTCCACTATTAAATATATCGTATATACTATATAATAATTATTATTTAGTTTAAATATAGTTTAAACATAATAAGCATATAATTATACTTGGTGTGTTGGTAATATATATATTAAAAGCTTATAAGCTTTTGATGTTAATATAATAATTAGTATAATTCAATAGCACATTATTATGTATATGCTAAAGTAGCATAGCTAACCCACTAAGATTAATAATTAATGCTCAGTTTTAAACAAAAGATGTTATTAAATAATTGTTAGTGTTTGAAATAAACGACAACTATAGAAAACAATACTTATTGAACATTGAACTATATTAGTCAGATTAAATGTCACTTCAAAATACCTATGACGTATTACACTAAATATATATTTATGTTTGTTTTGGGATATATTGTATATTATACAATGTATAATGGTATATATCTTACAACGTGAATGACTTGCCATTGAGAATCATAATTTTATATATTATTATCACATTTTGAAAGTTACTTATAAGTATATATATTATTTTAAAATAATATTGCATATGTTCATAGAGAAATATATTACATACACAACGCTAATATTCTATTAATATGAGGTATAAGGCACATAGTTTTGTATTGTTATATAAAACCAATAATAAAAAATGAATATTTATAAGAAAATTACTTATTCTACAATTTATATATACATGATATATTAGTTTAAAGTTACAGATTAAAATAAATTTTCCATTTAACTAAATTTGATTTTTTATTATTTATACAGACCAACTTAACTTATTATATTCGTATATTAATATTTTATATATTTATTACATACATTGTTAATACCATTTTATATCTAATTTGGATAGTAAACTAAATTGATTCAATGAAAAGTACAAAATTTATAATTAAAAAATGTTATAAGTATCTTTTTGATATATTATTATTAAACCAATCCTTCAATCTATTATTTATCAATATTACTACTGTATTACCTATAAACTCAAAATATTTTTACTAAAAAAATCTATTAATTTTGTATATAATTTGTATTATTTAGAGATATTATATTTAATTTATAAATTTCATTGTAAAGTATATATCCTAATAAATAACTGTTTTATAGGTTATAACTATGAAAAAATTATTTTAATTTGTTAATATTTATACTTTATATGTTGATTACATATTTTGATCAGATTTTTGAAATTTATAATGATGATCAGATTTTTAATTATTAGGTTTTTATAATATTATTTCTTATTTTATAAATTAATGTGTATAATTTATTCTGTCTGGAAGAATTTTTATTATTTATTATTTAAGGATGTAAAATAAAAACGTGTTATCTATGACTGCAGACTTGGCATACGCCTATTATATAATTAAATCATTAACGACATTTGTACTAGAAAAATAGATCCTAATTTTAGAAACCATTTATAAATTATTATAATTATAACATAATATAATTATGGTTATTATCTATGGATAGCCGTATATGGTTGATTATATATTTAGTTATATTATTTAAATTTAAATTAATTTCATCCTTGTGTATACTGTTTCTTTGTATATCATATTAGAATAATTGGATTTATGGGAGTTTGTAGAAGAGTATATGTTCTATTTCGTTATATTGCAACTGATTTAAGATCTAATAAGTGTAACACTACAAAAAGAGTTACTGCACTTTTAAAAATATTATTACAAATTTTTAATTTTAATATTAAAATTTGTATATGTATACAACATTTATAACAAATTATATAAATCTATATATTAATTATTTTAAACTCACATTGATTTTTATATGATATTATTTTAAAATATAACTAAATATTATATAATCAAGGTCTCATTTCCTTTAAAATATCTATTTAATTATTAAAATATTATTATATTAAATATTCCTTTAACTTAAAAGATAATTATTAAGATTCATATTACTAAATATCTAAATCATATCACTTATAACCGATATGTGTATATATATCGTAATTAATACATTATAATGTATGAATTAATGTGGTAATATATTATAATTTTTAATATATTAAAATAATTATTGTAATATATTAATCTAATTATTATGGCACGTTATATTATTTAATAAGACTGCCATGCTTCGATGATGCTACATATAAGGTAAACATTTAAATAATTATTCATATTTAGACATTCATCATTTTTTGTGGACATTGTCCACTTCATATTTATTATTGGGCTACTATTATATGAATCTAAGATTACATATTTAATAATACAATTTAAGATTAATGTAATAAAATACGCGCATGACAAAATAGTGTTTACTGTTTCTTATAACAGATAATAACTACAATAAGGTTATTAGATTGTATAATTGTACTACTCTTAGTGTATTATCATATTGTATTTATATATATACAAATTAATTCATATTTTCTATATATTAAGATATATATTTAGAATCTCGTTTTTTTAAAGTTCTACGCTTATTATTAAATATAAAATATACTGTTTTCTATTTATAATAAATAAGAAAATAATATATATTGAATAAAATGCAGGCAGACCCTTCAATATAACTAATATTTACAGCATTCTATGTATTTGTATTATTATTTCTTTCTATATAAATAAGAATTTTAAATAAAATAGAAATAGTGAAAATACTACATCCTATTATAACAATAATATTGTATTATAGTATTACTATATATTAATTATATAATGATGATTTTATTATATATTGTGCCATTTTTATTTGTTTAAATTATAATTATAATTATATTATTAATCCTTAATTTAATATAATATAATGTTAGAAATATATTGCAATATATTTATAAATATATAAATGATTTTAATGCTAAATATAAATTACAAACTTACAAAAAAAATATAAGTTCTTTGGCATCGCTATATTATATATGCAGGTACTTGATGATTTTGGGCAAACATAACATTTAATGTAATTACAAATTTTAATATTTTATTAAATTTATATATATCTTATATATACAATATTATAAAATATATATATAATAATACAATATATAAATATATTATACAATAATATAAAACCAATTTTAATTAAAAATAAGGTAATTTAAAAAGGCTATTTTTTTAAATAACTTCATTTTTTTTTATCAAAAACTAAAATGTATGATAATAAATAATATTTTTACAATTTAAAAAATATTTATTATATAATAATATAATTATTTGTATTGATTTCATGTACTACTTTGTTATCAATATAATAATTAATTTAATTATATGATACCCAGCAAACAGTAATCTAATAGTTTTGTAAAATCATTTGATATACAGAAACAATTTAAACATGCAATAAAAATATATTAAATAATTGTTTGCTGGATGTATATATCCATACTAATATTACTTCTTTATGCATTAGAATTCCTGCTAATATATGCATTTATCATATAAAACATCTCAATAGCGAGCGAGCTTTCCGCATACAAGCAAGCCAGCTGCCGCCGCCGCCGCCACTTCTATCCGCCTAGAACGCACAATAAGCCGCAGTTATGTCTGGAGACAATGTGTGTCGCGATTTCACGCGCGGCGTATGCACTCGTGGAGTACACTGTCGCTACTCGCACACTACTCCCGAGGGTACCACGGTCACGCCTCCCCGCACAAGCAAGCCAGAATTTTGCCATGATTTCCAGAATGGTAATTGTACCAGGCAAAATTGTAGGTATATTCATTGCCAGCGCAATGAAGAAGGTACATATGTAGACCAGGTATGTATGTGATATCATCGGAGATTAGCTTAATAAATAAAACAGTGAACACACAGAAAAACATGATGATTTGTATAGTTGAATTTTTAGTGCACTTTTTTGGTATTTATATTTGATCAAAAATCTAGCATTTTTAGAGTATTGTTATTCATAAATCAATTTGCTATTTGGAAAATACACAATGTATTTTATTTCAACTATTCATAGTTTCATTAATTATAAACTCAATAACTTAAATTTTAATATCAATATTCATTGTTAATTTTTTTATATGGATAAATTATTTGTGTATTAATTAAAATACCAATTATATTTCAAATTTCAGCAGGCAAATGAAATACCTATCTGTAAGGACTATTTGCAAAACCAATGCAGTCGTAGCAACTGTAAATACAGACATCCGGTGGAACCTGGCAATGTCTTTCCAACTTTTCCTGAAAATATTCAATTCAATCCGAATAATTTCCAGCCTGGACCTATAAATCCACCTGTTCCATTTGAGGTTTGGTTAAGTAGTTATTACTTTGTATACAATAGTTTAAAATACTAAAAATAAATAACATTTTTATGTGATTGAATTATATACATATATAATAATCAAATTTTATTATACTCCCACATCATTTATATTTTAGGATTTCAGTGCAGATGGATTCAATGGTAAGAGAAGGCGTATGGATTTTGGTAAGTCTAAATAATAATTGTAAATGCATATTGGTTCTCTTTTAAAAAAATCATTTGAAATTTTGATTGTTGGTATAATCAGTATTATTATTATGTCCATATTCTTTTAAAATGTAAGATTTCGTTTAAAGGAATGCCAAGAGGTAGTTTCGGTATTGCTCGAGGTGTTGGGCAAGTTATTCCACCTCCGATGGTTGCACGCAATATTCCAGGAGTAGACTCCCGGCAACTTCAAGATGATAATAATGCTCTTCGTCGAAAACTAGAAGAACTAAAGAAACAGGTGACTTGTATAATAAAATTGAAATTATTTTATCTAGATTAATGTAATATTTGTTCATTATATTTAAATTAACTTAATTCCTTCGTTAGTCCTGATCTAGTTTAGACTACTAAAGATTTTTTATTTCTTACTACAAGCTTATCAAAGTGTACTTGATTTACAGTTGTCTCACCTAACCGCCACCAACGAACTGCTATTGGAACAGAATGCCCGTCTCCGAAACGAAAAGATCATTCCACCTCAAGGTATCATGATCCCTGTGGTGTCTACCCCTGGTCCACCCCAAGATATGACCGTGCCAGTAGGTGTGCAGCCCCCTATTATCATGTCTCATGAGCAGAATAACCAACCCGTCATGGCTGGTGTTTTCAACATGCCCTAATGAACCAATGCTGGAGAACTTTTAATTGTGTCCACTTTTACCATCCACAATTTCATTTATAATTCGAATGAAAAACATCTTTATTTCATAAATTACTAATATAGATATTTAGGCATTTTTATTCTATTTATAAATATTTATAAATATATGTTTATTATTTGTATATTAATGTAAAATAAATTAAAAGTCTTTTATTTGTATCATTTGATGTATATTAATATGGTATCACTGCTGTTTCAATTTCTAAGTAATTTGCCTCTTCTATGGTCTCTAGATCGCTACAATACCCGATACTCGTGGACCGTGTGATGTCAGATTTGATGCTCATCTTTGTTTGTGCTGAAACTTTCTTTATGAATATCTGCATATTAATTCATATTATAAACCTGTTTAACTTTTTTATTGTAAACTAACATTGTTGTATTTTGATAAAACCACAGCAAATAAGATGACAATTAATGATACAGATGTTATCAGTGATACAAATAGTCCTGTAAATAATTCAAACATAAACAGCATGTTTAAATAATTTATATATTCAAATTGTTATTAATGTTTTCCCAGAGTTTAATTTTACTTACCAAGTAATGTATAATCCAATGCAGAGCCATCTTGCATTGTTAAATTAGATACAGTTATAACTTGATATGTTGTATCATGATGTATAGTTGATAACATTTTATATATTAAAATATAACTGGCTGAAACACGATTCCTTGGTTCAAGTGTCCACTTTCTAGATAACTGCAAATATTTATTCAGCTGACAATCAACATGTTTTTATCAATTTACACTATTTATAAATACAATTCATTTATGATTAATAGTGTTTATTGTGTCCATATTAGAACAAATATATTCCTATAGGTATAATTAATTATAAAATTAATTTATTTTAACTATATTTTCATAACTCGAATATTCTATGTGATATTACTTATTATATATGAATTTAATTAATCGATATACAAACATTAAAAAACAAGATTATTCGAGTGAGCCATAATATCTGAACATTTTTTAGATGTAAACTCTAATTAAAAATACTATATATTTTAAATTTATATATGTATTATTTAGCTCTTTTAAAGTATATAGTAATAGTATTATATTAGAAGGATTGTTTATCAATTAATTTTTGTGAACCAATAAATACGCTGTATAATAGTACCAGTAACTATTTCAAATATGTGAGCATTATACCTGTAAGATGCCCAAAGATAATCAATTATGGTATGTTTCGCAAATATCTTTAAATGTATTATAAATAATTTGTTATGTTAAATATGGTAATATTAAAAATATATCTAGTATTATTTGGGAGATGCTTATGATCCAAATAATAATACCTTATCGGTTAACCCTTTACCTCCCAACGGAACTAACCTGCATTCTCCCAACGCTCGATGTTGAAATATTCATTTTAAAATGCTTATAACTCAATAAATACTTATCCGAATATTAAATTCTAAGCACATATTGATAGATATTTTATTTATCTATTATAATGAATAAAACACAAATAGCCTTATATTTTATTTATATAGCTATTACAAAAAAACGCAGGTTTCAGTAAAAATATTTATTTGGATTTCGAAAATGTTCATCATGCTTATTATAATTAAAGATTGTAATTAAAATGTTTAATTTAAAAATATACTTTGTATTTTAAATTTGTTTCTATACTATTTCAATATGATAACATCCAAGCCCTGTCACTCTCGTATTTTTGCGTATATAAACAAATAATATAATGTAAATATGTAATGTAAATATCACGTGATTGCTTGGATGATTTTTCGCAGCTAATTCAATAAATATAATAATAAAATATTTTAATTAATTATAATTTTATAATGTTTAAACAAAGTAAGGGATGCAGATGTTCTGCTATTAATTGCAATGGTTATTCTGCTATAAGTGAATACCCGTTTTACAGATTTCCATCCAACAAAGAAAGGTAAAGTAATTGAATAATATAAGAAATAATGTCAGCAAAATATAAATTTGTATCTATATGAATCAAACTTATACTATATAATGTTATTTAAATACAACTATATAAATACATACATACATATATATAGTACAGGTTATAATATATACATAATTATTGTATAATGATATATTTTTATATAATTTAAATATAAGTATTATAAATTTAGATAATTCATATTACCTCATACACTTGAATAATTATATATACTAATTTATTAAATATGTTTAATGTTTATAATATTTATATATCCTAATATTATTAGATGTACAAAGTGGGCCATAAATACACGTAATTTAGTGTTAATACAATATGTAAAACATAATGGAGCAAATGATTTACGAAATCATCGAATTTGTGGCAAACATTTTGAAGACTCACAATACACTAATGGAGAAAGGTATATTATTTTATATATATGCATCTAATTTGATTATATAAACCATCCTGTTTCTAATTTATAAATTAGAAAAAGATTGAATACTGATGCTTATCCAACGAAATTTGGCATTCCAAATCCTCCACCAGCTATAAAAAAAAGACGTATCATAATAAAAAAACTCATCCAATAAAGGTATATATATATATTTACAAATATTAATTTATTAATATGAACTATATAATAATATATACAATAAAATTATTCAATTGCAGATTTTTCTGATAATGAAGACACTGATACATGTGAAGAAGAGAACTGTATTGAAAACAATGATGATGATATCTTTATAGCACGAAATAGCCTTATTCAATTGAAGAGAATTGCTGCTCTATCTGCAATTGATTCGTATGAATTAATGTTAGAAAAAAAAGATTTACCATGTAAAAAAAATTTACCATGTATTATCGGATGGCTGAATAATATAAAAACAATTACATCTTTATTTAATAATTTAAAAAAATATCACAATATCAAAGAATTTAATACTGGAAAGTGCAATCAAGACTTTGTTGAAAATTTCTTCTCGAGAATGCGGAGTGGTGGGTGAAATCGAGTAAATCCTTCAGCTTCAGAATTTTCATCTGAATTCCTCAAAGTCCATATAAATGAATTATTTACGAAAATAGATGGTACAAACTGCGAAATTGATCCTGGAGATTTTTTGATAAAATTGGATGAGATGAAAATAAATATATCAGATAAAACATTTACAAGTACACAAATGATATTAACAGAAGATGTAAGAAAATTAAATATGAATGAAAAGAATGCCGTGGTTACATTAGCCGAGGAAATTGGGCTACATGCACTACACAAATATCCATGTAAATACTGCCTATTACTATTATTTAAAGAAAAAATTGCAAAAGTATTTGGATGCGAACTGGTTTATACGATGAATTTAAAAAAGAATAATGCACAAAATAACATACCGACTTCACATTTTATAGAATATATAAGAAAATTAGAAACTGTGTATCATAATAATATTTTAAATATATTACATGGAAAAGAAGTATGTAAAACATTTATCAATATTGTACACTCGAATAATATTTATTTTAATTTCTGTTGTGATTGTAATAATACTAATGATTATGTTATTTGTTTATTTTTAAATTATCAATTTAAACATTTGTTATCAAAAGACAATTTACTTTACGATGAAGATACAGAGAAAAAATGTAGAAAATTATTAATAATAAAACATATATAAATAATAGTTAAAATACCTTATTTGTTTAATTATTAGGTCAATTATATATATCATATAAATTATCTTTATATATACAAAGTATATTAATATATATATATAGTATATAAGTTTAAGCTCTGCGTATTTAAAGTATTTATATAATGATAATTTTTTAAAACCTATAATTACTTAGATAATTAGTCATTACAAGTTCATTTAAAGAAATTTTAATTATATATATAACAATTTAAATAACTACAATAATATTATAATTATATTATTAAATAAGTAATAAGTTTTCTGATATAATACATACCTTTAATTGTTAGTATCATGAGTTATCCAAATAATTGTAAATTAAATCTATTAAATCTCGGGATAACATAGGAATTAAATTGTCAATATTTATTAATTATTAAAATTATAAGCCTTAAATCCTTAAATTAAAAAAAATTACATAACATAAGTATGATTTTTAATGTAATAATAATTTATAAACATTCTATTAGATTTACTATAATTCTATAATAATTATGCATATATTTAATAATATATATATTTATATATATACAAGAATATATAATTAAACTATTGTCATTAATAATAATTAATAATAATATTAAAATTTTAAAACAGTTAATACAATTGAAAATATATTGAAATGTTACAAATAAGAATGGTTGATTTATTTGCAAATATTTAGAATTTGATTCCTTGCTATATTATATAAATTTGTTATTATAAACTTTTATTTTTACAATTCAAAATATATATAATTTCATTATAGATTGAGTTGGATGATTCTTTTACAGTATCCGATAATGAATATTTATGTAAAAAAGTGAATCTTCGCATTCTTCAAAATGTATAGAAATTTCTTCATCACCTAAAGCGAAGAAACTTAAATTTGATAATAAATGTCCTCCCGTAGGATGGCCTTATAATCTAAATAATATAATCCATACTAGAAAAACATATAACCCATACTAAGAAATATACCTTTTACCTCAAATACTGGACTAACAGACTTATTTGATAACTGCACTACTGAAGCCGATTTCTTTCTAAAAAATGTTACCAAATATATGATAAGTTACATTGTAGAATCAGCAAATGAATACTAAATGCGATACTAAAAAAATCTTCATTTACTACTTTTTTCTCTGAAATACTCTTTTTTTTCTATAATATTTAATTAATTAAAATAATTATTATAATATTCATTTATATATCTTATTTATGTATAACATAAGTTTTAGTATTAATAATAGAATAACATATTTAACAAATCAACAGATTATTATTGGACATTTTTTTTTAATAAAATGTTTAAAAATTTTTTTATAAATTAATAAAATATATTTAATTAATTAAAATAATTATTATAAGTGTATAATATTAATTAATATATATTATTCAAGTGTAACCCAAGTTGTAATATTAATAATAGCATATTTATATTGGTAAATAGTTATTTCAATAGTATTAATTATTCTAATAATTTGGATAATTTCCAAAATATAAACTCGTAACTTTTTTAATACAATCAACATATAAAAGTTAAACTATTATATTACTATTATAATGGTATTAAAAAAGTATGAGTTAATTTATTAATATTATATACATTAGTTATATTATTCAGTATAATATATATTATTTTTTATTTAATCAATAATATTTAATTAACTATACATCATTAATATGAATTTCATTAAAAAGATAATTAAATTATCTTTAAAAATATGATAACTTATAATTATCGATTATTATTATTTGAAAATGTAAAAGTATGTTATGTGAGTAATAGTATACATTTATAATAAATATAATAATCGCTGGGGAAAATAGTGCATACTTTTGAAAAATCCGTGGGAGGTAAAGGGTTAAACAATTAGCTTGGTGAAAAATAATTTTTAATATATTTTATAAATAATATTCTATTATTATTTTCACGAAATCACGATGAACCTACCTAATCTTAGCTTAATTTATTTATTGGTATTGATAGACTGTGAACTGCTGATTTGTTCACATATAATATATTGAATTTGTGTGCAATTTTCATGACTTTGTGGTTCATATATGGTTGATTTAAATATTATAGAAGTCAATATGGCTTTTATATGTTACACGTAGACATTTCCAAATATATACCGTAAAGATAACAAATAAGAATTTCCGCATATTATTTTATTTTCACATTAATTTAAAAGAAAATATTGGAAAAATGCGTTTACTATAATAAAATGTTTCATACAATCTTATGTACCATATAGGGCATATTAACATAATATATAAAGTAATTACCACGTCCATTGGACGTTGCCGTAAACAGTTGTTAGCAAATCTGTTCGATGATTTTATAGTTAATAATAATCCAATCCCTCATAGTATATAATATCCATATATTATTTAAATACTAATATGTGTTCATAATAAAAGATAAATACGTTGATAAATAGAAATATCCAATATCTTATCGGTAATCTTGGGTACAATGCAACGATTAAAAACATATTATTATATGTATTACTATACTTGTTAATATATTTAAGAAGTGTATATATTTATAATAAAGTTTAAATGTTTGTATTTAATAATAAATCATATATGAACAATCAAAAGAAAAATGCTTAATTCGGTAATATTGTTTAATATAATATTACAATATTTATATATTATTTACACTTCGGATTCAAATAAATAATCAGTTTTTATTTATAAATCACTTAAATTGATAATTAAATAAAAATATATATTTTAAAACTATATATTTATATTAATAGTACCCGCAGATATTTCCAAATATATTTTATAAAGATGATAAGAATAATTTTAATGTCATAAACAAATATACATTTTCCAATATTATTTTTCTATATCATTGTTGAAAAATAAAATAATATAGGAAAAATACTTATTTGTACTTATTTAACAAAATTAAAATTTATCATAATAATATTAAAATAGTGTTTTTAAAATGTAATTAAAATAATGAACATAGAAAACGTTGTCATATAAATGAACTGTATATTACTTACGATTTACGATTAACTTTATAAAAATATTAATTTCTATCTATTAATATGTCTTATATTTATACAACAATATTACTAAAACTAATGTAAAACTATTACATAATGAAGTATTATCTATTTAATACAATAATAAAATACTAATTTAGGGAACTCATGAAAAAATCTCTCTCTCTCTCATTCTCTCTCTCTCTTTCTTAAATGATGACACTTTAAGAACAATTCTCATCAGTTGATAGAAGGAAATATCAAATTTATTTATTAATGAAAGCACGTATAATATTTCACGATAACGTTAATACCATAATCTAACAATATACCTCAAATAATCCTTAGGTAAACGAGAATAGTTATGGTTTAGAACATTATATAACAGAATAAATCATATTCGCAATCCAAGTAAATACCTATGATTATTGTAATAAGAAAGTTCAATCATAAATTAAATTTATATTTTTCTTCTTTTGTATTGAAAATAACGAAAAAATTGTATTGATATTGTCGCAGATATGCTTCTAATTGCATACATCACTATAGTGGTACTATAGATATAGCTATAGCAGGATTTAATTTTTGTTATTTAACTACTAATTAAAAATCGTGAGCACTATTCATTTTTTTAAATATATTCAGATATAATATATCAAAATAACAAAATCTAATTATTTTCTTCTTGAATATATTTCTTTTGGCATATAGGAAAATACATTTAAGTTAGAATTTCTATCCAAGATTCCAATTTATTTGCAACCGGTACTTATATTATTATTCCTGAATAAATATAAAATATCTTTATATATATAAACGTAACTATATCGATAAGTTAACCTAACATTCTTAGTTGTTGAATTTAATTATATTGTATGTGTTTAAATATAGTTAACATAAAATAAAGGTCCTATATGTCCGGGTATATATTTTTACATTTATTCTAATTTCATTCTCTATATTTTTTAAATGAATTCTTTTATTGTTCTTATAATAATATTTCAATATTGCTATGTTATATTGTATTATATTCATTTCTATAGATTCCATTATGACTTTAAAAAACTACACGTTTATAAATTTTCAATAATTGATTGGATACATATATATAATATTATATGTTAATTATGAATACATTTAAGATATATAATTTAATATACATATATATGGCTAGAGATGTAAATATATATATATATATATATATATATATACTACCTTATAATTGTTATTACTATTATATATTAGATTATATATATATATATATATATATATATATATATATATATATATATATATATATATATATATATATTATCTTATTTCATACAATGCTATTATTATTATCATGATATATTATATCTTGCTGATATACATATTCATTATATGAAAATATTTAAATGATATATGCCTTGAATATATTTGTATTGTTTATGTTATATATATATATATATATATATATATATATATTAATTAAATATTGCTTGCAAGTACATTGGTGATTAACTACACCGATATGTCCATTATTAATATTAGCCTGTTTGTTCATTGCTTAATCATCTACTTCCAAATCCCTATAACATGAATGAGAAACCAATGATGAAGTAATGCTAAAGACATAGGCGGCAACAACCCGTGTAGATTTAATTAGACGCAGGGGTCGGCGATTTCGGATTACAATCGCTAGTGGGCGTGTCATCGTCCGACCGAACTGACAGGTCGGTCAAGGGTGGTCTGTCGACGACGTGGATGGTGTGGGAGTTTCCGGTGACGCCCCCGCCCCGGTATATAAAGCCCGCTACCGACTTCTCAACGTCACCGCTAGGACACCTCTTTCTCTCCGGCTCCCCAGCGATTCTCTCGTTAATTGGCGGCTGTTAATCCGAGGGTTACGCAACACGATTACACAATAAAGTGCCGTTAGATCGTTGTTTTATAATATTGTAATCAGATACGCATTTAACTATTATTTATATAATAATATTTATGATATATGTATAAATGGGTTAATTGTAAAAATTATATACTATAGCATGGGTATCATAATATATAATTTTATTATTATAAATTATATTAAAAATTAGAAATAATAATACTTAAAACAGTATACATCTTTATTATAATAATATATACTATATATATAATAAACTGTTATATCATTTAATATAATATATTTCACTATTACGACAATTTATAATTTAATTAATTTTTCACAAATGTATAACACATATTTATTTAACGCGTTCGCAATCTGATCACCAGCGTTTATTCTAGGACATCAGTGAACCGTGAACATACCATGCTAGCCTATGCACTACTACTCGGCGTCGTACTTTGCCGGCAAATCACATTCGCCGAGTACAGGGATCCTAAGTACAGGACATCTAATGTTAGTCGTTATTACGCGTGTTAGGAGAATGGCCATACACCATACGCCATACACCGTATGGCGTACGCTATCAATATTAGATATTCTAGTCTACTATATTATATTTAAGTGGATTTTTCGTAAACAATAGAAAGGGCAAATTTTAATAATAAATAGAACTGAGTGGGATATTCAGAGAATAAACGATGTTGTGTATTACTAAGGTATACGCTATTCTGTGTATGAATCTGAATATATATATATATATATATATTGATATAGAATAAAGATAAAATACATCAGACATGAAAAAAAAATATGTAATAGTTTTAGGAAAACGGTTCTTGCAGTATAATTATATAATACTATGTTATCTAATACGAATTCTGTAGGAGTATCGAATACGGTATTCATTATATAATAATGATTACTATATATATATAACAATTATTTAAATTTAAAAAACTGAAATACGTAAATTCCGAATCATTACTTTTAGATACAAAAACACATCATAATATATATTAAATTATATGTTTATATAACTATAAACATTAGTATACTGTACTTTCATCAAATAGTTGTCAAGCGAAATATGTCGTACACATAGTAAGGTAATAATTTCACATATTACAATAGAGTTATCAATATTATCATTACCTACATTATCTATATCCGTGTCCGTTTTTTTTGTTATGTGTATTTCTTAACAGTTTTCCTATTAATAGAAACTCTATATCGAACAGTTATTTCATTATATTATTAAACATATTCATTTAATTGTAATAATTATTAAAACATAATATATATATATATATATATATATAACTCATAGTCTTTACAAATAAGATATATAGTAATAAACAACATATTTAAACAACACTCTTGATAACACTCTTATATCGAATTAAAAAATATTTATATCTTAATGCGATATTTAATTACTTATTATTATTGTGTGGGATATTTATAAAATAAATTAAATATTAAAGATGACCAAATGATATTTATTCTTCGATTTAAATTCATTAAAGTAAGAAGCATGACTGTATAATTTGTTATACTTATATCGATATATACATATATCGATTTATAATATATATGATGTCTCTGATATAGATCCATAAATTAAAATTATGAATAATAATATTAAATGCAATGCCTATTCCTATGATTATGAATAATTTATGTCAATTACGATTTATAATTTTCTAAAATAATAATTTATCATGTAATTACTAAAAATGACAGTTGAATTCAAACGACTTCGCCCACCATTTATTCGTACGTCATACTAGGAATCGGTTTAGGTCTACATCACATCTTGGTTAGATAAGTGCGTAC
The DNA here is from genome assembly GCA_964035775.1 of Osedax frankpressi. NCBI lineage: Eukaryota > Metazoa > Annelida > Polychaeta > Sabellida > Siboglinidae > Osedax > Osedax frankpressi. The sequence goes on from OZ038313.1 coordinate 16,344,549, forward strand.
GTATATATTATATATATATATATATATATATATATATATATATATATATATATATATATATATATACATATATACATCATTAATCTAATATAAGCAAATGCAATAAACAATTATATCTATAAAATTGTAATATATATAAATTTATATATATTTTATTTTATATTATGATTTCAACTTTACAGATATAACATTTAAATATTACTATTAATTACAATATTAATATACTACATAACATTATGGTAATATAAACGTATAGTTATTTTATATTGCTATACTAATTTCCAGTATATAATATATGGTAATAATTATGTAAAATCAAGCTTAGAAGAAAAGTCGGCTACAAATAACATACATTAATTCGAAATTGTAAGGATTATTTTTATAAGTTGTATCTTTATAGAATTAATAATATTCAATCTAATTTCTTCTGGTAATTTGTATCGCCTTCCTATTAAATTATAATATCTAATAATGATTGTATTTAAAGGAAGTTTATATTATACATAATTATGTTATATTAGTTTAGATTGGTTAAATAGAAGATATATAACATATTGAATTACTTTATATTAGGCTGACCCATATGGCATATAGTTCTCTTGTGGCATTACATTACCATGTGAAATTAGTAATCTTATTATACATTATTATCTGATATTAAGTTTAAAATGTATTGATTTAACGGTTATTGAGAATACACCATAAAGGGTTAGAAGATATTTTTAACAATGATCTATATCAATCATCGTTCCAAAACACTTAGTAGAATGTCATATTAATATCAATATGTTTAAATATAGGATATTTTTTTTTCTAAATTCTGATTCTTAGCTGCTTTCTCTCATAGTTTACATATTTCCAAACCGCCAAATATTGTTTCTAAAATAAATAACTGTAATATCTAAATATAAATTATACAATAATATATAACTGTAATATCTAAATATATATTATACAATAATATATAACTGTAATATCTAAATATAAATTATACAATAATATATAACTGTAATATCTAAATATAAATTATACAATAATATATAACTGTAATATCTAAATATAAATTATACATCCAAGAAAGTCATTATTTTATTTTCTATTTATAAACATTTACTCTCTCTCACTTTCTTCCACTCTAATACATAGGGTAGAATATTAGATACGATTAATATGGTTTAGGTGAGGTTATATTAAATAATAAAACCTCTAGCCACTGAAAGTAGCTAAAAGCGAGTAGAAAAATAGAAAGAATTTCTAGCCAATTTAGTTGTTGGAAAATAAGAGTATTCCTATAGGATACATATACATATGTATACACATGTAATCTTTTGTTATTTGTTAATTAGTTGATATATTATTGTTTCATATATATAATATAAATAGTATATTCTAATAGTTATAAATACAGTAAGTAAATTATATATAATATATATATATATATATAATAATTATATATATATATATATATATATATATGACTATAATATATATACATAATACTTTATATGTATAACCATATATGGTAACTATAGTTATATATTATTTATATACTATTTATATTTTACATTATATTAACATATATAAACTATGGTATAATTATAGTTTTTGATTCAATATTACTTTAAATTATTAGCGTTAATGTATTCACTAATTAAACATTATTATAAAATGTCAACGTTATTAGTTTGTCCGCGGGCTGAAGATGGAAGAGAATTGTTCAGATGTCCGGACAGGTCTAGTCTGTATTCTGATAAACCGGTATTGTATTATATTACTTATTCAGTATGTTGATTATATACAATACATTATATATATACCTTAATAGAAGTAATATATATACAATACAATATATATACCTTAATAGAAGTAATTTAGTTCAAGCACATTAATTTGCGTTTGATCAAATACTCAATATTAATTAGATACAACTAATGTAGCATCATATACTATTATATGGCATAGTCTACGATAGTTTTGGAATAATCTCTACTTTTATTTTCTCCCGTATCTCAGTATAAGCTCCACTATAATAAATCCCTTAATTCCCTGGATAAACCGTGCGTATGAATTAACAGCTCCTTTGTATCAGTTAATATCCCTATTAGGTACGTGTAATGTTCGTTATATGCACGACGTTCATGGAGCGAATGTGTATAGTCGCTTGATCCGTATTGCGTTGATGGTATTATTTATAAAGTCCATGGTAAAAATAGATATACGTTTATTTTGTACATAATTAGATAGCTACATATAGTTACAGTAGTTCACATAATGACTAAATGTAATATATTAAATTACAATTTAAATCGTGTATTTACATATATCAGACTATTACTGAAGATTATTATTAATAAACTATGCAAATATTTTAAGTTGTTGTAAATCCATGAGTATATCCAATTTCTAAAGCATTAAACATGGTAATATGCTACACGTATGTTATACACTGCAAATGTATGTTATAATGATTAACCATATTTAGGGTAGCGAACACTGTATCGACGACGCCGAATTGTGTAACGGAAGATTCGATTGCCCTGGCGGTGAAGATGAAAGCAGAACCGGGTGTTTGTTCTATCGTGCGGTGGGTAAACTGGTTGGCTTTCTACCGTTCTACTGATTTTATTTTGTTTCTTTTTCCATTAATTATGATGCTTTTCTAATATATTAATTAACTGTTTATATGTATTGGCTTTCTAAATGTCTTAGTAACCACGCTTCTCTATATATAGTATGCTATATATACCATATATGGTATACAATAAACTTATTTTATTATTATAAAAGTATATATAATAGCTATATTATAATATCAATTTAAAAGTAGATATGGAGGTAACATGATTATTGCATGTATAATATTTCTCTGTATGTTTTATATTTATATGTTCTAATATTCTGCAAGAATTTCAAGCCCGGCAATATTCCAAATATATTTGTAAACTTGTAAATTTTCTATTCGTATTTCTAAAATTCTTCTTATGGATCTAATTCTATAAAGGATTTCATATCTCGAGAATATTATAATCTTATTATAACATAAAAGATGATTTCCCGCATTAGTATAAACTAACCACATGGTAATATATATTAATAATATTGTAATATCATATATATGGATACATCTTCATATATAACTTAGTATACATATGGTTATTAATATTATTGGTAATAATGTATTATGTACTGGTGATTATTATATAATAATAATAATATTCATTTTTATTAACCAAACTTCGATAAAAAATATAATTTCCTTTACCGCAGATCAGTACGTATATGAACATCTTAGAAAGACACGTATTGGAGCATGGCGAAACTCAGTAACAAAAATGCATTCCACCGACCTACAAAATAAATTATATACAATTATTTGATACAATTTTAATTTAGTTTTCAGCAATTTATATATATATATATAATAAATAGAAGATTGGAAATATCAATTTTATGTTTATATTTAGATTTCTTGTTTATTTTATCACATCTATCAAAATATGTGTTCTTTTTTAAATACAACCTCAATAATATTCTTAATTAATATTTAATTTTGTTTTCTGATTTCAAGCATAGAGGATGTCATAAAATTAGCTATAGCTAAGTCGGAATTTCATGAATAATATTCTCCTTTCATTCCGGCAAAAATATACAATATTAAAATTACAAATACAATGATTTAGATTGTTTTCCACGTGATATCATCGGGAGGTTGCTGTATATTATTGTAATAAGGATTTGCTCTTCATTGAAGTATAAAGTCCACACAAACATAATCATCGATAACATGTGTCACCTTCATTAAATTATAAATATTAGGAAAAGTTGTATTTGTGTAATGATTTGGATATATTTTATATAGGTGTTACAATCTATAATATTATGTAGATATAGGGAGTCAAAATTAGAGCACGTATGCGCTTTGTTATGTCCAAATAACAGTATATGGCAAGATAAGTATTTTGATTTTATGATTAATAAAAAGATGGGCATCGGAGCTATTAGCTATTCGAGAACTATTCAACGCATTACTTAAATAGCATTACATGAATATCCAATGCTTAAAATCGACTCTTTAATAAAAAATAAAATACTCTTTAATACTGGGTGAACGACAATTGGTAATTAAATGAAGGAATAGAAAATTAAAATAAATAATATAAATATAAAAACGAATACGTATAATAAATGTAGATGTAATAAAATCATAAAATTTGTAAATGTAAAAATAAGATAGTAAAACTAAACCGCAAAAAATGGTACTTTTAAATGAAAAATGAATGTAAATATTAAAGGGAACAAATTAAAATAGAAATGTTGTATATAAATAGAAAATATAGCACAGCTATATACACTGTAATAGGGTGGATCACTTTTTCAGATTTAACTGGATTATTTTTAATTTAAATTTTGAATTTTTTTCATAAAAAACACTTAGAAATCGATGATGATAAAAAGTAACGATAATATGTTCAAGTTGGATTTAATGTTAAACGATTATTGTAATGCATATGGTTCTTTATCATAGTAATTAATGTGTAGTCAATAGAGTCAGTAGTAGCTATCCAATTTAGTCATTGTCATAGTTCAGTAATGCTAGTTGGGTAGTCATTTCGGTTCGGTAAATTAGTCGTATGAATCTATTAATATTTCTATCAAAATATTTTATTTTATTTATCTTTACTGTAGCCTACTAATTAGTTGCAGTATTGGAGTCATGAGATTATTAAGGAGTTAGTTAGTAAATTTAGAAGTAGAGATATTTATTCAGAGTTCTAGTCGTATAACATTAAATAACTGGGCTGATATGGTTTGTCATATAAAGTTAATATATTTGTTGAATTTAATTCAAATTAAAAATGTTAGTCTAGGTATTTTGCCGAGTTTTTAATATTATAGTGTTTTAATATAAATGTATGGAAAGATTTCGTAGAATAAGTCAAATTAATCTTAATTAGATCAGATTTAAAGGTTGATGAGTAGATGATTGTATGTCAACTAATTGATGAGTTCGGTTAAATGGTTTTATAGTTGTGTTGAGTATTTTGTTGATGTTTGATATTCAATATCATTTGCATATAGGTTATATTTATTATTAGGGATTCTATTTATAATATATTTGTTGGGAAGTAGATATATGGCAAATCAAATTGTAGATACAATTGAACCGTGTGGAACACCCTGCTTAAGTTAATACAAGTTCGATATTTTTATGGAGATAGTGATATCATGGAAATAACCTTAATCCATTTTAATGCTGTATCTTTAATTCCTATTTGGTAGAGTCTTGTGATTAAGGTAGTGTTATCCAGTATGTAAAATTCAGAAGATAAGTAAAGTAAAGTAATTCGTATTGGATTATGATCGTAAAGGGATGAGTATATTTCGGCGTATAAGGAACATAAAGTAGTTTCAGTATGGTTATATTGGTGATTTTGTGGTAATTGTACATTTACACACAGGGAGGTTTATTAGTTGTGTAAGTTTGTTATTAATATTTATTATGAATATAATTGATATAATACTTATATAGAGGCATACAAATCACAAATATAATAAATATATTAAATATAGTATATGTTTTATAGAATTAATGTTGGTTTAAATTGAAACACGAAAAAAATACAAATAAATATATTTTATTATAATAATGAACATTTAATTATATAATACGTATGCATATACGTACATATTATATAATGCATATATCTTTATTGAAATCAAATTTCGAGGAATATACAAGAACCAACAAGCGTTACATAATTAAATAAAATCTATTATCGGAGTTATCAATGCCATATTTGATTTGTCAGCTCGCAAAAGGGTTCATAACCAGATTAAACGGTATTATTAATAATTATTGTATTATATTATAGAATATAGATTATTTAAGTCATCTAAAATATAAATTTGAATTAAAGTTGATCATTTATAGTTAAATTCTACAAATCACTGCAATAATTAATTATATATATATATATATATATATATATATATAGGAGAATTCATTTATGTATTTATCAAACTTAGTTCTGAATATTTTTACATAACTTTTACATATATTTCCAGGGAATCAATGATGTGTCTCGAAGTTTCTAATTGAATATTCTAGGATATTATTTGTACTAAATCAACTAGACCCTTTATAATATTGTTTAATTGTCAATATATGATTATTCTTCATTTTTTCTTAATATGCGATAGTTAAAACTAACAAAGAAAAGCAAATAAGATAAAATTAAATATAAACACTTGACATTATTTTTAAATATTATCTTCCAAAACTTAGCTGATCTAATACCTAAATTTATAATCTTGGTTATAAATATAAACCCCCCACCACAATAGTGGTGTGTCACCAATGTTAGGTTTATATAATCTAGGTTCAGATATTTGAATTGCGTTTAAGGAGAATATAATTATTCTTATTATAGATATTTGATCATGTATGTTGGTTTATAAGTTATTGGTTACTATGCTGATAGTTTATTATCGAAGTATTCATTAGTATTAAGCAAGTGATGCTATCTCAGCAGTATAATATTTTGATTTGAATTATTGTATAGTAGAATTCACTGGAATAAATCACTATAAACTGAACTCCATACTTTTACCAACACAATGTTTAAAATTGAGGCATGTCCAATAAGATATTCAATAAATTTAAAAACTATATTTCTTAGATTCAGTAGGTATTAGTAATTACATTAATGTATTGTGAATTGGTGGAAATAATATTTAAGTTTAGATTAACTATCATTAAATGTTTATTATCCATATAGTAGATAGTAAATGATATGGAAGAATTATAATGTTTGTAAAAAGTTTACGTAGATAAGTATTTAGCGAATTTAATTAAATAATATGTAATTAATAGTAAACATACACCTAAGTGTGTGTCGATGTTGGGTACTGATTTATATGAAATGTTAAATTAATTAATTAGTTTTTAAATGTAGTATTAATGGTGATTTGTTTTAGTTTCAGTATGTTTTTATAATTGCACTAAAAAGCTGTCATATTTGTAATAGACTAGTATTATCCTTGGGTAGTCTACATTATAGTTTATCTTAACTTTAAAACATATTAGAATATAATATATCAAAATATTATATTTGAATACGTATAGATTATTTTTAACAGTCAACACTAAGTTATGCGTATTCAATATTCATTTTCGATTTATTCATCAACAATGATATAGGTATTATTATTTTCGTTAATATTTGTACTTAATTTATACATTTAACTGAAAATAACTTACTGAGCATATTTTCTAAATTCATAATTTGTATCGTGTAGAATTAATACTGTTACAAGATAATATATTGACTTATTTTAAGTTACCTTATCTTTAATATTTAATTAGTATCTTAACTTATTATAAATAAATATGTTACATTATTATCTTTAAAAAATTAGTTATTCAATACTTTCAGAACTCTAAAAATAAACAAATATTTTTTTAAATTGCTTCATATAAATATTTTATATATATCGACATTTATATTTATAATATTAAATTTAATTTGTTACCAGAGTAAATGCGATGTTCTATTATTATACGTTACCGACTGTTATTGTTATATAAATGTTCATATTAACTGTATGAATTTATTATATATGGAATTTAAAATATTTTAAATAAACCAACATTAAAATTAATGTTTTTTATTTTATATTTATGTTAGGTTGTTTTTTATCTATTTATATTGAACTAATTTTAATAATATTTAATTTGTATTATCTTACTCATTAGAGTACTATATAAATAAAAAGTAGATATTTTTAATATAAATAATGTAAAGCTATTATATATATATATAATTAAATATAAATCTTTCTAAAATATTTTATAAGTAAATCTTAAATAATTGTATGTGTTAAAAGTTCATTTTAAAAATATTTGTTCCAATAAATTTTAAATTAACATGTTGTAAAACACATGTTCTGAAATGTGTTAAAACGTGCCAGTGTTGTTTGTTATGTTATATGTTTTATTATTTGATATATTCTTAAGTGTTACAACATATGTTTAATGGATATTAATTATTATGTTAACTAATTATATATATAGATAATCATGCTAATTTTAATTAGTATTTAATAAATAAAAACTGGATTGATAAAATTAAAAATATATAAAAAATATTAAATTATAATAATAAGTTATTATAAGTAATACGTAATAAATAGATTAATGAAAATAAATTTTAATTAATTTAAATATATATAAAATATTATAATTTTATTATTAGTTATTAATCTGGGAAATAAACCAATATTTAATAAAAATATACAATCTAAATATTATAAAATTATTCATTAATAAAATTATCATATTACATATAGATAATATAATATGCTACAAAAAGCTAAATTTGTATAGAAGTTATTTAGGAAAAAGAATACATTATTAAATTATCCATCATTGGTTTATTATAGGAACTGAGATTGACTTAATCTTGGTAACCTTGGATATGATTTCCATGGTTACCTTGGTAATCTTGGGGATTATTATATAAATATACAATAGATACATTATAAATAATATATTATATATTATGAAAAATCTAAAGTTACTGATATTATTTGAAAAATGTTTACATAATAGATAGTAATATTTTAAAAGATAGAAATGCAATAAAACTTTAAATATTCTAATATTATAGGTATGCAATTGTATTAAGTAAAGTATATAAAGTATTACAATTGTTGATAACATTAGCTTTTATTTTTATAATTGTATATAGTTTAGTTTACAATTCAGTTACTAATTGAAGATAAAATATGATGTACATTATGTGCAGAAAAACAAACAATAAAAGTAGAAAGTTTTCCTATTTTTAATCGCAACAATGTTCAGAATATTGGTAAGGATAATATTGAATGAATAAAGGTGTACATTGTACAAGTGATAATTTAATTATTATTGTACAAATATATGATTAATTCACTTAATTTCATATTATAATCCTGCTATTTAAGTTAAATTGTATTATACTTTTGCATTGATTTATAAAAAGTAAATAATTCTTGTTTTGTTTATTGATATTTTAAAAGGAGATACATCAGCTGTTTAATTAAAGTAGGTTGATGACCAGTTTGAATAGAGGATTAAAAATTCCTTTAAACTGTTATAACTTCATTGTTAATTTATGTATAAATAATTACTGTAAAGAATTCATATTCGTTAAAATCAAAATGAACTTCTGTTGGCTTATACTTATTCTATATTAAATTCTCTCACATTCTAATCAACTATTATTTGTTAATTTTTTTATAAAAAAATAAAGGTATAGTATAAATATTAATTTTAATTTTAATCATTTTTATATACAATAATATGTATGAGGCTATTTCAAATAAAATATACAAATATTGTTCATGCTTGGAAGCATTATTTTGGATAATACAAGAATGTTTATGCGTGTGTTGGGTAGAGAGAGGATATTTCAGTATTGTCAACAGAATCGAAATAGATATATACGAAGGTGAACTAAACATTGTTCAATCGTATCGCAAACTACTCAATATTGAGCACTCGAGGTGTCGGCACTAGGTAGTGTTCGTGATTTGCTCGCTGCCCGTCTTTGCCTTGCAGAATAAACACATGACCAGATTTCTCCAACTGCCTCCGGAAATGTTAAATGCCCAGGCGTACATCACCAGTACACTAAGGTACATCGGCACGAACGTCTCCTGGAAGTCGTAATATCTCTTCTTGTTCAGCAATGTCTGCAATTAAAAACAAGTCAAATATCCCGCTGATATTACCGCACTATACTCTCGATATAATTGAATGGGAATTTTAGATTTTCAGCAATTTATGAATGACTGTATATAATATTGGCTTAATTATAATTAATAATGAATATATTATATAAATAATATATTGTATAATATAAAATATTATTTAATTAGAAATTTGAAATTTTTCTAAAGAATATCAAAATTTCAATGTTATAACGATTTGATTGGTCCTCAATTTTAATGACTAACCATACATGACACGAAAAGGTGGTTAACTATTGGAAGTGCCACCTTGTAATAATCTTTTTTTGTGTGCAAATAGTTGAAGATGATAATACCCCAGGCGATATTCAAAAGCATCATTCCACCGGCAGCCAATCCTGTAATGATTCAAATTCATTCCATTTTAGGTGAACAATGTTAAAAGATCATATGTTGAAAAGAATTTGAAGAAATTCATGCAACCTTAATTTCATTAATTTAAAATAAATTAAACATATAAATAGATCAATTAATAATTAAAATTATTATTATTTTCACTTATATATTTCATATAATATATTCATAATTAGTATTAACTTTCTAAATCAATTAATACCACATGATATTACATTTTAAACTATTTGTTCACAGAAAAACGAAGATAAAATGTACAGAAGTATTGGATTTTATAGAACTGCAACATATAAAGCTAGAACCTAAACCGAGTGAGGTTTTAATGGAACAAAAGAAGTTAACGAGAAAGGTCAAACATGGTTTTCTAATCGCTTAGACTACGAAATGAAACGTAAACTACGATTATTACCGGACAGGATGAAGAAGAAACGACATCCGGGAAACAGGCCAATGCTACCGGGTCCACTGATATGACTCAACTGATTAATGTTAGCAAACATACCGGACGAGATACCGAAGCCGAGATTACAGACTGCGGACGGAGGATGGACATTAGGGATGACGTGCGAAGGTAACAAGGAGTGTGCGTGATGAGGAGGATGTCGGGCTGTTTAGTGGAGATGGTGCACGCGATGTGCGTCGAGGTCAGGGCAGACGTCGGGCTTGTGTGTATAACGCATTAAGGCATCGTTAAGTAAATGGAATGCGCGGATACGCATTATTGGCTGAGATGCGTAAAGTATTTGAACCTATAAGTAATGGGGAAGAGAGTTGTTATAGGGTAGTTATAGGACAATAGGATTTGCCTGGTGATGTGGTAGGCTAAAATTAATGTCTAAGATGAGACATTATATTTGTTGTCGCCGGGTTTAACATTTGCTATTATTATGGAAAATATATCTTTCGTCGTAAATTAGTGATTTAACTTACAGATATCTAACCCAATGCGAATACATGGTGGTTATTGATTAAGTTGAAAGAGTGTTCTTTGGCATTTGTATCCGAGGTAACCAATCTCACAATTCCGAAATGAGCTTTCCTAGAATGAGAACATTGATTCATTGAAATAGGGTTAATTTCATATATTACACAATATTAATATTATATATAATATGTAAATAGTTATTGCTAAATATGTATATATTCATGTTTCAAATAAGGTTAGTTTTTATTATTAAATATACACCAAACCTGCTAAATAATCAAATATTCGGTGAAATAAGGTGAAATAATTGAATACATGCTAACTGCATGACGAAGAACAGCAGAATACGAGCAGCCTCTTGAATCAAAACCGAACAAATGACTCCGACGATGAGATATTCTCGCAGTGGCACCAACGCCCACCACACCATTCCGGAGAGCAGCAAAGAACACAGCCAAAAGAACGAACTGTTAGGTTTGGTCGCGTGTCATTTATTGTAGAGTTACTGTAATCGATTTCACGTTTTAGTAACTGTCGCGAAACGTTTGCTAAGGTATTATGTAATGTGTACGTAATGATATGTAAACGGATGTTACCCAAATTAGATAATGATAAATTTACTTGTAATATGGTTGTAGCCATAAATATGCATACGAATTAGGTTAAATTCATAGTAATTAAATTGAGAATAATATTTATTATTTAAATAATTATTATCGATAATATTCTAAAATATTTAATGACAAATTAAAACTAATATATAATATATTGATATATAATTCGTAATGTTAAACAAATAAGTAATATATAAAATAATATAGAAATTTGATCCTTTACTATAAAGTCTAACCTGGCCATAAAGATTAATATTCGTAAAGCATCTTTTACAATGAACATTGAAAATAAAACAAGACACGGCACTGTTACAAGAAATAACTCTCCAACCCATTCTATTTTAGTCATTTTACCTTGAAAGATTATTAGATAATAGATCATATAGATTATATTAATAAATAATAGAATAATATTATAATTATTATAGCTAGGAAATGTACTCATCACTACATCTTTTATATAATATTTACCTTTTATAATTTATGCTTATAAATTTATAAGCATTTCTTTTGTCTTTTAATTGTATTTATACAACTCAAAAAACAAAACACATATCATATATTGTATAATATTTAAACCATATTATATAACATATAAAGTATCCATTTTTATGAAATTTGTAAATTATAAATAAACAATAATATTTTATATACCATCATTGTTTTATTAATTGTATATTTTATAGTATTATACACAATATTTATATGTCCATGCATATTTTAGGATATATGAAAATATAAACATACATATTTTTGTGAAATCTAATAAAGGTATGCACAAACGTAATTATATTAATATTCGTTGTCAGTTCATTATATATAGAACCTCCATAAGATTAATAATAATGATCAAATGAGTTTTGTTAGGTCTAACTTCAGTCTACACCTAATTTCATTAGCTCATATCATATGCATAGTTCTGTATTCATTCTAATAACATTATAAACGATCACCTACGTTTTATTGAACTAATCTAACGAGTAGTAGTAATAAGTCTACCCTATATTGCATCATATAATATATTAGTATTAATATTACCAATTTACATAGTAATTATTAATTTTTAATTATTAATTTAAATGTTCGTATTATTCATTACATCCATTCAATTGTATTTTTATTACATATTATTACATATGAATGGCTTACATACATACAATATATCAACAATATACACCATTTTCAAATGAATATATATGAATACATAATATATTTGTATAATACATACTACTAATTAAACAGAAAACGTCAATATATCAGGGAGAAAAAAACAAATTAATTTAAACTAAAGTGATGCACCAGTATATTTTATTAACTAATCGTTATTATTATATTAATCCTAGACAATTGATTAAGTAACAAAACACATATTATAAGATTCGTGTACACTATTGAGCTTCCAAGAAGTCGTATTAAAACTAGACTAATACTGATCTTAGCGATACTGATCTAAACGACTTAGCATAGCATGCGAATCTAAATCAAGTCAAATTATGAATTTAATTAATGATATTAACATATAATTATCATATAATATAACATATAATTAATTATCATATATATCATATTATAATAAGTTATCATATTTATATTATATATCATATTGATTTATAGTATAAATATTAAATATTAAAATTTGTGTAAACTATATAGTGTTCAATAAAATATAATTATTATACTAACAGTTATATTATATAAATATCTATATTTTATAATAATAACAAAAAACAATTTAATAATTTCTACGGTATAAACAAATTATCTATATTTAAAGTTATTTATTAAATTATTTTGGATAGTCACGTGATTCTAAATATAATCATATATTATTTAAAAGTGGAATTCTACTAAGTTTAAAAATCACGTTTATTAATAATTTATATACTATTGGTAATTTATTATTGATATAAAATGGTAATTGCAAAATACGTAATTATATTAATTTATATGTAATTTTCTATTATTTTCTATATCCAATATATTCCGCCAATAACCATTGATCAACCAATGAAATGTTACAATATTATTTAAATATAAAACAATATTATTTTAGATTTATATGATGATTTAATATATATTAAGATATAATATATTTTTAATTAATAAAAATAATGCCAAATTTAAGAAATTCTATATATGAACCTGAATCCACAGATTTAAGAATTAATGATCTAACCCTTAATCAAACAGAAAGCAACAATGGGTTATTTTAAGTACAATATCCTATATATTAATCGTTTATGTTTCAATAACTTACCACTATATATGTAACTGATTACATAGATTTTAGAATTAATTAGCTAATCCTTGAATAAACAGAAAATAATAATGAGTAAGATTATAGAGATACATCATTTTAAAATATATTAACTCTATATGTTCTAGTGTTTATATATTTTTATTATTTACCACTTTTATTCCCTTATTAATCATAATGAATTACATAACAGAAATAAGTTATTATTATGTCACTGAGTTTGTTTGATTGGTTCAACTATATTAAAAATAATTTTTAAAATTTGCGATATGATAACAACAAATAAATTGATCGATATCTAGAATAACATGAAAACATGCCATTAATCAAATATTTCTAAAAGTTATGCTCCATATTTACTTAGGAAAATTTACTATCTGCCTTCAGAGAAAGTTAAGAAAAAGTTACAACAAAATAATATATATCTTCATTTGAACGTGAAATAACCGGAAATTTCAGTTATCAAGGGTTCAATAAATATCAATAACGATAATATTTTACTAGCTATTAACAATTAAGTTACTAGATATCTTAGAATTATTTTTTTATGATAAGTTGATTCTTTATATATAAAAACGGTGAATATACATAGAGAATATATATACGGAATATATTATAGTGCAATATAGGAATATAGATTTAGATATAGGCAATGTAACTCTATATTATAAATTAATATTTAATATTTATTTTTCTTATGATATAATCTATATATAGTTTATCTTTTATAAATATTTTTTTACAATATCTAATAATATAGCTTATTTAATATGATACAATAATAATTATGCTATATATAATACATTAATAATAGAGGCATAGAATTGAGAATTATCCTGGTACAGTAAGCATAAAGTTATCTTATAGAATGCAGGGGTGACCCCTAGTTGCTTTCTTAATAGTTTTCAAGGATTCAGATAAATAAGTATAAGAATTCCGGAACTATTTAATAATGAGATCTGATTTATCCTCTAATCAAAAATATCTTCGAAATATTATTTTAATTATGAACATTTTGCAGATCATTTTGGAAAACATTTTGGTAAAAGTAGGATATCCGTTTCAAGAATGCAGTTTAAAATTACAGCTAAAAATTATATTAATTAGGGTACCAAATACCTATCTAATATTCTCGTAATTTAAATAATCATGATATTAATCGTTTTATTAGATATTCTATGCAAGCGAATGTTATTTTATATGCAGTGAAAACATTTTATTATCGATAATGGTGTTTATTCTGATATATTGCAATTTTTTCATATTTCTTATATTTTTAAATAATCAATATATATATATAAAGAAATAGTTAAAATGTCTAGTAATATAATATGATAATAATTATTTTATCTATACTAATATACATTTTTATATAAAATGATGTTTTTATATTTTATAGATCTATATAAAAATATATCAATATATATAGTTTACGCTGGTAAAATCAAAATTAAATAAATTCATCACAGTTTTAATTTTAATTGATCTTCAAGAGTAATTTGTCTTGATTAAAATAATAATATATATATGACATATTAAGTTATTTTCTAAATATAAATTATTTTTTAAGAAAAAAAACATAAGAAATATTTTGAAAGTTTGTTTGCTCAGATTAATGAGTGAATATTAACATAATATATAATATATAACTGTAATTTGTAATAATTATTATTAACTAAAACTTTATATTTAACGTTTTATGCTACATTTTATTTGAATATCTTCCAATGTCTATAATAGTAAAATCCCTATATTCCCAATAAACTTTTAGTCATAATCTGATGTCTTTGTATGGTATATATCTTAATATATACAACTATAAATAATAATTTTTAAAAAATGGTCTCTTTTAAACCTGATTTAGCCTACATATTCACTATATTAATAAATGGATGTAGTATATTTTAATGAATTAAATATGATGAATACTTTTAACTTGTTTTATATTTGACTTGATCAAACCATCAATTTTGTTATACTATTATATTTTTTATTAACAATAACGAGATATAAATATATAAAAAATAAAGTAATATTAATTTTTTTTGAATAATAAAATTAACATATTATTTTACTGTTAAAATTAAAATAATATAATAATGAATACAACAACATTGATATTTTAATGTAACAAAAATATTCCTAGCAAGCTTGAAATATCGTCAGAAGAATGATCAATTAATTAATAATATTTTTATAATTAATAGCATAATAATACATTCAACAATAGAATTCAGAATACAGAATACTCTAAATAATGAAATCAAGTTTATAATATACCATACTTGTTTTATATGATTTTGTAAAGAATGTATACTATTGATTTTATTATTGGCACTCAAATCATAATTAAATGTAAAGCTTGCTTCAAATATGACAAAATGTATTGTCAAAAATAAAGATCTGCTTAGTAATTTCATTTTTTGAAAATCGTAATTTTTATTAAAATATTAAATAAGTGCTTCATTTAATTTAATTAATATTTAAATTAAGAGAAGTTATAAAAATAATCGGTGTTTGAAAAACTATATTAAAAATCTGATGCACACGCTTAATAAAATTATACTCAAAAATCATGCACTTTTTATTTCAGTGGTTTTGTGAGTTGCTAATTTATAGTAAATTATGTTGTTTATGTAAACTGTTTAATATGAGCTGGCAGGATACTATTTACCAGCTTATTGTGGTTGCATTTTTGTACGAACAATTAATCTGATTTGACAATAAACTAGAAGGAGCGAGGCTCACGGACACAACAAAACTTTGTCGACGGACCTGCCGATCTACACTTTCGAGGTCGACTTTGACCAGGAGACGATGCGGGACAACTTTCAACGGCATTTCGACACGCATTTCCACGACACGGTGAACTTGTCGAGTTTCAGTGAACAAATACTTCAACGTCGCAACGCCACCATCGATGAGCTCGACAGAATTTCGGGTTTCGCGCCGTTTCAATAGATCTCAACGCCATCTCTTCGTTTCATTGTCTAGTCTTACCCAAATACTCTCATTCCCTTCCACGGCACCATCGCTGAGATTACAAACCGCCATCAAATCATAATGTGATTTGTATACTCAATTTTCTCTCAAACTCCCCGATCTCATGCCTTCATTTCCGTACTCTTATAATGGTAATGACACTTCGCAATACTTTGTAGTTATATCCCCGATAACAGTTGATAACATTTCTAATCGCTATCAAGCTTCTCGTAACAAACCACTAAATTATGCTTTGTATCATAATGAATTGTTGTCAAATTAAAATAATATAATGCCAATGGTTTCTACTACATGTCTATATCAAATGTATACCAAAGATTATGTAGGAATCAACCAATAATCAACCTAATTGATTATTGATTAATCACGAATTGTTTACAAACCAATGCCTTATACTAATACTCGACTACACTTTAGATTCCATAACCAGCACCAAGCATGCGATCGTAGACGCAGATACTAAGATTCTGCAAGCCAATACAAGTTACTAGTACACCAGCGTGTTTCTATTTATATAATATAGAGTTCATTTAGTTATGGCAATTAGGCACAGACGTACACCGCGCTCACGTTACAGGTAAACAGAACATCAACCGGACGTTGTCCAGTGAACGCGACAGACTCCTACAGGAACGAGAGAGCATCCTTTTGAAAATAGAGAAGATAGAATCTCAACAGAAATTGGTGTCGAACAAAGAGAAACAGAACGGTAACTTGCAGATGCGACTTCTTCTGTAGCACTTTACGAGATATCCTGATATCTTGATATCCTACGTAGTTACTATTTCAATTTTCTATGATGTTCATAGGTCCGCTAATGCCACTTAGTATCCTAAAGCTTTTTAGAGTTTCAAATTGCATTGAATCTTTATAGCATTTATTTATTTACAGAAAAGTTACTAAAGAGTAAAAATAAATCTTACATGAAGCATATTTCCGCTTATGAACATTATACACAATTGAAAATAGAAAAGGATAAAGGTTTTCTTCCAATTGTGATGCCAAATATTTAAATGATTATTAATCTTAATGATATATAATTGGTGATTATTTATTCTTTTTAATCGATAATGATGATATAAATTGTATTATAATCTATTTAAGATAATATTATATAATTTGCAGATAATTCTTACATAAAATTTATATTTGGAGATAAATATGAGATTACTATTTTACTTTTGGAAAATTTACAACATTCAGGTAACTAATTATCAAATTTGTTATCTGCTTGGGATTAATTTGAATTGTTAAATCATCTTATGAAAACTTTACCAATGAAATAATTATAATTTATAACAATATACTAAATTTGTTATATGATTTATATTCTATAAATTTAGATAGTAATATCATTATTTAATACAAAAAACTGATACAAATTTATAAATCTATCAACAGCTTACAAATGTAATGTGTACATTAATTAAATTCCCTAATTTATTATTTTGTATTGCAGTTAAACATTGCCAGCCCGAGATTAACTATACTCCTGTATTAGAGAAACTGAACAATGGGGGAGAAATGCGAGACTTTGTCATAACAATTAGAAAATTGTTCATGGCAATATAATATCTATAACATCAATCATGTTTTGTTATTTATCATTTTTTTATATATATTATGTAACACTTCAATTATATATGCTGATAGCATTACTATTTATAGCTATTATAATAAATAGTTTCATAAAATTAATAATACTTACTTATTTCATCATGGTGATATTAATGTGAAATTGAATAGGATATATATGAATATAATTGCCTAAGTTAATCATGTTGCTAATATAAATAAATAAACAAATGATAAATAAGCAAATATATACAAATTATTAAAATTTCATTCGTGATTTTGTATATAAAATATAAACTTCATCAGATTTAATTTACAAAATCACAATGACTTGATAGCAACTCCTAGTTATCAATTACTAACCTGCTCCAAGCATTCATAACTTGATATTGCATAGTAGAGATGATATCTCCTCTTTTTACATTGAATTTATATAAACATACATAAAGTATTTATAATATATAGTAGTGTTATTTATATAGTATATATACAGTATTATTATATATATAGTAGTAGTATTATATACTATTTTTTAAAGTTTAAAGTAAATTGTTAATTTAGCAGATTTGTCATCGTGGGTATATATATAACTATAAATTAACTTTACAGTGTCCTTTCAAGATAAATATAATTAAACTAGGAATATATAAACTATGATTTCCATACGAACATTATATATAATATTATATATATAATAGATATATCTATTATATTTAATAATAAGCAATTATTTAGTATATTATCTATATTTTAGTTATATTTATAATCATGCAATTTTTAAATATGTTATTATTATCTATGATTAATATATTATTTTAATATTTATGATTATTGACTACTATGGATTTCAATATAAACAATAATATGAATATATTATTAATTTCATGTAATTATGATAAACGATGATTTTACAACAGAAACTAATAACACGGATACACACTTATATCCACAACCATCGATTATACATGCTAATATAAGTGCACATTTATATGAAAACAAAAAAGTATGTTATAACCATACTAAATATAATTTTGTAAATTTAATATTCTTAAAATAATAGATATGAATATTATGAAAACATAATACATTTTTAGCTTGACATATATATCATTAACGATCCTATGATCAATAAGTAAGCAGGTCTTTAATTAAATTAACGCTTTTAATAATATAATTATGTGTATTATTTATATTTAATTTTCAATATACACTTATATTACTATTCATGTATATATATATACATACTATAGTATATTATGTATAATATATATTTACCAAATTCACATATACAACAGATGTCCTTTATTTATTATATACAACATATGCATATACATATGTATATATGATATAAATATTTAATACAATTTATTTATAATACACATTTATATAAATAAATTGCTCATATGTATTTACTTTAGTTTTAATAGTATATATCAGATAGTTATTAATATAGTATATATCAAGATTACTTGGGTTAACCAGAAAATAAATTAATCAAAAGTGACGATATTATAATTATATATTATATGTAATGTTAATATAAATAATAAATAAATCAACCAAAATGTTATTCAAAAATATATTACTATTTTAGATAAAAGGCTTACCACCTATAGGTTTTATAGAGTTTTACATGTGATTTTAATTGTATTAATGTTACATTTAATAATAATATTGAGCTTGGTATTTGTTCAAGTAAACATATAATTTATAGATTGCTATCGTTGGAGACGTACACGGATGTCTTCATGAATTAAAACTTTTGATCAAGAAATATCAATTATCTTTGGATAATACATTATTCATATTTGCTGGAGATATGATTAATAAGGTTACGTTGGAATTCGCTCCTAGTTGTTTAACTGATATACTATATATTGCATACTCTATTAATGTAATCATATCATGTACCATAAAGTTAAAAGTTGAAATCACAGAAACTGTCAGCATTTCCTCAACAAATCATTCTTTGTTTTTATTCACGTCTTTTTAAGAACATTTTATAATAATAATATTAAATACTAATAATTTCTAATACTAATAATATTTAATACTAATAATATATAATACTATATTAATACCAATAAAGAATAATTTATTAAATTTATTACTCCATTAAATGTGTGGGGTTGTAAATCTATATAAAATAAATAGAATATGCATCTCATAATATACATAATGATAGCACTTATAACGTAACTATAGCGGAATTATCGCTCTTGACCTCCAGGGTCCTTATAGCTGTGAAACGTTGACTTATATCAAGGAAGAGTTGGGAGGTTTAGCAGTTCGCGGCAATCACGAGGAGCACGTATTGAAACACCTGAGACGCGCGGCCCACGAAGGAATTCCTATACCCGATAAATACGAGTGGATCCGCGAGGTGAGACGATGAGAGGCGGATAAGCCGAGAGTTATTGAAAAAGTGAGTTCATCGAGAAAGGAAAAAGATAAACATATAGTTATATATGCGGTAGAGTTAAATATATAGAGAATAAGATAGGAGGGAGGATGAAAGAGAGATAATCACGTGAGAAATATAGAGAGATAAGTTAGAGATGGGGCGAGATATTGTATTATTTATAGATGATGAGATTTGTGTTGTTGGTTATGGAGAAATAGAGAAATATTGCCAATATATGTAATGAAAGATATGCAGACTGGAAAGGGCGTATAATGGATAATGATGGGATATATATAGATTGTATGGGATAGAAGGGGAGAGAGTTAAGCGGTAGAATGAAGACGATCTATAATGATATCGTAGTGTGTATCTATGCTTTATAGCTATGGAAAAATATACATATAGGCTGGAGATGGCATGACTGAGAAGAGAGATAGAAATAGAAAATATGTAGGTATATAAGTAAGCGGAAGAGTGAAGGAAATAGAGATATGCATGTTAAGTGATCAGTATAATTAATAATCAAATATATTGGATAAGGAGGGGAGATATACAGTAGTGGAATGAAAAGTAAATAGTTTCGGGCGAGGTAGACATCTATGTGGAAGAGGTATCGATAAACTCGATTCGAGATCGAGAAATATGTGCGGTAGAGAGAGAGAGAGGAAAATAAAGTAAGATAGTTAGGAATAGGAAGGACAGTGATAGTGTGGAAACCCATCGAACATTATCTTCACTTTCTCTAGCGTAATCGTCTCACCATTACTCTCACACTACTATACCATCATCACCCGTATCACCTTAACCCTTCCCCTCACCAACGATCACCCTTAACCTCACCTCCCTCCTATCACGCCTTACAATCGCCCTCACATACAACACATCGCCACTAGTTGAATGCCGACAGCATAGAATGGCTACAACAATTGCCGTACACTCTAGCCGTGGCCGGTCAATTCCGGGTAATCCACGCCGGTATCGATCCATTTAGGCCAATAGATGGTCAAGACTTGCGGTGTCTTACTAATATAAAATGCGTAGCGGCGCCCCCTACCGATATCTCCAGCATCGCCGCTACTAACAACATCGCAGACTCGTTA
Organism: Osedax frankpressi; assembly: GCA_964035775.1. Taxonomy (NCBI): domain Eukaryota; kingdom Metazoa; phylum Annelida; class Polychaeta; order Sabellida; family Siboglinidae; genus Osedax; species Osedax frankpressi. Next base: position 16,366,573 of record OZ038313.1, read on the forward strand.
GTGATCGGCACGCTAGATATTCTGTTTTTTAATTCGACGTACATTCAAAAGTGTATGTATGAGATGATATGTTTAGTGAAAAGTTCGTATAGTGGCACCCACGGAAGTAGTGAAACAATTGACTAGATAAGTCACCTTTTTGACCACATGAAGATAACTTAATAATAATTATAATATGGGATAACGCATCTAGCTATTGTAAATATTTATATATATATGTACTTTTCTTAGTAAGGATATATATAAATGTTAAAGTAATGCAGATTCAAACTTTTGTTATATACCTATTGAACCACATCTAAACTGTAGGTCTTGGTGTAGGACCCGCTCTCTCTTATCCCGCTTGCACACCCACTCACACACCCACTCGCAGACTTCTACTTGAACATTGGTCCACTTATTACACCGGTGCCGAGCACATTTTCTATGGGCACTATTCCCGCGGCGAGATCCGCTCCACGCCCTACTCGACGGGTCTAGACACTGGAGCAGTCTACGGGGGCAACCTATCGGCAGCCTTACTGTCTCCCTCCGAACCAACTGCTGTCGCAGACTGCATCATAATCAGTGTGCCTTCAATACGGCAATACAAAACCTCCAAACACCACTTGACATCGGGTTAAACATTAGTTTACACTCCAAATACCTATTATCCCACCACCATCATATCATCTGCTAGTCCTGAACAATACTATAACTATCTGTTATACTACAATACTCAAATTTGCTTTCTTCAAAAAGTATGGAACTTTACTACCACCGCGATAATAAATCCAATGATAAAACCTCTTTAAACTGTATTAACTTTGTAAATGTTTGTAAACCACGTTCAACTGTATATTGTATTTATTATTAGCTGATCAATAGGAAATAATGAGTTTGTTTATCAATATATTTTATTGTTAAAAATAATGTGTTTGACACCTAACATATTATCACCTATGATCTCAAAGCGAATGTTTTGCAGCAATGGATTCGCGCAAATAAATAAAGTCAACAATATAATGCATATATATATCTCTCTCAATAAAAAAACTTGCTCCGATGATATAGGATAGCAGTTTGATAAAGTGACACAGTTTTCGGGCGTGTGTTCTCATAAAAATGTTGTAAATCTAATGTTTTAGATTGTTGTAACTAGTTTGAAATAAGGAGGCGGGCTTTTTACTGAGGAGCCGCAGAACCCGGTGCAGGTTAATGAATGAGGTCAGAGGTTAGACGTTATGACCAAAACTGCTCTGGGGGGGCATGTTCTGGGGGGCCATATTCTGGGGGGCCATGTTCTGGGGAGCCATGTTCTGATATGAATCTAGACCAACTGCGAGTCAAGTGTAGCATTGTATTAAATATCTTCCGTTGATCTTTCACAATGAATAGTTTGATCAATATGTATTAATATACGACTCTAAATGAACACGAGATTTATTTACTCTTAAGATTTATAAGAACTTTAAAGGAATTGATTACTCGAGTTAATTAACCTGAACTTATTGGGATCTCGATATTCTTCAAAAGCTGAATTAACCACCTACACGTCGATTTATCATCCTTCAGACAGTTTTGAAAAGTAGAATCCTGTTTTATAAATACACAAGTACTAAAATACATACTTTAATATAAGGGTTAGTAATAAACTAAGTATCATAAATAATATAGTTTCATAAATATAAAGAACTAGAGAAGGTTACATTAAAATTTAATCTCGCAAACAAATTACACGGATCAAAACAACAGCGTAAGTCCTATTATGCCACAACTCACCCTGAGCTGGTCGGGAAGGCACTGTCTGAGGGCTTCTCGAGCCCTGGGGTTATCTGAGAGCCGAAGGTAACACCTTACCACGTGTTTCAATAACCTCGCCGACTGGTCTTTGCTGAGGTGTAGCAGCATCTTACCCTGCGGTGGTAGCGATTGGGACGAGCGTGGGGTAGGGAACAGCTTCGCAACAGCGACTGGAGAGAAACACTAACCAGGATCATGGCTACATGAGAAAATCGTTCGTAGGTTTGACAAATGTACGACAATCCGGAATCGTCCATTAAAATCTTCTGAAGAATGAATGTAGCCACCTATAATTCAATAGAGGAAATTGAAAATAGTTTTTTATTTTATACCATATAAAAAAATTATGAGAATACAGATAAATTATAGTTATTTTTTAATTCAAATAAAGATCATATACTATTAAGACTTCTAAGGTCTATGTCACAAACTAACAGTCTTGGAGAGTTCACTTCCCGACTCCATAATTCTCAGACAAAGTGGAATGATTTCTGTGGTCAACAAGAAATTGATCACTTCCTGTTCATCAGTCTGTGCAAACACAATAAGATTATTAGATCAAATGAGCATAGTAATAAGTTGTTAAAATATTTATACAAAATGAAATATAATATATTAGAAAGTTAAGAATGTTACTAAGAACGGGAAATTCATGTTGTTTAAGTATGTTGTTAAATGGATATACCTTGACTAAGGCTCCGATTACTCCTAGACTAGTTAAACGCAGATATTCAAAAGGTCTAGTCTTGCTAGTAGTATGCAGGAATGGGTAGAGGAATAGCGGAATCCTAGCTGTATATATTATTACAACATAATTTGATATTGAAAATATAAATATTGTAATGTTATTAATCTATTTATAGAATTTAACTCATATACAAAGAAATGTTTGAATAAAAATAACATATTTTGAATGTATCAATTAATTCATTATATGGCATTCATTCTGTCAAGCAAACTAATTGAATTTTTGAAATAATTATTTTTATTTTTTGTAAACATTTCAAAAAAATGTATACAAATATTCCAGGCTGATTTCGCAGGGTAGATGTTAAGTATGTGTAAGGCATACATTTAAGTATAAAACATATGAAGTATGTATAAGGCATACATTTAAGTATAAAACATATGAAGTTTGTATAAGGCATACATTTAAGTATAAAACATATGAAGTATGTATAAGGTATATATGTGGTTTAGCATAAGTATGTATAAGGCATATCTGTGGTTTAGCATAAGTATGTATAAGGCGTACATGTGGTTTAGCATAAGTATGTATAAGGTATATATGTGGTTTAGCATAAGTATGTATAAGGTATATATGTGGTTTAGCATAAGTATGTATAAGGCATACATGTGATTTAGCATAAGTATGTATAAGGTATATATGTGGTTTAGCATAAGTATGTATAAGGTATATATGTGGTTTAGCATAAGTATGTATAAGGCATATATGTGGTTTAGCATAAGTATGTATAAGGCGTACATGTGGTTTAGCATAAGTATGTATAAGGTATATATGTGGTTTAGCATAAGTATGTATAAGGTATATATGTGGTTTAGCATAAGTATGTATAAGGTATATATGTGGTTTAGCATAAGTATGTATAAGGCATATATGTGGTTTAGCATAAGTATGTATAAGGTATATATGTGGTTTAGCATAATTATGTATAAGGTATATATGTGGTTTAGCATAAGTATGTATAAGGCATATATGTGGTTTAGCATAAGTATGTATAAGGTATATATGTGGTTTAGCATACATATGTATAATTGAGTATATATAAAGCGTACCATTGAGGAAGGCACTCCTAGTTTCGGGATGAGATGCGACACATTGCAGTAAAGCTAGGGCATTACAAACCCTATTCGACTGATGAGCCTATCAGGGTAACATGAAGAATATTATATTGATTATAAAAGTAATGATTTTAAATGTGTTGACGATAATCATATTATAATCGTATAGAATATTGTATATAAATTATTATGATAAAAGTAATGCTGAATATTAGAAACCATAGTATATAAAAGAAATTCTTCTATTTGTTACAATTCACACACAACATATTATGACTACATAACAGATTTCCAAGCACTAAGTACAAATTTAGGATCTAATATCAACTAATTACTATAAAAAATGATTTATTATTTTTTATTTCATTCAATTTATGATTTATATTTACATTACGGCTGACTACTAGAATACAACAATAGAGAAAATATTATTATTGAATTAACTAGTAACCGATAGATGAGCAGGATTTATAGCTGGATATATATGGACGATTTCCTGTAAAAGAGCAGCAATGGTTCCAAAAGAATGCCAGAGCATAGGAGCCAATTCTGGATACACTTCACGCTTCTTACTGAAAGATTTGAAATAACTTTTTAACAAGTTATATATACATACACTGTGCAAAATTCTAAAGATATTGATTAAATTAAATATATATAAATTTGTATTTATATAAAATATAATGATTACACATTAATGACATACAAATCAATAATAGTATATTTATATTTCATTTATATTTTATTTCAATTATATAGTTGATAAAATATCACATATAATTTAATAATGAAATAAATTAAATTTTTTTAATTTAAAAAAAATTTATTATTAAATATAAATTTTGAATTAAACAATATAATATTGTACAAGTAATGTCACATTTAAAAATACATATTGCATATTAATAATATATTAATTTAATACATTATTATAGAATACCTTAGTTCGAGTAGAGAATTTTCCCTACTTTCTGGACTTGCCAATTCAATAATCCATTGGTATATTTTTTCACGATCAGTTTTTGTTGGTTGAGAAGGTGGAAGTTGGGCTTGCAAAGGTGGTGGATTTGATTGCGACAATTGAGAATTTGATTGTGGGGTCATTGGATTAGATTGACATGATGAAGAAACCGGAGATTGATTAGAAAGTGAAGCAGGTGCTATTGATCCAGTTTGGGAGCTTGATTGGGAAGATGTACTTGCTGAAGCGTTCATCTATAGAATAAGTTTATGATTATTTAATGATAATAAAATAGTAGTAATAATAAATTAGTAAATATTAATTCAATATGTTTAATTTTAATTAAAAGATTATATTAAAAAAATCAAATGACAGTCAATATGCATAATTATTTTTAAATTTAATTAGATTATTATTATTACTCATATAAATGTATATTTATGATTAAATGTTTATTATTATTGTACATTACATATTAATGTAAATGCATTTTAATAATAGGGTAATATAATCGTTGAATATATAGTACATAAAAGATTAATAGCACCGTACCTCATTAATTAATATAAATTTGTATTTACCAATGACTATAGATTTTCATATAATTGTTTATAGCTTCTTAAATTATTAAATACAACAGCATTCAAATTAAAAATGTATTCATTATATTTGAATAATTTATTTGTGGTATTTAAATATATTTGAAATCCATTTAACTAATAATTTTGATCAATATTTATTTACCAATGATTATATATTTGTATTGTTTTGAATATGAATTTATATTTTTACGAAATAATGAAAAATAATACGCATAAAAAATATAATATAAATATTCATTTAGTTGTTTAACATATTTAATAGTTCATTTTATCAAGTTGTTAATAATAATGTATATTTATGTATTACCATTATAAATGATTATGCCGAAGTACACGTAGAGGTAATATAGTTATTATATTACTGGCAACCAACTTATTGAAATTCATCTTAAATTGTTAGAAATATATATGACATTTTTTCTGGGAATAAAATTCAAATATTAATTAACGCATTTTTTAATTTTACATATAGGGTATACATTTAATTTGATATGTATAGAAAGTTTTCTAAATAATTTTAATTATCAATGACAACAATTATAATTTAACATATCGTATTCTAAATGACAGTAACATTGAGTCAAATATTATTAATTGCATTCGATGTATTCTATAGAATTGTTGTTTGATCTAAAATATTGTCAATAAGCGCAATAACTATAAATACATAACCAGTTTTATATTTATAGTATGGACACTATTAACAAGTTTAAAAAGATACTTTCATAATGTAATTGTTTGGTTAAACCCAATTGAGAGACGTGATTACAATTTAATATACAGATTTAATTACATGGTTTTTACATATACATATTATTGACATCATATTATATTATATATATTATTAAAATTTAAGTTGTAGAAATATATTTTTATTTTATAATTATTTTTTATCAAAGACAATTTCTATGTAATATTTTCGTATTAAAAATAATATTGTTATTTTGAATAAGTAACTTATCTGTATTTAATTACCTATAATATAGAAGACTAAGTAATAAGTACTATATAAGAATGGTTCAAATAAACTAAATGTAGATAATATATTATCTGTAGTGTTTTATTATACTAATATATTGTTCTAATTAAATAAAAAGTGTATAACTATAATTTAGTTATAACAAACAATACTTTGTATAATACTAATAATAGAATATAAATATAATCATAACTATATAAGTATATAACTTTCATACTGTTTATAATATATAACCCATATATATTATAATCTATTATAATAATAATATAATGGTTATAGTAGACCAATTATCTTAATTAAATACATTAAAATATAATAATATAAGTTTGTATATTGATTAATTGGTGTTATCAACAAAGTATTATATACATAATAGGATTTATAGTAATAATATTATATTCAGTATATCATAAAAAAAGTGATTTTAAAATTCGATAAATCTATGATCTTGTAAAATATTGTATACAAAATCCAGTAAAAATGTTACAATAATAAGTATTATATATAATATGCATTAATATACTTGATACATATTATATGATAATGAAAATACTATAATATATTATATCATTTAAAAATATATTAAATTATACTATGATATTGTGCATATAGCATATTCAGAGCTGATTTAATTTATATTATTATAAATTTTATTATTGACCGCACACCAAAAATACAAGCAATACTATAATCAATAAACTTGTAGAAAATAAATATTAACAAACCCATTAATAGCTTAACAATGATTCACTATATAATGATTCATCCTTTAATGAGTTAACTATATGTTAATTGAATTTATTGTATTACATATTAAGATTATATCTATATATTATATGTATATATATATATATATATATATATATATATATATATATATATATATATATAGATGCATATACATATAATATATTTATATAGAATTATATATATATCTTATTTATTCAGTTATGTATAATCTATTTATAACTATTTATATTTACTCTTGGTTATTAATATTGCATTTTGAGATTATATCATGCAGAAAATAATTTGATAAAGCACACATATAGCCTATATATTGTATTATTGATACTTAATACTAAAGTATACAAATATTAATAGAAGTTTTCGTATTGTTTACAAATATTGTTTTATCAATATCTAAATTAATATATTAAACACTAATAAATTGAGTATAATAATATGAATATAATAATAATTATTTATTATATTTATCAATATAGTATATGAATCCGTTTATATACAATTGGCTCTAAAAGGATATGTACATTTTATTAATGAGTATTGTTAATATTATTTTGAAAAAATATATTGTAGAATGCTTTATATTTATAATCTGGTATTTTTGATGATATTGTCATATATTGCAAATTTACACTAATTTTCATTACATTTTCTTTATATTTCTTTACAACTATATATATAGAACCTAGTAAAATATTCTTAATATTAAATATAAGAGGACATGGTATCTTATCGATATTAATATACTATAGATTGGTATACTAGCGATATATGTGAATTGTAATATATAGGATTTGGTATCAATATTGTAACAATATGTATTCTGTTTTTGGTTATAAATATATACACTGTACAATTTGCAGGGATATAATATTTATAATAAATATATTAAATTATTGATAATAATATCACAATAATATAGCATTAATATATTTATAGTTAAATTATAATTAACTCTTACAAATAATCTCAAAATGGTTTAATATTTTAATAGTTAATTGTGTCAAAGTGGATATTTAATAATCTAGAATTTATATATATATATAATATATATATAATTATTATATATTAAATATAACTAGATTAAATTAATTTATAGTTATTGTTAAAAATTAATTATTTATTTCATGCTATTCAAGTCCTGGATCTGTTAATACATTTGATTACAAGTCTATTTTGCAAGAGTCATGGCTGTATTCAATATAATTAACTAAATATATTACATTTTCTATGTAGAATGTATAATCTTCATAATTACACTGTTACAATGAACTATTTTCTTATATAACTATAATTATATAACTAACTTATCCCTAAATATTTATATAAATTATATTTTTTAATAATATTCTATTTTGAAATTGAACAATTGGCACTTTGTATACTTATAATTTATTTTTAATTAAAATGTAATCAATTATTATTGATTACATAAAAAACTAAATAGTGAGTATATTATACTTATGAATTGTTGATATCAGTCACTTTAATTAAAAATGTAATATAACGTATACTATTTGTATATAGAAGTTATACATCTATGTTGTCTAGCAAAGAAGGATGCCTATATAACGTATACTATTTTTGTGTATATAAGTTATACATCTATGTTGTCTAGCGAAGGAGGATGACTAGCTACCAAGCTACCTACGAGTGCATCAGCGATAGCGTGTTGGACGATGACACAATATTACTAAATGCCGAGGACGATTCACCTCCTCCGGCAACCATCCTTCAATTCCCGGAACATAACAAAGGTTTATTATCCATTGTCGCGATGAATATTCTTTACTTCTCGTGTATCGTGTTACTAACATTCCTGATGTCTATAAATAATCCCGACTCATTTGCCTAAACGGCCAAACCCTCGTCCAGATCGCTGGAGCCACATCGAAGATCTCGACGAGTTCTTTTCGCGGATCTACCATTACCACCAGCGCAGCGGAATCGTCTGCATGCTGATGCAGGACTTCCTGCAGCTCGTGTAAGTCTGTAGCCCGAGCCTCCGCCTTCTTCCCTTCCGCCTTCTTCCCTTCCGCCTTCTTCCCTTCCGCCTTCTTCCCTTCTTCCCTTCTTCCCTTCTCCGACGTCCCCTCTATACCCACCGTACTTTCTCTCCGATCGCAGGCAGCTCGTGTAAGTCGGCTGTAACGTCTGTAGCCCGAGCCTCCCCTTCTTCCCTCCTTCCCTTCTTCCCTTCTTCCCTTCTTCCCTTCCGCCTTCTTCCCTTCTTCCCTTCTCCGACGTCCCCCTCTATACCCACCATTCTTTCTCTCCGATCGCAGGCAGCTCGTGTAAGTCGGCTGTAACGTCTGTAGCCCGAGCCTCCCCTTCTTCCCTCCTTCCCTTCTTCCCTTCTTCCCTTCTTCCCTCCTTCCCTTCTTCCCTCCTTCCCTTCTTCCCTTCTACCCTTCTTCCCTTCTTCCCTCCTTCCCTTCTTCCCTCCTTCCCTTCTTCCCTTCTACCCTTCTACCCTTCTTCCCTTCTTCCCTTCTTCCCTTCTTCCCTTCTCCGACGTCCCCCTCTATACCCACCGTACTTTCACTCCGATCGCAGGCAGTTCGCGTTCATCCCCCTCTTCTCCGCTTTCCTCTACACGTGCATTGACTACTCTATTCTCTTCGCCGACACGAATTCGTCTCACAAAGAAAAGGTGACGATACGAGAATCTATCTATCCGTACAACACATGGTCCACCAGGTTATTTTCAAAGATCAGCAATTATATAACCATAGTTACTAAGTAATTGTGTCTGAATAATAGTTAGTACTACTTTATGTTATAAGTTATGATATTCTATTATCATCTATAGCTATAATGCTAATTGTTCTATATTTTGAACAGCGTATAATTTATATATTTAAATCGATGAAATTAAATGATTTTAGATTGTGATTATTTTATTAGAATGCAATTCGTGATTTCCAATATCACTATAGTGAAGTAATTAGATCTTTTATGGTTCATATCCAAGTGAATCAATTGATTTTCTAAGTTTAATTGTTATGTTATATGAATAGAAGACCATTGACCAGCGCTTATGGTAATTAGTTTTATTAGTAGACTTGGTTAAACTTGTTGCTTCGCTTAGGTTAACTCCAATGGTGAAATTCTGTTTGGTTCTAGCCGCCATCATTTTCATTTACCGACTTTTGAAGTTCTTTTACATGATTTTCAAGTACTTTGAGATGTATGCATTCTACAGCTATGCGCTGAACATTTCTACGGTTTTGAAGAATTTTTAAATAATCTTAAATAATTAATTATTTTTATATAATTCAATATTAAATAATTATTAAATAATATAAAACATTAGATTAACAATTTCCTATGCATCTTCAATCGTCTGATTTTTTTTTCAATTTCAACAAGTTTTAATAATAATAATTATACTACATCATCTAATATTATATATATATATATAATATGTACAACTAATATTATATATATATATATATAATATGTACAACTAATATTAACATATTTCATTATCAAACTTAAATATGAAATAAATAAGTGTGTAAATACTCAAATATCATTTATTCCTAAGATAATGTATTTATAGACACGCTATTCTAGAACAAACTCACGCCTAACTACAAAGTACAGGCATTTTACTCGCGATAACGCCGTCTGCGTGAACACCCAATTAAAGATAGACACGGTATTCTTAACGCCCCATCTCGCCCCGTTACCATGGCTACGAGTAGCTGTAGCGATGACGGCATATCACTTTCGTTTGCGCAGGATGACCTTCAGAATATGACCTGGCATGAGGTTCAGCGCCGCCTACAGGCCATTCAAAAGGAACACCAGATGTGCGTTCACAAACAACAGTTCACGCAGCTAGGTTTTTACGGGTGCGGGTGCGCATTCGGCATGTGTATAGTTTCACACGTCTGTGGGCGTGGTTACACGTATGTGGGCGTGGTTACCTGCGCGTGGGAGTCGACTCTACGTATGCGCATTATAATGAAAACCCCCCCGACTATCGACGAGGACACCCACATGTCGGTATTACCGACCTTTTCAACGAGAACAATAGATATTCGATATTACGAGTACAATAGATGACGCAATACTGCGGTGATTTAGTCGCGTTCACCCGCAGACATATACCATCGGATATTGCGTTTCAAGAACTACATGATCTCCATGGTGAATAAGTCGTTACTTCCGCTGACGTTCCAAGTTCCCTTCGTCGGAAAATAGTTAGTAGTTAATAGTTAGTAGTTCAAACCTCGGATAGGTCGAATGTAAATTGATTTTGTTGTCGTTTCGCGGCAAAGACATAGATTGCAAGCTATAGACTGCAATCTATAGACTGCAAGACATAGACTGCAGGCTATAGACTGCAAGCTATAGACTGCAAGCTATAGACTGCAAGCTATAGACTGCAAGCTATAGACTGCAAGCTATAGACTGCAAGCTATAGACTGCAAGCTATAGACTGCAATCTATAGACTGTAAGCTATAGACTGCAAGCTATACACTGCAAGCTATAGACTGCAAGCTATAGACTGCAAGCTATAGACTGCAAGCTATAGACTGCAAGCTATAGACTGCAAGCTATAGACTGCAAGATATAGACTGCAAGACATAGACTGCAAGATATAGACTGCAAGCTATAGACTGCAACCTATAGACTGCAAGCTATAGACTGCAACCTATAGACTGCAAGACATAGACTGCAAGATATAGACTGCAAGCTATAGACTGCAACCTATAGACTGCAAGCCATAGACTGCAAGCTATAGACTGCAAGCTATAGACTGCAAGACATAGACTGCAAGATATAGACTGCAAGCTATAGACTGCAACCTATAGACTGCAAGCTATAGACTGCAACCTATAGACTGCAAGACATAGACTGCAAGATATAGACTGCAAGCTATAGACTGCAACCTATAGACTGCAAGCTATAGACTGCAATACATAGACTGCAAGCTATAGACTGCAACCTATAGACTGCAAGCCATAGACTGCAAGCTATAGACTGCAAGCTATAGACTGCAAGACATAGACTGCAAGATATAGACTGCAAGCTATAGACTGCAACCTATAGACTGCAAGCTATAGACTGCAACCTATAGACTGCAAGACATAGACTGCAAGATATAGACTGCAAGCTATAGACTGCAACCTATAGACTGCAAGCCATAGACTGCAAGCTATAGACTGCAAGCTATAGACTGCAAGACATAGACTGCAAGATATAGACTGCAAGCTATAGACTGCAACCTATAGACTGCAAGCTATAGACTGCAACCTATAGACTGCAAGACATAGACTGCAAGCTATAGACTGCAAGCTATAGACTGCAAGCTATAGACTGCAAGACATAGACTGCAAGATATAGACTGCAAGCTATAGACTGCAAGCTATAGACTGCAAGCTATAGACTGCAAGCTATAGACTGCAAGCTATAGACTGCAAGCTATAGACTGCAAGCTATAGACTGCAAGCTATAGACTGCAAGACATAGACTGCAAGATATAGACTGCAAGCTATAGACTGCAACCTATAGACTGCAAGCTATAGACTGCAACCTATAGACTGCAAGACATAGACTGCAAGATATAGGCTGCAAGCTATAGACTGCAACCTATAGACTGCAAGCTATAGACTGCAAGCTATAGACTGCAAGCTATAGACTGCAAGACATAGACTGCAAGCTATAGACTGCAAGCTATAGACTGCAAGCTATAGACTGCAAGCTATAGACTGCAAGCTATAGACTGCAAGCTATAGACTGCAAGCTATAGACTGCAAGTTATAGACTGCAAGCTATAGACTGCAAGCTATAGACTGCAAGCTATAGACTGCAAGACATAGACTGCAAGCTATAGACTGCAAGCTATAGACTGCAAGACATAGACTGCAAGCTATATACTGCAAGACATAGACTGCAAGACATAGACTGCAAGACATACACTGCAAGCTATAGACTGCAAGCTATAGACTGCAAGCTATAGACTGCAAGCTATAGACTGCAATCTATAGACTGCAAGACATAGACTGCAAGCTATAGACTGCAAGCTATAGACTGCAAGCTATAGACTGCAATACATAGACTGCAATACATAGACTGCAAGCTATAGACTGCAAGCTATAGACTGCAAGCTATAGACTGCAAGCTATAGACTGCAATACATAGACTGCAATCTATAGACTGCAAGACATAGACTGCAAGCTATAGACTGCAATCTATAGACTGCAAGACATAGACTGCAAGACATAGACTGCCACGGAGTAAGATCAGTTTTACAATCTGGACTGATATCAAATTTAGGCTAATAATATTATTATTAAATAGAACCGTTGAATGAATTAATATTATCGACTCTTGTTAAAACAAATATAACCAAGAGTGGCTTCTAAATTATTTATAGATCTGTTATATTAATATTTATATTTGTTATTATTATAACAAAAGTGAAACTTCGTACTCACATCAAATTATAAATATTTTATGAAATTACTTCACAGATTTCAATACATTTATTCTTGGATAATGTAAAGTAATTATATTAACTACTTAATATAAGTAATTTATAATAAGTTCTTTATAAAAAGTGTTCTATAATAAATACTTTATAATAAATACTATATAATAATGAAAACCTTATAAAGAGTAATTTAGCTTTTTACTAATTGAGTTAATTTTCAATTAGTGATTTCTTACCTCTGGGTTTGAAGTTTAATTTGGAGTTTATTTTGTTCCACGGACCCAGTTCTCCGTTTGAGAACAATTGGCATCTAAGGTCAGAGTACAAAGACTATGGCAATCGCATGAACCTGGCGTCTAAGTTAGTATATACTCATATTCTATTGTCATCAATTACAATGCAGAAGTTTTGTAAATAGACCTAATATTATTTAATTTAAAACCTTTAATATACATATATAATCCAATCTGTTCTACTAATATTGTAGTTATATAATGCCATGCGATATTATATAATATGTTGTAATGCTATAAATGATATCAATGGTTAAGGCTCTTGACTGCTTTCACTTTATCTCAGTTTGTCGAGGTACATTTTATTTGTTGGTCTGGCTAATGCATTGTTTTCTCCGATTATCTTCTTCTGGCAGATTCTCTATAACTTCTTCCGCTACACAGAGGTTAGGAATGTGAAAAGGTCGTAGGTCGTAGGTCACTTTATATATCTTTATATTGTACTGGCTCTCCGTATGGCTTTATGATCTCCTCCAATTCACCTTCAATACATACCCTCAATATACCACCTTCAATACATACCCTCAATATACCACCTTCAATACATACCCTCAATATACCACCTTCAATACATACCCTCAATATACCACCTTCAATACATACCCTCAATATACCACCTTCAATACATACCCTCAATATACCACCTTCAATACATACCCTCAATATACCACCTTCAATACATACCCTCAATATACCACCTTCAATACATACCCTCAATATACCACCTTCAATACATACCCTCAATATACCACCTTCAATACATACCCTCAATATACCACCTTCAATACATACCCTCAATATACCACCTTCAATACATACCCTCAATATACCAATTTCAATACATACCCTCAATATACCACCTTCAATACATACCCTCAATATACCACCTTCAATACATACCCTCAATATACCACCTTCAATACATACCCTCAATATACCACCTTCAATACATACCCTCAATATACCACCTTCAATACATACCCTCAATATATCAATTTCAATACATACCCTCAATATACCACCTTCAATACATACCCTCAATATACCACCTTCAATACATACCCTCAATATATCAATTTCAATACATACCCTCAATATACCACCTTCAATACATACCCTCAATATACCACCTTCAATACATACCCTCAATATACCACCTTCAATACATACCCTCAATATACCACCTTCAATACATACCCTCAATATACCACCTTCAATACATACCCTCAATATACCACCTTCAATACATACCCTCAATATACCACCTTCAATACATACCCTCAATATACCACCTTCAATACATACCCTCAATATACCACCTTCAATACATACCCTCAATATACCACCTTCAATACATACCCTCAATATACCACCTTCAATACATACCCTCAATATACCACCTTCAATACATACCCTCAATATACCACCTTCAATACATACCCTCAATATACCAATTTCAATACATACCCTCAATATACCACCTTCAATACATACCCTCAATATACCACCTTCAATACATACCCTCAATATACCACCTTCAATACATACCCTCAATATACCACCTTCAATACATACCCTCAATATACCACCTTCAATACATACCCTCAATATATCAATTTCAATACATACCCTCAATATACCACCTTCAATACATACCCTCAATATACCACCTTCAATACATACCCTCAATATACCACCTTCAATACATACCCTCAATATATCAATTTAAATACATACCCTCAATATACCACCTTCAATACATACCCTCAATATATCAATTTCAATACATACCCTCAATATACCACCTTCAATACATACCCTCAATATACCACCTTCAATACATACCCTCAATATACCACCTTCAATACATACCCTCAATATACCACCTTCAATACATACCCTGAATATATCAATTTCAATACATACCCTCAATATATCAATTTCAATACATACCCTCAATATATCAATTTCAATACATACCCTCAATATACCACCTTCAATACATACCCTCAATATATCAATTTCAATACATACCCTCAATATATCAATTTCAATACATACCCTCAATATATCAATTTCAATACATACCCTCAATATACCACCTTCAATACATACCCTCAATATACCACCTTCAATACATACCCTCAATATACCACCTTCAATACATACCCTCAATATATCAATTTCAATACATACCCTCAATATACCACCTTCAATACATACCCTCAATATATCAATTTCAATACATACCCTCAATATACCACCTTCAATACATACCCTCAATATATCAATTTCAATACATACCCTCAATATACCACCTTCAATACATACCCTCAATATATCAATTTCAATACATACCCTCAATATACCACCTTCAATACATACCCTCAATATATCAATTTCAATACATACCCTCAATATACCACCTTCAATACATACCCTCAATATACCACCTTCAATACATACCCTCAATATATCAATTTCAATACATACCCTCAATATACCACCTTCAATACATACCCTCAATATATCAATTTCAATACATACCCTCAATATACCACCTTCAATACATACCCTCAATATATCAATTTCAATACATACCCTCAATATATCAATTTCAATACATACCCTCAATATATCAATTTCAATACATACCCTCAATATACCACCTTCAATACATACCCTCAATATACCACCTTCAATACATACCCTCAATATACCACCTTCAATACATACCCTCAATATATCAATTTCAATACATACCCTCAATATACCACCTTCAATACATACCCTCAATATACCACCTTCAATACATACCCTCAATATACCACCTTCAATACATACCCTCAATATACCACCTTCAATACATACCCTCAATATATCAATTTCAATACATACCCTCAATATACCACCTTCAATACATACCCTCAATATACCACCTTCAATACATACCCTCAATATATCAATTTCAATACATACATACAATTATATCCCATCTAAATTTGATAAAAATAGAGCTGTCTATTATTCTGTCTGATATGTTCTCTCCCACCGCAATACCCACCCCACTTTGCCATTCTTACACACTCTTGACTCCGCTTGCCCTATAGGTTATGAAAAGAGAGCCGGGTCTACTGGGTAGTAGGAGGTGGTCTCACTACGCTCGCCAGTACACTCGACACTTTAACGAACTTGACCACGAGTTTAACTCCAGACTGTCCAGGGCCTACAAGCCTGCTCAAAGATACATGGACATCTTCATCTCTCCCCTGCTGGCCATTATTTCGAAGTTAGGATCTTCCCTATGCAATTAGCCAACCTATGTTCGTAATAGCCCAATCCCCACTTCCGTATTAACTGCCCACCTGTAATAAATTTACTTCACTAAATTGAGTTTAATTAAGTCAACTATTTCTGTACTTTCACTTGCTTTTCACTAAATAATTGTATTATTTGTTAATACTTATAGTTAGTAATATTATAAAGGTGTATATTTTATATAGAAGAGAAGTGAATTGATTTCATATAGAACTATTGATATCATTAGGACTATCATTCTACCATTAATAAGACATTAACCTGACTAAAATAAGGCATTCACGCTACTTTTTATAAGGAACTTATGAGACTAATAATAAGACATTCATACCTCAAATAATAAAGCACTCATGATGTCATTAATAGAGCACTCATGATGTCATTAATAAAGCACTCATGATGTCATTAATAAAGCACTTGCGATGTCATTAGTAAAGCACTTATGATGTCATTAGTAAAGCACTCATGATGTCATTAATAAGGCACTCATGATGTCATTAATAAGGCACTCATGATGTCATTAATAAGGCACTCATGATGTCATTAATAAGGCACTCATGATGTCATTAATAAGGCACTCATGATGTCATTAATAAAGCACTCGTGATGTCATTAATAAAGTACTCATGATGTCATTAATAAAGCACTCATGATGTCATTAATAAAGCACTCGCGATGTCATTAATAAAGCACTAATGATGTCATTAATAAAGCACTCGTGATGTCATTAATAAGGCACTCATGATGTCATTAGTAAAGCACTCATGATGTCATTAATAAAGCACTCATGATGTCATTAATAAAGCACTCATGATATCATTAATAAGGTACTCATGATGTCATTAATAAAGCACTCATGATGTCATTAATAAAGCACTCATGATGTCACTAATAAAGCACTAATGATGTCATTAATAAAACAATCATGATGTCATTAATAAAGCAATCATGATGTCATTAATAAAGCACTCATGATGTCATTAATAAAGCACTCATGATGTCATTATTAAAGCACTCATGATGTCATTAGTAAAGCACTCACAATGTCATTAATAAAGCATTCGTGATGTCATTAATAAAGCACTCGTGATGTCATGAATAAAGCACTCATGATGTAATTAATAAAGCACTCATGATGTCATTAATAAGGCACTCATGATATCATTAATAAAGCACTCATGATGTCATTAATAAGGCACTCATGATGCCATTATTATTTATAAAATTACTTCTAATATTCATATTAGATCTACTTTGTATATTATGCACATTTATTTCTTCCCGCATATCCATCTCAACTGACCTCAACTGACCTCAACTGACCTAAACTGACCTACACCAATAAGGAAATTGCAACAACAGTAGAATAATCCACCGGGAGGAATATTAAACACAGTATTAGTGGAATAGCTAAGTACTATCTACCTATTCATTAACAATAGTTATAGTCTTTGTATGTAATATGAGAATACATATTGCTGTCAAATCTAAATAATAAAACCCAGTTCTAATTTCTCCTTTTTAAATTAGTCTAAATCAAACTCATTTTTAGGTCTTTACACACATATATATATATATATATATATATATATATATATATATATATATATATATCAATGTTATTTCACTATATTCTTATTATGTTTATTCTTTTATAAAAAGTATTTGTATATAACATTTTTTAAATTGTTGTAAAACAAATAAAATAATTATAATAATAACAATAATAATAATATTAATAATTATAATAATAATAATAATAATATTAATAATAATAATATTTATAATAATATTATTAATAATAATAATAATTATAATAATAATAATTATAATAATAATAATAATAATAATAATAATAATAATAATTATAATTATAATAATAACAATTATTATAATTATAATAATAATACTAATAATTATAATAAACAGTATTTATTATAATAAACAGTATATTAGTATAATCAATCAGAGAGCTTTTTTTGATTATATATATTAAAAGTTACATAATAAATTTAATTACAAACTAAATATCTCTCTATTATTTCAAAGATATATATCCCATACAAAAATCAAAGAGATTTCTTCAATAACAAAAAAGTAGATATACTTTGGAATAAAATCAGAATATGCAGAATAAAATCATGTATATTTATAAGCCCTCTCTGGGTGCATACTCATCTCCTTTCTATTTTTTCAAGCTATCTGATTGGCTTTAAGAATCACATGCCCATCACATTTGTGCACTAACCGCAGAATGTGGATAATAATAAATAATTCAGTTTTAAAATTTTTTAATTTCATCATATATTAGTTTACTAATATTATATTTATATTTCTGATATATTTATATAATTTTTTAAATTTTTAAATGATGGATTACTTTTAAAAGTACATTTTTTTGGTATTTCTAAATTGAATTGAACTCTAAAATTTTCGCAAGTAGTAATTAACATATTAAATAATATTTTTTTAAATATAGATATTTCTTTTCAATTCCTAAGTGTAGGCATTCTTAACATTCCTTAACATGATTTCATTCACTTATCCCATTTCAATTTCAGAATACACCAAGTTAACCAATCAGATCCATATATATTTCCTTTATATTACCAAATCGCATATGTATGCATTCTCTCATGAACTTACCAACAGACCAAATTATTTCTCTTCTAATAATTATAAACTCTACCTACCTATCTCATTGCTCCTTCACTACATACTAACTGACCTCTCTAGGTACGTTACCTTCTTTGCTGGCTCCCTCCTCTCCGTTCTTATCATTCTGACCGTAGTGGACGAGGACTTCCTGGCAGTTAAGAATATTCTAGCCGCGATGACACTGTTGACTGTTTTGGTGTCTGTTTTCCGCAGTTGTATTCCCGACGAGGTACCAATGCACTCTATCGTAACTAAACGCAAACAATATGAGACGCCAACCCCCACTGACTCACCATTCCCTTCTTAACCATTCCTTGACACCCTACTTGCTAAATCTCTTAAATCTGCCTTATCCAATCATCTCTTATAATTTAACCACTACCCTCACACCATTATTAACCTTTATATGATCCCTGCCCCCTTTCCTTTATCAATCTCTTCACGTGGCTCTCTTTTTCGACCTTGACCACGCCCATTAACCTATGCCCCCACGGCAGTACTGCATATGGTGTCCGGAGATGATGTTGAGGTCCGTGTTGGCCCAACTTCATTACCTCCCAGTCGAGTGGACAGGCCTCGCACACAAAATGCATATCAGAGATCAATTCGCTTCACTCTTCCAATACAAAGTGGTCGGTAAAGGGAATTTAGACATTAGAGTAGTAGAAGTAGTGGAAGTAGTGTTAGTAGGTGGGTAGTGGAGTAGTGGAGTAGTGGAGTAGTGTAAGTAGTGTAAGTAGTGTTAGTAGGTGGGTAGTGTAAGTAGTGTAAGTAGTGGTAGTAGTGGAAGTAGTGGAAGTAGTGTAAGTAGTGGAAGTAGGTGGGTAGTGGAGTAGTGGAGTAGTGGAGTAGTGGAAGTAGTGGAGTAGTGGAAGTAGTAGAGTAGTAGAAGTAGTGTAAGTAGTGGGGTAGTGGGGTAGTGTTGGTAGGTGGGTAGTGTAAGTAGTGTAAGTAGTGGGGTAGTGGAAGTAGTGGAAGTAGTGGAGAAGTGGAGTAGTGGAAGTAGTGGAGTAGTGGAGTAGTGGAGTAGTGGAAGTAGTGGATGTAGTGAAAGTAGTGGAAGTAGTGGAGAAGTGGAGTAGTGGAAGTAGTGGAGTAGTGGAGTAGTGGAGTAGTGGAAGTAGTGGATGTAGTGAAAGTAGTGGAAGTAGTGAAGTAGTGCAAGTAGTGGAAGTAGTGGAAGTAGTGTAAGTAGTGGAGTAGTGGAGAAGTGGAGTAGTGCAGTAGTGGAAGTAGCGGATGTAGTGAAAGTAGTGTAAGTAGTGAAAGTAGTGGAAGTAGTAGAGTAGGGGGGTAGTGGAAGTAGTGGAGTAGTGGAAGTAGTGGAAGTAGTGTAAGTAGTGTAAGTAGTGTAAGTAGTGGAGAAGTGGGGTAGTGGGGTAGTGGAGTAGTGGAAGTAGTGGAGTAGTGGAGTAGTGGAAATAGTGGAAGTAGTAGAATAGTTGAGTAGTGGAGTAATGTAAGTAGTGAAAGTAGTGGAGTAGTGTAAGTAGTGTAAGTAGTGTAAGTAGTGTAAGTAGTGTAAGTAGTGGGGTAGTGGAGAAGTGGAGTAGTGGAAGTAGTGGAGTAGTGAAAATAGTGGAGTAGTGGATGTAGTGTAAGTAGTGAAAGTAGTGGAGTAGTGTAAGTAGTGTAAGTAGTGTAAGTAGTGAAAATAGAGTAGAAGTGGAGTAGTGAAAGTAGTGGAATTAGTGAAAGTAGTGGAGTAGTGGAAGTAGTGGAAGTAGTGAAGTAGTGTAGGTAGTGAAAATAGTGGAGTAGTGGAAGTAGTGATGTAGTGTAGGTAGTGAAAATAGTGGAGTAGGGGAAGTAGTGGAAGTAGTGGAGAAGTGGAGTAGTGGAGTAGTGGAAGTAGTGGATGTAGTGGAAGTAGTGGAATTAGTGTAAGTAGTGGAAGCAGTGTAGTAGTTGAAATAGTTGAAGTAGTGGAGTAGTGTAAGTAGTGGAGGTAGTGGAGGTAGTGGAGCAGTGGAAGTAGTGGAGTAGTGCAAGTAGGGGAGTAGTGGAGTACCGCACTTTGCAGATAATACAAATACATATTATGATACAATGAAGATTGTGAGGTAACAACAGGTACTAGGTAGTATTTAATACTTTGTGTCATTTAGTAGTAAATAGATTTACATGCTCAATTCATATCTCTACCCTCCTCATCTTCTCTCTCTTCATATCTCTTTCTATCTTATATCATCTCTTTTTATATCTCTTTCCTCCTCATTTCCTTATTCTTATCTCACCCCTCCTTAACTCTACCAAATCTATTTTCTCCCCTCCTCACTTCCCATATCTCCCCACTGTCATTCCCTTTTCACTACACTGACCTTCCCTACCAGGTTTACCTCCTAAAAGAACTCGTCCCTCCCCTCCTCACTTCCCATCTCTCCCCACCCTCATTCCCTTTTCACTACACTTACCTTCCCTAGAAGAACTCGTCTCTCCCCTCCTCACTTCCCATCTCTCCCCATCCTCATTCCCTTTTCACTACATTTACCTTCCCTACCAGGTTTACCTCCTAGAAGAACTCGTCTCTCCCTCCTCACTTCCCATCTCTCCCCACCCTCATTCCCTTTTCACTACATTTACCTTCCCTACCAGGTTTACCTCCTAGAAGAACTCGTCTCTCCCCTTCTCACTTCCCATCTCTCCCCACCCTCATTCCCTTTTCACTACATTTACCTTCCCTACCAGGTTTACCTCCTAGAAGAACTCATCTCTCCCCTCCTCACTTCCCATCTCTCCCCACCCTCATTCCCTTTTCACTACATTTACCTTCCTTACCAGGTTTACCTCCTAGAAGAACTGGTCTCTCCCCTCCTCACTTCCCATATCTCCCCTCCTCACTTCCCATCTTTCCCCACCCTCATTCCCTTTTCACTACACTTACATTCCCTACCAGGTTTACCTCCTAGAAGAACTGGTCTCTACCCTCCTCACTTCCCATCTCTCCCCACCCTCATTCCCTTTTCACTACACTTACCTTCCCTACCAGGTTTACCTCCTAGAAGAACTCGTCTCTCCCCTCCTCACTTCCCATCTCTCCACACCCTCATTCCCTTTTCACTACATTTACCTTCCCTACCAGGTTTACCTCCTAGAAGAACTGGTTTCTCCCCTCCTCACTTCCCATCTCTCCACACTCTCATTCCCTTTTCACTACACTTACCTTCCCTACCAGGTTTACCTCCTAGAAGAACTGGTCTCTCCCCTCCTCACTTCCCATCTCTCCTCTCCTCACTTCCCATATCTCCCCACCCTCATTCCCTTTTCACTACATTTACCTTCCCTACCAGGTTTACCTCCTAGAAGAACTCGTCTCTCCCCTCCTCACTTCCCATCTCTCCCCACCCTCATTCCCTTTTAACTACAGTTACCTTCCCTACCAGGTTTACCTCCTAGAAGAACTCGTCTCTCCCCTCCTCACTTCCCATCTCTCCACACCCTCATTCCCTTTTCACTACACTTACCTTCCCTACCAGGTTTACCTCCTAGAAGAACTGGTCTCTCCCCTCCTCACTTCCCATCTCTCCTCTCCTCACTTCCCATATCTCCCCACCCTCATTCCCTTTTCACTACATTTACCTTCCCTACCAGGTTTACCTCCTAGAAGAACTCGTCTCTCCCCTCCTCACTTCCCATCTCTCCCCACCCTCATTCCCTTTTCACTACATTTACCTTCCCTACCAGGTTTACCTCCTAGAAGAACTCGTCTCTCCGCTCCTCACTTCCATCTCTCCCCACCCTCATTCCCTTTTAACTACATTTATCTTCCCTACCAGGTTTATCTCCTAGAAGAACTCGTCTCTCCCATCCTCACTTCCCATCTCTCCCCACCCTCATTCCCTTTTAACTACATTTACCTTCCCTACCAGGTTTACCTCCTAGAAGAACTCGTCTCTCCCCTCCTCACTTCCCATCTCTCCACACTCTCATTCCCTTTTCACTACATTTACCTTCCTTACCAGGTTTACCTCCTAGAAGAACTCGTCTCTCCCCTCCTCACTTCCCATCTCTCCACACTCTCATTCCCTTTTCACTACATTTACCTTCCCTACCAGGTTTACCTCCTAGAAGAACTCGTCTCTCCTCTCCTCACTTCCCATCTCTCCCCACCCTCATTCCCTTTTCACTACACTTACCTTCCCTACCAGGTTTACCTCCTAGAAGAACTCGTCTCTCCCCTCCTCACTTCCCATCTCTCCCCACCCTCATTCCCTTTTCACTACATTTACCTTCCCTACCAGGTTTACCTCCTAGAAGAACTCGTCTCTCCCCTCCTCACTTCCCATCTCTCCACACTCTCATTCCCTTTTCACTACATTTACCTTCCCTACCAGGTTTACCTCCTAGAAGAACTCGTCTCCCCCTCCTCACTTCCCATCTCTCCCCTCCTCACTTCCCATCTCTCCACACTCTCATTCCCTTTTCACTACATTTACCTTCCCTACCAGGTTTACCTCCTAGAAGAACTCGTCTCTCCCCTCCTCACTTCCATCTCTCCCCACCCTCATTCCCTTTTCACTACATTTACCTTCCCTACCAGGTTTACCTCCTAGAAGAACTCGTCTCTCCCCTCCTCACTTCCCATCTCTCCCCACCCTCATTCCCTTTTAACTACAGTTACCTTCCCTACCAAGTTTACCTCCTAGAAGAACTCGTCTCTCCCCTCCTCACTTCCCATCTCTCCCCACCCTCATTCCCTTTTCACTACACTTACCTTCCCTACCAAGTTTACCTCCTAGAAGAACTCGTCTCTCCCCTCCTCACTTCCCATCTCTCCCCACCCTCATTCCCTTTTCACTACACTTACCTTCCCTACCAGGTTTACCTCCTAGAAGAACTCGTCTCTCCGCTCCTCACTTCCCATCTCTCCACACCCTCATTCCCTTTTCACTACACTTACCTTCCCTACCAGGTTTACCTCCTAGAAGAACTCGTCTCTCCCCTCCTCACTTCCCATCTCTCCCCACCCTCATTCCCTTTTCACTACATTTATCTTCCCTACCAGGTTTATCTCCTAGAAGAACTCGTCTCTCCCCTCCTCACTTCCATCTCTCCCCACTGTCATTCCCTTTTCACTACACTTACCTTCCCTACCAGGTTTACCTCCTAGAAGAACTCGTCTCTCCCCTCCTCACTTCCCATCTCTCCCCACCCTCATTCCCTTTTCACTACAGTTACCTTCCCTACCAGGTTTACCTCCTAGAAGAACTCGTCTCTCCCCTCCTCACTTCCCATCTCTCCCCACCCTCATTCCCTTTTCACTACATTTACCTTCCCTACCAGGTTTATCTCCTAGAAGAACTCGTCTCTCCCCTCCTCACTTCCCATCTCTCCCCTCCTCACTTCCATCTCTCCCCACCCTCATTCCCTTTTCACTACAGTTACCTTCCCTACCAGGTTTACCTCCTAGAAGAACTCGTCTCTCCCCTCCTCACTTCCCATCTCTCCCCACCCTCATTCCCTTTTCACTACATTTACCTTCCCTACCAGGTTTACCTCCTAGAAGAACTCGTCTCTCCCCTCCTCACTTCCCATCTCTCCCCACTCTCATTCCCTTTTAACTACATTTACCTTCCTTACCAGGTTTACCTCCTAGAAGAACTCGTCTCTCCCCTCCTCACTTCCCATCTCTCCCCTCCTCACTCCCATCTCTCCCCACCCTCATTCCCTTTTAACTACAGTTACCTTCCCTACTAGGTTTACCTCCTAGAAGAACTCGTCTCTCCGCTCCTCACTTCCCATCTCTCCCCACCCTCATTCCCTTTTCACTACATTTATCTTCCCTACCAGGTTTACCTCCTAGAAGAACTTGTCTCTCCGCTCCTCACTTCCCATCTCTCCCCTCCCTCATTCCCTTTTAACTACATTTACCTTCCCTACCAGGTTTACCTCCTAGAAGAACTTGTCTCTCCGCTCCTCACTTCCCATCTCTCCCCTCCTCACTTCCCATCTCTCCCCACCCTCATTCTCTTTTCACTACATTTACCTTCCCTACCAGGTTTACCTCCTAGAAGAACTCGTCTCTCCGCTCCTCACTTCCCATCTCTCCCCTCCCTCATTCCCTTTTAACTACAGTTACCTTCCCTACCAGGTTTACCTCCTAGAAGAACTCGTCTCCCCCTCCTCACTTCCCATCTCTCCCCTCCTCACTTCCCATCTCTCCACACCCTCATTCCCTTTTCACTACATTTACCTTCCCTACCAGGTTTACCTCCTAGAAGAACTCGTCTCTCCGCTCCTCACTTCCCATCTCTCCCCACCCTCATTCCCTTTTCACTACAGTTACCTTCCTTACCAGGTTTACCTCCTAGAAGAACTCGTCTCTCCGCTCCTCACTTCCCATCTCTCCCTACCCTCATTCCCTTTTAACTACATTTACCTTCCCTACCAGGTTTACCTCCTAGAAGAACTCGTCTCTCCGCTCCTCACACCTCTTATTTTGATTTTCTGGTTGCGCCATCGGTCCTTGGATATTGTTGATTTCTTTCGTCAATACACAATTAATGTCGAAGGAGTTGGAGATGTTTGTTCTTTTGCTTTAATGGACGTGAAGAAACATGGCAACCCCGAGGTTTTGAGCTGCATGTTGTGTAGTAGGGTATGTAGTAGGGTATGTAGTAGGGTATGTAGTAGGCTAAGTAGTAGGTTATGTAGTAGGGTATGTAGTAGGGTAAGTAGTAGGGTATGTAGTAGGCTAAGTAGTAGAGTATGTAGTAGGGTATGTAGTAGGCTAAGTAGTAGGTTATGTAGTAGGGTAAGTAGTAGGGTAAGTAGTAGGGTATGTAGTAGGCTAAGTAGTAGGGTAACTAGTAGGGTATATAGTAGGGTGTGTAGTAGGGTATGTAATAGGGTATGTAGTAGGCTAAGTAGTAGGCTATGTAGTAGGGTGTGTAGTAGGGTGTGTAGTAGGGTATGTAGTAGGGTATGTAATAGGGTATGTAGTAGGCTAAGTAGTAGGGTAAGTAGTAGGCTAAGTAGTAGGGTATGTAGTAGGGTATGTAGTAGAGTATGTAGTAAGCTAAGTAGTAGGCTATGTAGTAGGGTGTGTAGTAGGGTGTGTAGTAGGGTATGTAGTAGGGTATGTAATAGGGTATGTAGTAGGCTAAGTAGTAGGGTAAGTAGTAGGCTAAGTAGTAGGGTATGTAGTAGGGTATGTAGTAGAGTATGTAGTAAGCTAAGTAGTAGGCTATGTAGTAGGATAAGTAGTAAACTATGTAGTAGGATAAGTAGTAGGCTATGTAGTAGGCTATTTAGGAGGTTTTCAGTCTGGTGATGAATATTTAGTACTAATTATATTCCTTTTTATTTGTATAATTTATATATTCTAAATCCTAGCTCCCTAAATAATGATTTGTTTAGTGGTTAATCAAGACAGAAACTAATTCAAATCAAAAGGATCAAGCAGAATTTGGAAAAACTGAATTATCTTTAGTTCACTTTACGGTTATTGTTCAACTCTTGATTAATGAATTATTGTATTCTTTGATATATCTGTTTATAATAATTAGTAGTACAAAGTATCTAACCACAAATCTAAACCCTCCGCAGCTCACTAACCCCGAATGGAAGCCCCCGGATGAATGCATTGATTTCATGGAGAATATTAAGGATCAAGGTAAGTTAATAAGGTGATTAATAATTAGATATAATCGCTGATTATGCATTAAGATTTTTCAAGGGTTTTCATTAAGAATAAAAATAACACTTTAATCAAGTTTAACAACAAACAAAAGTCTATTAATTATTAGATCTTAAAATTGTATTAAAATATTTCCCTAATTATTTTGTATAAAGCGTAAATGTGATGGATATTATTTATGTTATTAATTTACTAATGTTATTAATTAATTAGTGATCTATTATTATGTTATTATTATTAATTAATTAGTTATCTATTATTATGTTATTATTATTAATTAATTAGTTATCTATTATTATGTTATTATTATTAATTAATTAGTTATCTATTATTATGTTATTATTATTAATTAATTAGTGATCTATTATTATGTTATTATTATTAATTAATTAGTGATCTATTATTATGTTATTATTAATTAATTAGTGATCTATTATTATGTTATTATTAATTAATTAGTGATCTATTATTATGTTATTATTAATTAATTAGTGATCTATTATTATGTTATTATTATTAATACTAATTTCACTAAGTAATTTGCAAATATAATTTATCAATATTATTTAATAATTTTAGTATTTAATTTCTATTTTGTTATTTAAATTTAGTATTACATCTGACTTTGTATTAATGATAAATCTTAAATTAAATGATAAATCTAATAAATATTAAAGTACAAATTATATATAAAGCTTAAGATCAATGTTTTATATAAATATAAATTTTAAATACACCAAGTAATTTCTCATTAACATTTTTAATTGCTAAAGAAAATGGTGCTATTGTAAATTAATGAAGTATTAGTATAAATTATCTTTAATGTGATAACTATAAACTAATTATTAGATTTATGAATTCATTAAATAAATAATACATAACTTATATCTGATTCGATAAATATTTACATTTAAATGTAGAAATATGTTAAAGTAGCTTCATTAGCCTATGTGATCAACTGTTTTATTTATCACAATGCTCTCTTCCATTGTATTCCTCTATATACTAGATCACTAACTTGACCTCTACTTTCACTCATGAATGAACTCCTAAAACATGAACTCTACTACCTCTAATTGATTAATACCTTAACCCCTACATGCATCCTTTTAACCCACAGTGACCCAGGATGCCAATAATATTAATATTGCAAACGTGGACAATGCTTTATTCAGTTCGCTTGGTTCTATGAACAATCTATCTGGAGGCATTAATGGGGTCGGTAGTTATTTAATAACCCAAAATTGTATAGTTAACTATAATATATCAATTAAATAATGTTAAATATCAGTTAATATTATCTATTAATAACTAATAACTAATAATGCTTAATAACATTTAATAATGCTTAATAATATCTAATACTATATAATATACAATATAATACAATACTATATAATATATTACAAAAGTTTGATTACTCTACCTTAAACCCTCCACCTTCGTATGTAGTACAACAGTATGATGTCGAGTGTTCAACAAGCCAGTGTTATGCAATCTAATTACCAGAACTCAGGTGACTTCCATTACGTAACCCTATCAATAACATATTGAATTTGTTACAGAAATAGTAAATAAATTATAGTTATGGATTATTCTAAAAGATCACCCTTTACGAAGTTTTAACATTTCCAATCGCCACCAGGTGAAGGTGTTTCCAGTAGCACTATAGGCTACCCGGCATCCACAACCGGTGGTGGTGCGGGTTTGCCCTTTAACCCCTCGCAGAACCATCGGTTCGCTCTTCGTGGTCACCTCCGTAATCACGAGGGACCTTCGATGGCGTCCGCATCTGGGCTACAGCACGCAAACTCTGGCCTACTTTCTAGCGCCACTAAGGTATTAATCTAGACCACAGCTATTAATAGTGTATCAATATTACAATTATATATATATAGCTGGGCTAATTTCTAGAAATAAAATTTATATCATTAAAAAAATAAAAATTTGTGGTTATTAATAATATCTATATTTAATAATTATTAATAATATCTATATGTCAAACCTAATGCTATTTTATATTGTACTAAATAATTATTTAGTTTTTTTTAAAACTCTAACACAACATTTTAAAAATATATATTTATTATCCTGATTAAAACATAAATTACTGAATTAAATATTTATGTTGCCGGTTATTTTAATATCAAAAATATTACTTTAATTTAGCCTTTCCATTAACTTCAGTTTATGTTCCTATATAAATGTCTAAATAGATTCATTTATTCAATCAAAATATAATTTTTAGAGTGTTTTTTTACCTCATGATACTTTTTTCATATATAATATGTTTTAAGATAGAAAATTCTCATTACCACTAAAGTTCTAACATTGTTTTCTTAAAACTCTGAAAATCTCTAATAGTATCCAATGCTTTTAGAAATTCTTTAAATAACTAGCTAAAAATTTCTGCAAGTTTCCTATGCGGAGTTCATTATCATACAATTAGTTTCGATATCTCCAATAGACATTGACGCAGTCTCTGTCGGGATCTCGACCTCCTGCTTCCCTCGCGACTTCCCAGCAGTACTACGCCGAAGATGCCCTGGAGTTAATGTCCACCGAGATGTCGTTTTCAGCGTTGTACCTGCACGATCGTCACCGGTGGCGCCACCACACCTCCGACGCCGCCCACCACGTAGCCACTCCCCTTACGCACTTATCGACGCCCCCGCAACTCGTTCTCCACGACATCGACGAAGACGAGTCGCCCCTTCTCGCCTGACCGCCTCCGAAAGCTTCTTTATTGTAGCTTCCTTAACGTTGCCTGTACTACGACGTTTGCGTTGACTCTCGAAATGGTCGAATGCAGAGATTACATAACCGCTCGGTTTTTAGGGAATTCTCGTCATGCGTAGTTTGTGTTTAATAATAGTGCAACGACTACCTCCACCTGCTCGACTACCTCCACCACCAACTACTACCACCACCAACAACTACTACTACTAACACCACCAACTACTACTACTACCACCAACTACTACTACCGCTAACGTGGCTGATATCGCTTCAATTACTACCGTTATTCCACTAACTACAACTATAACATAACATAACTATCACGGGGAACACCAGCATTACTACATCGTACAATACTATTACCTACACCACTACCACCATTCCCTACCTCATCACTACTCCTTACATCAAAACATCAGTAGCAATAGACTTAATACAGACACACTTTGCGTTAGGGTTGTATTTCATTTTTAAATCCACTTCGTTCGATTGATATTTATCTACTGGTAGGAATTAATCCTAAATAATGTGATTGCTTATTTCGACTTTGTTTCAATGTTTTAAATCATTCTTTTATATATATTTAATTTAATACTTATTTATTATTTTTAATATTCAGTTGATATTTGCGATTATTATTTAAAACCAATAATCAGCTTACACATTTATTATCATGATGGTCTATTGTTGACCAATTTAATGAATCTAAGAATCCTAACTATCACGTATTATCTATTAAATCATTATATCTATAACTACAGGCACCCCATACCTCCCTCCATGTCCATAGTGCGATTAGGCAATCTATATTATTATGCAACGACTATGCATGCAATCGACATGATATTACGATTGAATGTTATTGCATTACAAACTCAGATCTATTATAATAAATTAATTAATTTTAAATATTAGTTTTATTTAGTATTTCAAATAAATTATATTATATTATTATAAATAAATATATATGTTATTGTAAATAAATTTAAATATTATAAATTCTAACAAACAATGTTTGATTATTTATCCAAAACAAGAATTGGAAGATGAATTAAAAAGGTAAAAGTTCTAGTTTATAATAATTAGTTATAATTACATAATATTAAAATATTGCAACATACACAAAGATTATTAAAATATTCAGGGAACCCAGTTACAATCTTAAATTGGAGATGGAAAGTGGAATTACTGTATATTGATAACTGTATATTGTATAACTGGAATTGTATTGGTTATTATTGTAAAATATATGTATATAATATTATATGTATATGGTGGTGGTGGTGGTGATGGTGATGGTGGTGGTGGTGGTGGTGGTAGTGGTGGTGGTGGTAGTGGTGGTGATGTTGGTGGTAGTGGTGGTGATGGTGGTGGTAGTGGTGGTGATGGTGGTGGTGGTGGTGGTGGTGGTGGTGGTGGTGGTGGTGGTAGTGGTGGTGGTAGTGGTAGCGGTGGTGGTAGCGGTGGTGATGGTGGTGGTAGTGGTGGTGATGTTGGTGGTAGTGGTGGTGATGGTGGTGGTAGTGGTGGTGATGGTGGTGGTGGTGGTGGTGGTGATGGTGGTGGTAGTGGTGGTGATGGTGATGGTAGTGGTGGTGATGGTGATGATGATGGTGGTGGTGGTTGTGGTGGTGGTGGTGGTGGTGGTGGTGGTGGTGGTGGTGGTGGTGATGGTGATGGTAGTGGTGGTGATGGTGATGGTGATGGTAGTAGTGGTGGTGTTGGTGGTGGTGTTGGTGGTGGTGGTGGTGGTGGTGGTGGTGGTGGTGGTGGTGGTGGTGGTGGTGGTGGTGGTGGTGGTGGTGGTGGTGGTGGTAGTTGTGGAGCTGATGGTGATAGTGGTGGTGATGGTGATGGTAGTGGTGGTGATGGTGATGGTGGCGGTGGTGATGGTGGTGGTGGTGGTGGTGGTGGTGGTAGTTGTGGTGATGGTGGTGGTAGTGGTGGTGATGGTGATGGTAGTGGTGGTGATGGTGATGGTGGTGGTGGTATCGGTGGTAGTGGTGGTGGTGGTGGTGGTGATGATGGTGGTGGTAGTGGTGGTGATGGTGATGGTAGTGGTGGTGATGGTGATGGTGGTGGTGGTGGTGGTGGTGGTGGTAGTGGTGGTGGTGGTGGTGGTAGTGGTGGTGATGGTGATGGTAGTGGTGGTGATGGTGATGGTGGTGGTGGTGGTGGTGGTGGTGGTGGTGGTGGTGGTGGTGGTGGTGGTGGTGGTGGTGGTGGTGGTAGTAGTAGTAATTTTAGTAGTAGTAGTAGTAGTAACCTTGTAACCAATTGGGTGTATTCACTTCCATCAACTCCAATGTAGATTTTTCGGCCGTGATTTTTAATTATTGATAGGCAATGGAGAATAGATATGTTTTTAATTTTCGTTAAAGGAAGGAGTGGACGATAAAGATCTGAGCGAAGTTGGTAGGCTATTCCATAGTTTGGGAGCAGCAATAGAGAAGGCAGATTGTTGTTTTATTGTGAGGTTTGTGCAGTTGTGTGTGTGTAATTTATATTGGTTTTCAGTACGTTGGGATCTGGAGGGATTGTAGTCTGTCAGTAGGTCCGTCAAGTACTCTGGTTTATTGTGATGTGTGAGAGATATTGTGATAGATGAGTGAGAAATATAATTTTGTATTGGCTTCGCTGTGTGATGGGTAGCCAGTGTAATATTTTGAGATATGGAGTTATGTAAGTTCTGGAGTATTTCGGGATGCGGTAAACTATGCGTGCGGCGGAATATAGTAGTTTGGTGAAAGGAGTTATTGAATTTCGGGGAAGTCTATGTAGTGTAGAGTTGCAGTAGTCGATTATAGGCAATTAGGAATGTAACAAGAAATTGGGCGAGATTGGTGGTAATGGAGGGTCTAATTAGACGAATAGTATGGAGTCAACGATTAATGGATTTTGATAAGTGAGTGGTGTATTGAGAGAAAAATAGTTTTTGAAGATGATACCAAGGTTTTGAGCGGAGGAAGAGTATTTAATGATTTGATCCGAATTGAAGGCATATTTATAGAGGTTGTAGGGGCTTTAATTAGTAGTATAGTTGTTTTACTGGTATTTAGAGAAAAAGAGTTGGAAGCAAGCCAACCACTAATTTCGTCTAAGCAGTTGTTTAATATGGATATGTTAGTAGAGGGATCTGGTAGGTTACAGTATATTTGAATGTCATCAGCATATGTGTGGAAATTGATATCAGGGTATCTGTCGAATATGTCAAGTAGAAGTGATAAGTATATGTTGAACATAATTGGAGCGAAAACAGAGCCCTGAGGAACTCCGTGAGAGATTATACGAGGTTTCGTTTTATAGGAGTCGATGCATACTGAGTATGTGCAACTGTCAAGGTAGGATATAAACCAATATTTTGCAGTGCCTGTAATTCCGATGCACGGCAGCCGACGGATTAGCAAGCTGTGGTCTATGGTTTCGAAAGCAGCGGTGAGGTCGAGAAAAATAATAATGGAACAGGGTTTCGTTGGATGGAGTAGTATATTATTTAGTATATGTGTTAGTGCGGTTTCAGTACTCTTGTAAGTCGTATAGGCGTTTTGGAATTGGTTCATTATTTTATTATTGTCAAGGTATTCATGTAGTTAGGAGGATACAATTCTTTCAAGAGCTTTGGATATATATGATAAAATGGAAATTGGACGGTAGTTGGAGAGATCAGATTTAAAAGGTGTATTATTTTTTTTAGTATAGGAGTGACATGTGCATTTTTCATATGAGCGGGAACTGTGCCAGAGATGAGGGAAAGGTCGATTATTTGTTTGTATAATGGAGAGAGTAGTGTAGTTAGTTTGTTTAGGAGTATTAAAGGTATCTGATCTAGCATGCATACTGATTTTACTGAGAGGAGGAGATTATTGATGGATGCTATGGAGGGGGTTTTGAAGGAGTGAAGTGAATATGATGGAGTTAACAGGGATGGCAATATTGGACTAGAAAGTGAGTTTATTATATTAATTATTTTGTTGTTGAAGTAGTTGTCGAAGTTGGCTGAGTTTGTGGATGCCGGACAATCGGGAAGTATGCGGGGAGTATGCGGGGAGTAGTGCGTCCGAGTAGAGAATTCGATATTTGATACAGTTTTTTGGTATTATTACCGGCAGCTTGAATATAGAGAGGAGGAGGATATTGGGATATTAAAGTCACCTAGGAGTATGGTTTGGTTGGTTAGAGATGACATAATGTTATCAATTTCGTCGATCAAAGATTGAGTTGAATTGTGTGGGGGTCTATATATTGTTATAAGAGAGAAAGGGAGGGAGTTTACTGGAGGGAATATACATTTAATTGCTTCTGTATGATCTTAGGTGTAGATAATTACTGCGTATTGATTTTATATTATTCCTATAGAGGACTCAGCTTCCACCGCCGTAATTTTGTCCAGATCGGGAAAGATGAGTAAATCTTAATGATTTCGTCTGTCACGGTGTGGATATCGGGATCTATCTCGGTGTCTGCCTCGGTGTCGGTATATGTCTCGATATCGGTCTCTGTATTGATATCGGTCTCTGTATTGATATCGGTGTATGTCTCGGTATCGGTGTCTGTCTCTGTGTCAGTGTATATCTCGGTATCGGTCTAGGATTCGGTGTCGGTGTCAATCTTGGTGTCGGTCTCGTTGTCTGCATCGGTGCCAGTATATATATCGGTGTCTATCTCATTGTAGGTCTCGGTGTCTGTCTCGGTGTCGGTGTCAATCTCGGTGTCTGCCTCGATGTTGGTAACTGTATCGGTATCGGTCTCGGTGTCTGCCTCAGTGTCTGTCTCGGTGTCTGTATCTGTCACGGTGTCGGTTTAGGTGTCTATCTCGGTGTCGGCGTCGATGTTGGTTCGGTCTCCGTATCAAGGTAGATGTCGGTGTCGGTGTCGGTGTCGGTTTAGGTGTCTACCTCGGTGTCGGTCTCGGTGTCTGTCTACGTGTTGGTCTCGGTGTCTATCTCGATGTCTGTCTCGATGTCAGTATCGGTGTCAGTCTCGATGTCGGACTCGGTGTATGTCTCGATGTCAGTATCGGTGTCAGTGTCGGTCTCGATGTCTGTTTAGGTGTCTGTCTCGGTGTCTGTCTCGATGTCGGTCTCGGTGTCTGTCTCAGTGTCTGTCTCGATGTCGGTATCGGTGTCAGTCTCGATGTCGGACTCGGTGTATGTCTCGATGTCTGTCTAGGTGTTGGTCTCGATGTCTGTCTCGATGTCAGTATCGGTGTCAGTCTCGATGTCGGTCTCGGTGTCTGTCTCGGTGTCGGTCTCGGTGTCTGTCTCGGTGTCGGTCTCGGTGTATGTCTCGGTGTCTGTCACGATATCGGTATCGGTGTCAGTCTCGATGTCGGACTCGGTGTATGTCTCGATGTCTGTCTAGGTGTTGGTCTCGGCGTCTGTCTCGATGTCAGTATCGGTGTCAGTCTCGATGTCGGTCTCGGTGTCGGTGTCGGTGTCTGTCTCGGTGTCTGTCTCGGTGTCTGTCTCGGTCTCGGTGTCTGACTCGGTGTCTGTCTTGATGTCTATCTCGGTGTCGGTCTCGGTCTCGGTGTCTGTCTCGGTGTCGGTATCGGTGTATGTCTCGATGTCGGTCTCGGTGTCGGTCTCGGTGTCTGTCTCGGTGTCGGTCTCGGTGTCTGTCTCGGTGTCGGTCTCGGTGTCTGTCTCGGTGTCTGTCTCGATGTCGGACTCGGTGTCGGTCTCGATGTCAGTCTCGGTGTCTGTCTCGGTGTCGGTCTCGGTGTCTGTCTCAGTGTCTGTCTCGGTGTCTGTCTCGGTCTCGGTGTCGGTCTCGGTCTCGTTGTCTGTCTAGGTGTCGGTCTCGGTGTCTGTCTCGGTGTCGGTGTATGTCTCGGTGTTAGTATCGGTATCGGTGTCTGTCTAGGTGTCGGTCTCGGTGTCTGTCTCGGTGTCGGTGTATGTCTCGGTGTCTGTCTCGGTGTCGGTTCGGTCTCGATGTCGGTCTCGGTGTCTGTCTCGATGTCAGTATCGGTGTCAGTCTCGATGTCGGACTCGGTGTATGTCTCGATGTCAGTATCGGTGTCAGTATCGGTCCCGATGTCTATCTCGGTGTCGGTCTCGGTGTCTGTCTCGGTGTCTGTCTCGACGTCTGTCTCGGTGTCTGTCTCGATGTCAGTATCGGTCTCAGTCTCGGTGTCTGTCTCGATGTCTATCTCGGTGTCGGTTTTAGTATCGGTGTCAGTCTCGATGTCGGACTATGTTTATGTCTCGATGTCAGTATCGGTGTCGGTGTCGGTCTTGATGTCTATATCGGTGTCGGTCTCGGTCTCGTTGTCTGTCTTGGTGTATGTCTCGGTGTCGGTCTCGGTGTCTGTCTCGATGTCAGTATCGGTCTCAGTCTCGGTGTCTGTCTCGATGTCTATCTCGGTGTCGGTTTTAGTATCGGTGTCAGTCTCGATGTCGGACTATGTTTATGTCTCGATGTCAGTATCGGTCTCGATGTCTATCTTGGTGTCTATCTCCGTGTCTGTCTAGGTGTATGTCTAGGTGTCTGTCTCGGTGTCTGTCTCGGTGTCGGTTCGGTCTCGATGTGGGTCTCGGTGTATGTCTCGATGTCGGACTCGGTGTCTGTCTCGGTGTCTGTCTCGATGTCGGATTCGGTGTCGGTCTCGATGTCAGTCTCGGTGTCTGTCTCGGTTTCGGTCTCGGTGTCTGTCTCAGTGTCTGACTCGGTGTCTGTCTCGGTGTCTGTCTCGATGTCAGTATCGGTGCCAGTCTCGATGTCGGACTCGGTGTATGTCTCGATGTCAGTATCGGTGTCAGTGTCGGTCTCGATGTCTGTCTAGGTGTCTGTCTAGGTGTCTGTCTCGGTGTATGTCTCGGTGTCTGTCTCGGTGTATGTCTCGATGTCGGTCTCGGTGTCGGTCTCGGTGTCTGTCTCGGTGTCTGTCTCGATGTCGGTATCGGTGTCAGTCTCGATGTCGGACTCGGTGTCTGTCTCGATGTATGTCTAGGTGTTGGTCTCGGTGTCTGTCTCGATGTCAGTATCGGTGTCAGTCTCGATGTCGGACGGTGTCTGTCTCGATGTCTATCTCGGTGTTGGTCTCGGTCTCGGTGTCTGTCTCGGTGTCGGTCTCGGTGTCTGTCTCGATGTCGGTCTCGGTGTCGGTCTCGGTGTCTGTCTCGGTGTCGTTCTCGGTGTATGTCTCGGTGTCGGTCTCGGTGTATGTCTCGGTGTCTGTCTCGATATCGGACTCGGTGTCAGTGTCGGTCTCGATGTCGGTCTCGATGTCTCTCTCGGTGCCTGTCTCGATGTCGGATTCGGTGTCGGTCTCGATGTCAGTCTCGGTGTCTGTCTCGGTGTCGGTCTCGGTGTCTGTCTCAGTGTCTGCCTCGGTGTCTGTCTCAGTGTCTGCCTCGGTGTCTGTCTCGGTGTATATCTCGGTGTCGGTCTCGGTGTCTGTCTCGGTGTCTGTCTCGATATCGGACTCAGTGTCAGTGTCGGTCTCGATGTCGGTCTCGATGTCTCTCTCGGTCTCGGTCTCGGTGTCTGTCTCGGTGTCTGTCTCGGTGTATGTCTCGATGTCAGTATCGGTGTCAGTGTCGGTCTCGATGTCTATCTCGGTGTCGGTCTCGGTCTCGGTGTCTGTCCCTGTGTCGGTCTAGGTGTCGGTCTCGGTGTCTGTCTCGGTGTCGGTGTATGTCTCGGTATTAGTATCGGTATCGGTGTCTGTCTAGGTGTCGGTCTCGGTGTCTGTCTCGATGTCGGACTCGGTGTCGGACTCGGTGTCTATCTCGGTGTCGGTCTCGGTGTCGGTCTCGGTGTCGGTGTATGTCTCGGTGTTAGTATCGGTATCGGTATCGGTGTCGGTGTCTATCACGGTGTCTGTCTAGGTGTCTGTCTCGGTGTCGGTGTATGTCTCGGTGTTAGTATCGGTATCGGTATCGGTGTCGGTGTCTATCACGGTGTCTGTCTAGGTGTCGGTCTCGGTGTCTGTCTCGGTATCGGTGTATGTCTCGGTGTCGGTCTCGGTGTCTGTCTCGGTGTCTGTCTCGATGTCGGACTCGGTGTCGGTCTCGATGTCAGTCTCGGTATCTGTCTCGGTGTCGGTCTCGGTGTCTGTCTCAGTGTCTGTCTCGATGTCTGTCTCGGTCTCGGTGTCGGTCTCGGTGTCTGTCTCGGTGTCGGTGTATGTCTCGGTATTAGTATCGGTATCGGTGTCTGTCTAGGTGTCGGTCTCGGTGTCTGTCTCGATGTCGGACTCGGTGTCGGTCTCGGTGTCGTTCTCGGTGTCGGTCTCGATGTCAGTCTCGGTGTCTGTCTCGGTGTCTGTCTCGGTCTCGTTGTCTGTCTAGGTGTCGGTCTCGGTGTCTGTCTCGGTGTCGGTGTATGTCTCGGTGTTAGTATCGGTATCGGTGTCTGTCTAGGTGTCGGTCTCGGTGTCTGTCTCGATGTCGGACTCGGTGTCGGACTCGGTGTCTATCTCGGTGTCGGTCTCGGTGTCGGACTCGGTGTCGGACTCGGTGTCGGTCTCGATGTCAGTCTCGGTGTCTGTCTCGGTCTAGTTGTCTGTCTAGGTGTCGGTCTCGGTGTCTGTCTCGGTGTCAGTGTATGTCTCGGTGTTAGTATCGGTATCGGTGTCTGTCTAGGTGTCGGTCTCGGTGTCTGTCTCGGTGTCTGTCTCGGTCTCGGTGTCTGTCTCGGTGTCGGTGTATGTCTCGGTGTCGGTTCGGTCTCGGTATCGGTCTCGGTGTCTGTCTCGATGTCAGTATCGGTGTCAGTCTTGATGTCGGACTCGGTGTATGTCTCGATGTCAGTATCGGTGTCAGTGTCGGTCTCGATGTCTGTCTAGGTGTCGGTCTCGGTCTCGTTGTCTGTCTCGGTGTCGGTCTCGGTGTCTGTCTCGATGTCGGACTCAGTGTCTGTCTCGATGTCTATCTCGGTGTCGGTCTCGGTCTCGGTGTCTGTCTCGGTGTCGGTCTCGGTGTCTGTCTCGGTGTCGGTCTCGGTGTCTGTCTCAGTGTCTGTCTCGATGTCTGTCTCGGTCTCGGTGTCTGTCTAGGTGTCGGTCTCGGTGTCTGTCTCGATGTCGAACTCGGTGTCGGACTCGGTGTCTATCTCGGTGTCGGTCTCGGTGTCTGTCTCGGTGTATGTCTCGGTGTTAGTATCGGTATCGGTGTCTGTCTAGGTGTCGGTCTCGGTTTCGGTCTCGGTCTCGGTGTCTGTCTCGGTGTCGGTGTCGGTCTCGGTGTCTGTCTCGATGTCGGTCTCGGTGTCGGTCTCGGTCTCGGTGTCTGTCTCGGTGTCGGTCTCGGTGTCTGTCTCTGTGTCTGTCTCGGTGTCTGTCTCGATGTCGGTCTCGGTGTCTATCTCGGTGTCGGTCTCGGTGTCGGACTCGGTGTCTGTCTCGGTGTCTGTCTCGGTCTCGTTGTCTGTCTAGGTGTCGGTCTCGGTGTCTGTCTCGGTGTCGGTGTATATCTCGGTGTTAGTATCGGTATCGGTATCGGTGTCGGTGTCTGTCTAGGTGTCGGTCTCGGTGTCTGTCTCGGTATCGGTGTATGTCTCGGTGTTAGTATCGGTATCGGTGTATGTCTAGGTGTCGGTCTCGGTGTCTGTCTCGGTATCGGTGTATGTCTCGGTGTTAGTATCGGTATCGGTGTCTGTCTCGGTCTCGGTGTCTGTCTCGGTGTCGGTGTATGTCTAGGTGTCGGTTCGGTCTCGGTGTCGGTCTCGGTGTCGGTCTCGGTGTCTTTCTCGGTGTCGGTGTATGTCTCGGTGTTAGTATCGGTATCGGTGTCTGTCTAGGTGTCGGTCTCGGTGTCTGACTCGGTGTCTATCTCGGTGTCTGTCTAGATGTCGGTCTAGGTGTCTGTCTCGATGTCGGTCTCGGTGTCTGTCTCGATGTCGGACTCGGTGTCTGACTCGGTGTCTATCTCGGTGTCGGTCTCGGTGTCTGTCTCGGTGTCGGTCTCGGTCTCGGTGTCTGTCTCGGTGTCTGTCTCGGTGTCGGTATCGGTGTCTGTCTCGGTCTCGGTCTCGGTGTCTGTCTCGGTGTCTGTCTCGGTCTCGGTGTCTGTCTCGGTGTCGGTCTCGGTGACTGTCTCGATGTCGGTCTCGGTGTCGGTCTCGGTCTCGGTGTCTGTCTCGGTGTCTATCTCGGTGTCGGTTCGGTCTCGGTGTCTGTCTCGGTCTCGTTGTCTGTCTAGGTGTCGGTCTCGGTGTCTGTCTCGGTGTCAGTGTATATCTCGGTGTTAGTATCGGTATCGGTATCGGTGTCGGTGTCTGTCTAGGTGTCGGTCTCGGTGTCTGTCTCGGTATCGGTGTATGTCTCGGTGTTAGTATCGGTATCGGTGTATGTCTAGGTGTCGGTCTCGGTGTCTGTCTCGGTATCGGTGTATGTCTCGGTGTTAGTATCGGTATCGGTGTCTGTCTCGGTCTCGGTGTCTGTCTCGGTGTCGGTGTATGTCTAGGTGTCGGTTCGGTCTCGGTGTCGGTCTCGGTGTCGGTCTCGGTGTCTTTCTCGGTGTCGGTGTATGTCTCGGTGTTAGTATCGGTATCGGTGTCTGTCTAGGTGTCGGTCTCGGTGTCTGACTCGGTGTCTATCTCGGTGTCTGTCTAGGTGTCGGTCTAGGTGTCTGTCTCGATGTCGGTCTCGGTGTCTGTCTCGATGTCGGACTCGGTGTCTGACTCGGTGTCTATCTCGGTGTCGGTCTCGGTGTCTGTCTCGGTGTCGGTCTCGGTCTCGGTGTCTGTCTCGGTGTCTGTCTCGGTGTCGGTATCGGTGTCTGTCTCGGTCTCGGTCTCGGTGTCTGTCTCGGTGTCTGTCTCGGTCTCGGTGTCTGTCTCGGTCTCGGTGTCTGTCTCGGTGTCGGTCTCGGTGACTGTCTCGATGTCGGTCTCGGTGTCGGTCTCGGTTCGGTCTCGGTGTCTGTCTCGGTGTCGGTCTCGGTGTCGGTCTCGGTGTCGGTCTCGGTGTCTGTCTCGGTGTCTATCTCGGTGTCGGTTCGGTCTCGGTGTCTGACTCGGTGTCTATCTCGGTGTCGGTCTCGGTGTCGGTCTCGGTGTCGGTCTCGGTGTCGGACTCGGTGTCGGTCTCGATGTCAGTCTCGGTGTCTGTCTCGGTGTCTGTCTCGGTCTCGTTGTCTGTCTAGGTGTCGGTCTCGGTGTCTGTCTCGGTGTCGGTGTATGTCTCGGTGTTAGTATCGGTATCGGTATCGGTGTCGGTGTCTATCACGGTGTCTGTCTAGGTGTCGGTCTCGGTGTCTGTCTAGGTGTCTGTCTAGGTGTCTGTCTCGGTATCGGTGTATGTCTCGGTGTTAGTATCGGTATCGGTATCGGTGTCGGTGTCTATCACGGTGTCTGTCTAGGTGTCGGTCTCGGTGTCTGTCTAGGTGTCTGTCTAGGTGTCTGTCTCGGTCTCGGTGTCTGTCTCGGTGTCGGTGTATGTCTCGGTGTCGGTTCGGTGTCGGTGTCGGTCTCGGTGTCGGTCTCGGTGTCTGTCTCGATGTCAGTATCGGTGTCAGTCTCGATGTCGGACTCGGTGTATGTCTCGATGTCAGTATCGGTGTCAGTGTCGGTCTCGATGTCTGTCTAGGTGTTTGTCTAGGTGTCGGTCTCGGTATCTGTCTCGGTGTCTGTCTCGGTGTCTGTCTCGGTGTCGGTCTCGGTGTCTGTCTCGGTCTCGGTGTCGGTGTCGGTCTCGGTGTATGTCTCGGTCTCGGTCTCGGTGTCTGTCTCGGTGTCTGTCTCGATGTCTGTCTCGGTGTCGGTCTCGGTCTCGGTGTCTGTCTCGGTGTCGGTGTATGTCTCGGTGTTAGTATCGGTATCGGTATCGGTGTCGGTGTCTATCACGGTGTCTGTCTAGGTGTCGGTCTCGGTGTCTGTCTCGGTATCGGTGTATGTCTCGGTGTTAGTATCGGTATCGGTGTCTGTCTAGGTGTCGGTCTCGGTGTCTGTCTCGGTCTCGGTGTCTGTCTCGGTGTCGGTGTATGTCTCGGTGTCGGTTCGGTCTCGGTGTCTGACTCGGTGTCTATCTCGGTGTCGGTCTCGGTGTCGGTCTCGGTGTCGGTCTCGGTGTCGGACTCGGTGTCGGTCTCGATGTCAGTCTCGGTGTCTGTCTCGGTGTCTGTCTCGGTCTCGGTGTCTGTCTCGGTATCGGTGTATGTCTCGGTGTTAGTATCCGTATCGGTGTCTGTCTAGGTGTATGTCTCGGTGTTAGTATCGGTATCGGTGTCTGTCTCGGTCTCGGTGTATGTCTCGGTATTAGTATCGGTATCGGTGTCTGTCTAGGTGTCGGTCTCGGTGTCTGTCTCGATGTCTGTCTCGGTGTCGGTCTAGGTGTCGGTCTCGGTGTCAGTATCGGTGTCTGTCTCGGTGTCGGTCTCGGTGTCGGTCTCGGTATCTGTCTCGATGTCAGTATCGTTGTCAGTCTCGATGTCGGACTCGGTGTATGTCTCGATGTCAGTATCGGTGTCAGTGTCGGTCTCGATGTCTGTCTAGGTGTTTGTCTAGGTGTCGGTCTCGGTATCTGTCTCGGTGTCTGTCTCGGTGTCTGTCTCGGTGTCTGTCTCGGTGTCGGTCTCGGTGTCAGTATCGGTGTCTGTCTCGGTGTCGGTCTCGGTATCTGTCTCGGTCTCGGTCTCGGTGTCTGTCTCATTGTCTGTCTCGGTGTCTGTCTCGGTGTCTGTCTCGGTGTCAGTATCGGTGTCAGTCTCGATGTCGGACTCGGTGTATGTCTCGATGTCAGTCTCGGAGTCTGTCTCAGTGTCGGTCTCGGTGTCTGTCTCAGTGTCTGTCTCGATGTCTGTCTCGGTCTCGGTGTCGGTCTCGGTGTCGGTCTCGGTGTCTGTCTCGGTGTCGGTGTATGTCTCGGTATTAGTATCGGTATCGGTGTCTGTCTAGGTGTCGGTCTCGGTGTCTGTCTCGATGTCGGACTCGGTGTCGGACTCGGTGTCTATCTCGGTGTCGGTCTCGGTGTCGGTCTCGGTGTCGGTCTCGGACTCGGTGTCGGTCTCGATGTCAGTCTCGGTGTCTGTCTCGGTGTCTGTCTCGGTCTCGTTGTCTGTCTATGTGTCGGTCTCGGTGTCTGTCTCGGTGTCTGTCTCGGTGTCGGTGTATGTCTCGGTGTTAGTATCGGTATCGGTATCGGTGTCGGTGTCTATCACTGTGTCTGTCTAGGTGTCGGTCTCGGTGTCTGTCTCGGTATCGGTGTATGTCTCGGTGTTAGTATCGGTATCGGTGTTTGTCTAGGTGTCTGTCTCGGTGTATGTCTCGGCCTCGGTGTCTGTCTCGGTGTCGGTGTATGTCTCGGTGTCGGTTCGGTCTCGGTGTCGGTCTCGGTGTCGGTCTCGGTGTCTGTCTCGATGTCAGTATCGGTGTCAGTCTCGATGTCGGACTCGGTGTATGTCTCGATGTCAGTATCGGTGTCAGTGTCGGTCTCGATGTCTGTCTAGGTATCGGTCTCGGTCTCGTTGTCTGTCTCGGTGTCGGTCTCGGTGTCGGTCTCGGTGTTTGTCTCGATGTCGGACTCGGTGTCTGTCTCGATGTCTATCTCGGTGTCGGTCTCGGTCTCGGTGTCTGTCTCGGTGTCGGTCTCGGTGTCTGTCTAGATGTGGGTCTCGGTGTCGGTATCGGTCTCGGTGTCTGTCTCGGTGTCGGTCTCGGTGTCTGTCTCGGTGTCGGTCTCGATGTCGGACTCGGTGTCGGTCTCGATGTCAGTCTCGGTGTCTGTCTCGGTGTCGGTGTCGGTCTCGGTGTCGGTCTCGGTGTCTGTCTCGGTGTCGGTGTATGTCTCGGTATTAGTATCGGTATCGGTGTCTGTCTAGGTCTCGGTCTCGGTGTCTGTCTCGATGTCGGACTCGGTGTCGGACACGGTGTCTATCTCGGTGTCGGTCTCGGTGTCGGTCTCGGTGTCGGTCTCGGTGTCTGTCTCGGTCTCGTTGTCTGTCTAGGTGTCGGTCTCGGTGTCTGTCTCGGTGTCGGTGTATGTCTCGGTGTTAGTATCGGTATCGGTGTCGGTGTCTATCACGGTGTCTGTCTAGGTGTCGGTCTCGGTGTCGGTCTCGGTGTCTGTCTCGATGTCAGTATCGGTGTCAGTCTCGATGTCGGACTCGGTGTATGTCTCGATGTCAGTATCGGTGTCAGTGTCGGTCTCGATGTCTGTCTAGGTGTTTGTCTAGGTGTCGGTCTCGGTATCTGTCTCGGTGTCTGTCTCGGTGTCGGTCTCGGTGTCTGTCTCGGTCTCGGTGTCTGTCTCGGTGTCTGTCTCGGTGTCTGTCTCGATGTCAGTATCGGTGTCAGTCTCGATGTCGGACTCGGTGTATGTCTCGATGTCAGTATCGGTGTCAATGTCGGTCTCGATGTCTGTCTAGGTGTCGGTCTCGGTCTCGTTGTCTGTCTCGATGTCGGACTCGG
Source organism: Osedax frankpressi (assembly GCA_964035775.1). Lineage (NCBI taxonomy): Eukaryota > Metazoa > Annelida > Polychaeta > Sabellida > Siboglinidae > Osedax > Osedax frankpressi. The sequence continues at coordinate 16,410,898 of OZ038313.1, forward strand.
TGTCGGTCTCGATGTCAGTCTCGGTGTCTGTCTCGGTGTCGGTCTCGGTGTCGGTCTCGGTCTCGGTGTCGGTCTCGGTCTCGGTGTCGGTCTCGGTGTCTGTCTCGGTGTCGGTGTATGTATCGGTATTAGTATCGGTATCGGTGTCTGTCTAGGTGTCGGTCTCGGTGTATGTCTCGATGTCGGACTCGGTGTCGGACTCGGTGTCTATCTCGGTGTCGGTCTCGATGTCAGTCTCGGTGTCTGTCTCGGTGTCGGTCTCGGTGTCTGTCTCGGTGTCTGTCTAAATGTCGGACTCGGTGTCGGTCTCGATGTCAGTCTCGGTGTCTGTCTCGGTGTCGGTCTCGGTCTCGGTGTCTGTCTCGGTGTCTGTCTCGGTCTCGTTGTCTGTCTCGGTATCGGTGTATGTCTCGGTATTAGTATCGGTATCGGTGTCTGTCTCGGTCTCGGTGTATGTCTCGGTATTAGTATCGGTATCGGTGTCTGTCTAGGTGTCGGTCTCGGTGTCTGTCTCGATGTCTGTCTCGGTGTCGGTCTCGGTGTCGGTCTCGGTGTCAGTATCGGTGTCTGTCTCGGTGTCGGTCTCGGTATCTGTCTCGATGTCAGTATCGGTGTCAGTCTCGATGTCGGACTCGGTGTATGTCTCGATGTCAGTATCGGTGTCAGTGTCAGTCTCGATGTCTGTCTAGGTGTTTGTCTAGGTGTCGGTCTCGGTATCTGTCTCGGTGTCTGTCTCGGTGTCGGTCTCGGTGTCGGTCTCGGTGTCAGTATCGGTGTCTGTCTCGGTGTCGGTCTCGGTATCTGTCTCGGTCTCGGTCTCGGTGTCTGTCTCATTGTCTGTCTCGGTGTCTGTCTCGGTGTTTGTCTCGGTGTCAGTATCGGTGTCAGTCTCGATGTCGGACTCGGTGTATGTCTCGATGTCAGTCTCGGAGTCTGTCTCAGTGTCGGTCTCGGTGTCTGTCTCAGTGTCTGTCTCGATGTCTGTCTCGGTCTCGGTGTCGGTCTCGGTGTCGGTCTCGGTGTCTGTCTCGGTGTCGGTGTATGTCTCGGTATTAGTATCGGTATCGGTGTCTGTCTAGGTGTCGGTCTCGGTGTCTGTCTCGATGTCGGACTCGGTGTCGGACTCGGTGTCTATCTCGGTGTCGGTCTCGGTGTCGGTCTCGGACTCGGTGTCGGTCTCGATGTCAGTCTCGGTGTCTGTCTCGGTGTCTGTCTCGGTCTCGTTGTCTGTCTAGGTGTCGGTCTCGGTGTCTGTCTCGGTGTCTGTCTCGGTGTCGGTGTATGTCTCGGTGTTAGTATCGGTATCGGTATCGGTGTCGGTGTCTATCACTGTGTCTGTCTAGGTGTCGGTCTCGGTGTCTGTCTCGGTATCGGTGTCTGTCTCGGTGTCGGTGTATGTCTCGGTGTCTGTCTAGGTGTCGGTCTCGGTGTCTGTCTCGGTGTCGGTGTATGTCTCGGTGTTAGTATCGGTATCGGTGTTTGTCTAGGTGTCTGTCTCGGTGTCTGTCTCGGTCTCGGTGTCTGTCTCGGTGTCGGTGTATGTCTCGGTGTCGGTTCGGTCTCGGTGTCGGTCTCGGTGTCGGTCTCGGTGTCTGTCTCGATGTCAGTATCGGTGTCAGTCTCGATGTCGGACTCGGTGTATGTCTCGATGTCAGTATCGGTGTCAGTGTCGGTCTCGATGTCTGTCTAGGTGTCGGTCTCGGTCTCGTTGTCTGTCTCGGTGTCGGTCTCGGTGTTTGTCTCGATGTCGGACTCGGTGTCTGTCTCGATGTCTATCTCGGTGTCGGTCTCGGTCTCGGTGTCTGTCTCGGTGTCGGTCTCGGTGTCTGTCTAGATGTCGGTCTCGGTGTCGGTCTCGGTCTCGGTGTCTGTCTCGGTGTCGGTCTCGGTGTCTGTCTCGGTGTCGGTCTCGATGTCGGACTCGGTGTCGGTCTCGATGTCAGTCTCGGTGTCTGTCTCGGTGTCGGTGTCGGTCTCGGTGTCGGTCTCGGTGTCTGTCTCGGTGTCGGTGTATGTCTCGGTATTAGTATCGGTATCGGTGTCTGTCTAGGTGTCGGTCTCGGTGTCTGTCTCGATGTCGGACTCGGTGTCGGACACGGTGTCTATCTCGGTGTCGGTCTCGGTGTCGGTCTCGGTGTCGGTCTCGGTGTCTGTCTCGGTCTCGTTGTCTGTCTAGGTGTCGGTCTCGGTGTCTGTCTCGGTGTCGGTGTATGTCTCGGTGTTAGTATCGGTATCGGTGTCGGTGTCTATCACGGTGTCTGTCTAGGTGTCGGTCTCGGTGTCGGTCTCGGTGTCTGTCTCGATGTCAGTATCGGTGTCAGTCTCGATGTCGGACTCGGTGTATGTCTCGATGTCAGTATCGGTGTCAGTGTCGGTCTCGATGTCTGTCTAGGTGTTTGTCTAGGTGTCGGTCTCGGTATCTGTCTCGGTGTCTGTCTCGGTGTCGGTCTCGGTGTCTGTCTCGGTCTCGGTGTCTGTCTCGGTGTCTGTCTCGGTGTCTGTCTCGATGTCAGTATCGGTGTCAGTCTCGATGTCGGACTCGGTGTATGTCTCGATGTCAGTATCGGTGTCAATGTCGATCTCGATGTCTGTCTATGTGTCGGTCTCGGTCTCGTTGTCTGTCTCGATGTCGGACTCGGTGTCGGTCTCGATGTCAGTCTCGGTGTCTGTCTCGGTGTCGGTCTCGGTGTCGGTCTCGGTCTCGGTATCGGTCTCGGTGTCTGTCTCGGTGTCGGTGTATGTATCGGTATTAGTATCGGTATCGGTGTCTGTCTAGGTGTCGGTCTCGGTGTCTGTCTCGATGTCGGACTCGGTGTCGGACTCGGTGTCTATCTCGGTGTCGGTCTCGATGTCAGTCTCGGTGTCTGTCTCGGTGTCGGTCTCGGTGTCTGTCTCGGTGTCTGTCTAAATGTCGGACTCGGTGTCGGTCTCGATGTCAGTCTCGGTGTCTGTCTCGGTGTCGGTCTCGGTCTCGGTGTCTGTCTCGGTCTCGTTGTCTGTCTAGGTGTCGGTATCGGTGTATGTCTCGGTGTCGGTGTATATCTCGGTGTTAGTATCGGTATCAGTATCGGTGTCTGTCTCGATGTCGGACTCGGTGTATGTCTCGATGTCAGTATCGGTGTCAGTGTCGGTCTCAATGTCTATCTCGGTCTCGTAGTCTGTCTCGGTGTCTGTCTCGATGTCAGTCTCGGTGTCGGTCTCGGTGTATGTCTCGGTGTCGGTTCGGTCTCGATGTCTGTTTCGATCTCGATGTCTGTCTCGGTGTCGGTGTCTATCTCGATATCTGTCTCGGTCTCGTTATATATCTCGGTGTCTGTCTAGGTGTCTGTCTCGGTGTCTATCTCGATGTCGGTCTCGGTCTCGGTCTCGATGTCTGTCACGATGTATGTCTCGATGTCGGACTCGGTGTATGTCTCGATGTCAGTATCGGTGTCAGTGTCGGTCTCGATGTCTATCTCGGTCTCGTAGTCTGTCTCGGTGTCTGTCTCGATGTCAGTCTCGGTGTCGGTCTCGGTGTATGTCTCGGTGTCGGTTCGGTCTCGATGTCTGTTTCGATCTCGATGTCTGTCTCGGTGTCGGTGTCTATCTCGATATCTGTCTCGGTCTCGTTATATATCTCGGTGTCTGTCTAGGTGTCTGTCTCGGTGTCTATCTCGATGTCGGTCTCGGTCTCGGTCTCGATGTCTGTCACGTTGTCTGTCTAGGTGTCGGTCTCGGTGTCTGTCTCGGTATCGGTGACTGTCTCGGTGTCGGTCTCGGTGTCGGTCTCGGTGTCTGTCTCGATGTCAGTATCGGTGTCAGTCTCAATGTCGGACTCAGTGTATGTCTCGATGTCAGTATCGGTGTCAGTGTCGGTCTCGATGTCTGTCTAGGTGTTTGTCTAGGTGTCGGTCTCGGTATCTGTCTCGGTGTCTGTCTCGGTGTCGGTCTCGGTGTCTGTCTCGGTGTCTGTCTCGGTCTCTGTCTCGGTGTCGGTCTCGGTGTCTGTCTCAGTGTCTGTCTCGATGTCTGTCTCGGTCTAGGTGTCGGTCTCGGTGTCTGTCTCGGTATCGGTGTATGTCTCGGTGTTAGTATCGATATCGGTGTCTGTCTAGGTGTTGGTCTCGGTCTCGGTGTCGGTCTCGGTGTCTGTCTCGATGTCAGTATCGGTGTCAGTCTCGATGTCGGACTCGGTGTATGTCTCGATGTCAGTATCGGTGTCAGTGTCGGTCATGATGTCTGTCTAGGTGTTTGTCTAGGTGTCTGTCTCGGTGTCTGTCTCGGTGTCGGTGTATGTCTCGGTGTCGGTTCGGTCTCGGTGTCGGTCTCGGTGTCGGTCTCGGTGTCTGTCTCGATGTCAGTATCGGTGTCAGTCTCGATGTCGGACTCGGTGTATGTCTCGATGTCAGTATCGGTGTCAGTGTCGGTATCGATGTCTGTCTAGGTGTCGGTCTCGGTCTCGTTGTCTGTCTCGGTGTCGGTCTCGGTGTCTGTCTCGATGTCGGACTCGGTGTCTGTCTCGATGTCTATCTCGGTGTCGGTCTCGGTCTCGGTGTCTGTCTCGGTGTCGGTCTCGGTGTCTGTCTCGATGTCGGTCTCGGTGTCGGTCTCGGTCTCGGTGTATGTCTCGGTGTCGGTCTCGGTGTCTGTCTCGGTGTCGGTCTCGATGTCGGACTCGGTGTCGGTCTCGATGTCAGTCTCGGTGTCTGTCTCGGTGTCGGTGTCGGTCTCGGTGTCGGTCTCGGTGTATGTCTCGGTGTCGGTGTATGTCTCGGTATTAGTATCGGTATCGGTGTCTGTCTAGGTGTCGGTCTCGGTGTCTGTCTCGATGTCGGACTCGGTGTCGGACACGGTGTCTATCTCGGTGTCGGTCTCGGTGTCGGTCTCGGTGTCGGTCTCGGTGTCGGTCTCGGTGTCTGTCTCGGTGTCTGTCTCGGTGTCTGTCTCGGTGTCTGTCTCGGTCTCGTTGTCTGTCTAGGTGTCGGTCTCGGTGTCTGTCTCGGTGTCGGTGTATGTCTCGGTGTTAGTATCGGTATCGGTATCGGTGTCTATCACGGTGTATGTCTAGGTGTCGGTCTCGGTGTCGGTATCGGTGTCTGTCTCGATGTCAGTATCGGTGTCAGTCTTGATGTCGGACTCGGTGTATGTCTCGATGTCAGTATCGGTGTCAGTGTCGGTCTCGATGTCTGTCTAGGTGTTTGTCTAGGTGTCGGTCTCGGTATCTATCTCGGTGTCTGTCTCGGTGTCGGTCTCGGTGTCTGTCTCGGTCTCGGTGTCTGTCTCGGTGTCTGTCTCGGTGTCTGTCTCGGTGTCTGTCTCGATGTCAGTATCGGTGTCAGTCTCGATGTCGGACTCGGTGTATGTCTGGATGTCAGTATTGGTGTCAATGTCGGTCTCGATGTCTGTCTAGGTATCGGTCTCGGTCTCGTTGTCTGTCTCGATGTCGGACTCGGTGTCGGTCTCGATGTCAGTCTCGGTGTCTGTCTCGGTGTCGGTCTCGGTGTCGGTCTCGGTCTCGGTGTCGGTCTCGGTGTCTGTCTCGGTGTCGGACTCGGTGTCGGTCTCGATGTCAGTCTCGGTGTCTGTCTCTGTGTCGGTCTCGGTGTCTGTCTCGGTGTCTGTCTCGATGTCGGACTCGGTGTCGGTCTCGATGTCAGTCTCGGTGTCTGTCTCGGTGTCGGTCTCGGTCTCGGTGTCTGTCTCGGTGTCTGTATCGGTCTCGTTGTCTATCTAGGTGTCGGTATCGGTGTCTGTCTCGGTGTCGGTGTATATATCGGTGTTAGTATCGGTATCAGTATCGGTGTCGGTGTCTATCACGGTGTCTGTCTAGGTGTCGGTCTCGGTGTCTGTCTCGGTATCGGTGACTGTCTCGGTGTCGGTCTCGGTGTCGGTCTCGGTGTCTGTCTCGATGCCAGTATCGGTGTCAGTCTCAATGTCGGACTCGGTGTATGTCTCGATGTCAGTATCGGTGTCAGTGTCGGTCTCGATGTCTGTCTAGGTGTTTGTCTAGGTGTCGGTCTCGGTATCTGTCTCGGTGTCTGTCTCGGTGTCGGTCTCGGTCTCGGTGTCTGTCTCGGTCTCGGTCTCTGTCTCGGTGTCTGTCTCGGTGTCGGTCTCGGTGTCTGTCTCAGTGTCTGTCTCGATGTCTGTCTCGGTCTAGGTGTCGGTCTCGGTGTCTGTCTCGGTATCGGTGTATGTCTCGGTGTTAGTATCGGTATCGGTGTCTGTCTAGGTGTCGGTCTCGGTGTCTGTCTCGGTCTCGGTGTCTGTCTCGGTGTCGGTGTATGTCTCGGTGTCTGTCTCGATGTCGGACTCGGTGTATGTCTCGATGTCAGTATCGGTGTCAGTGTCGGTCATGATGCCTGTCTAGGTGTTTGTCTAGGTGTCTGTCTCGGTGTCTGTCTCGGTCTCGGTGTCTGTCTCGGTGTCGGTGTATGTCTCGGTGTCGGTTCGGTCTCGGTGTCGGTCTCGGTGTCGGTCTCGGTGTCTGTCTCGATGTCAGTATCGGTGTCAGTCTCGATGCCGGACTCGGTGTATGTCTCGATGTCAGTATCGGTGTCAGTGTCGGTCTCGATGTCTGTCTAGGTGTCGGTCTCGGTCTCGTTGTCTGTCTCGGTGTCGGTCTCGGTGTCTGTCTCGATGTCGGACTCGGTGTCTGTCTCGATGTCTATCTCGGTGTCGGTCTCGGTCTCGGTGTCTGTCTCGGTGTCGGTCTCGGTGTCTGTCTCGATGTCGGTCTCGGTGTCGGTCTCGGTCTCGGTGTCTGTCTCGGTGTCGGTCTCGGTGTCTGTCTCGGTGTCGGTCTCGATGTCGGACTCGGTGTCGGTCTCGATGTCAGTCTCGGTGTCTGTCTCGGTGTCGGTGTCGGTCTCGGTGTCGGTCTCGGTGTCTGTCTCGGTGTCGGTGTATGTCTCGGTATTAGTATCGGTATCGGTGTCTGTCTAGGTGTCGGTCTCGGTGTCTGTCTCGATGTCGAACTCGGTGTCGGACACGGTGTCTGTCTCAGTGTCTGTCTCGATGTCTGTCTCGGTCTAGGTGTCGGTCTCGGTGTCTGTCTCGGTATCGGTGTATGTCTCGGTGTTAGTATCGGTATCGGTGTCTGTCTAGGTGTCGGTCTCGGTGTCTGTCTCGGTCTCGGTGTCTGTCTCGGTGTCGGTGTATGTCTCGGTATCTGTCTCGATGTCGGACTCGGTGTATGTCTCGATGTCAGTATCGGTGTCAGTGTCGATCATGATGCCTGTCTAGGTGTTTGTCTCGGTGTCTGTCTCGGTGTCTGTCTCGGTCTCGGTGTCTGTCTCAGTGTCGGTGTATGTCTCGGTGTCGGTTCGGTCTCGGTGTCGGTCTCGGTGTCGGTCTCGGTGTCTGTCTCGATGTCAGTATCGGTGTCAGTCTCGATGTCGGACTCGGTGTATGTCTCGATGTCAGTATCGGTGTCAGTGTCGGTCTCGATGTCTGTCTAGGTGTCGGTCTCGGTCTCGTTGTCTGTCTCGGTGTCGGTCTCGGTGTCTGTCTCGATGTCGGACTCGGTGTCGGACACGGTGTCTATCTCGGTGTCGGTCTCGGTGTCGGTCTCGGTGTCGGTCTCGGTGTCTGTCTCGGTGTCTGTCTCGGTCTCGTTGTCTGTCTAGGTGTCGGTCTCGGTGTCTGTCTCGGTGTCGGTGTATGTCTCGGTGTTAGTATCGGTATCGGTGTCGGTGTCTATCACGGTGCCTATCACGGTGTCTGTCTAGGTGTCGGTCTCGGTGTCGGTCTCGGTGTCTGTCTCGATGTCAGTATCGGTGTCAGTCTCGATGTCGGACTCGGTGTATGTCTCGATCTCAGTATCGGTGTCAGTGTCGGTCTCGATGTCTGTCTAGGTGTTTGTCTAGGTGTCGGTCTCGGTATCTGTCTCGGTGTCTGTCTCGGTGTCGGTCTCGGTGTCTGTCTCGGTCTCGGTGTCTGTCTCGGTGTCTGTCTCGGTGTCTGTCTCGGTGTCTGTCTCGATGTCAGTATCGGTGTCAGTCTCGATGTCGGACTCGGTGTATGCCAGGATGTCAGTATCGGTGTCAATGTCGGTCTCGATGTCTGTCTAGGTGTCGGTCTCGGTCTCGTTGTCTGTCTCGATGTCGGACTCGGTGTCGGTCTCGATGTCAGTCTCGGTGTCTGTCTCGGTCTCGGTCTCGGTGTCGGTCTCGGTCTCGGTGTCGGTCTCGGTGTCGGTCTCGGTGTCTGTCTCGGTGTCGGTGTATGTATCGGTATTAGTATCGGTATCGGTGTCTGTCTAGGTGTCGGTCTCGGTGTCTGTCTCGATGTCAGACTCGGTGTCGGACTCGGTGTCTATCTCGGTGTCGGTCTCGGTGTCGGTCTCGGTGTCGGTCTCGGTGTCGGACTCGGTGTCTGTCTCGGGGTCTGTCTCGATGTCGGACTCGGTGTCGGTCTCGATGTCAGTCTCGGTGTCTGTCTCGGTGTCAGTCTCGGTCTCGGTGTCTGTCTCGGTGTCTGTCTCGGTCTCGTTGTCTGTCTAGGTGTCGGTATCGGTGTCTGTCTCGGTGTCGGTGTATGTCTCGGTGTTAGTATCGGTATCAGTATCGGTGTCGGTGTCTATCACGGTGTCTGTCTAGGTGTCGGTCTCGGTGTCTGTCTCAGTATCGGTGTCTGTCTCGGTGTCGGTCTCGGTGTCGGTCTCGGTGTCTGTCTCGATGTCAGTATCGGTGTCAGTCTCAATGTCGGACTCGGTGTATGTCTCGATGTCAGTATCGGTGTTAGTGTCGGTCTCGATGTCTGTCTAGGTGTTTGTCTAGGTGTCGGTCTCGGTATCTGTCTCGGTGTCTGTCTCGGTGTCGGTCTCGGTGTCTGTCTCGGTCTCGGTATCTGTCTCGGTGTCTGTCTCGGTGTCGGTCTCGGTGTCTGTCTCAGTGTCTGTCTCGATGTCTGTCTCGGTCTAGGTGTCGGTATCGGTGTCTGTCTCGGTATCGGTGTATGTCTCGGTGTTAGTATCGGTATCGGTGTCTGTCTAGGTGTCGGTCTCGGTGTCTGTCTCGGTCTCGGTGTCTGTCTCGGTGTCGGTGTATGTCTCGGTGTCTGTCTCGGTGTCGGTTCGGTTTCGGTGTCGGTTCGGTCTCGGTGTCGGTCTCGATGTCGGACTCGGTGTATGTCTCGATGTCAGTATCGGTGTCAATGTCGGTCTCGATGTCTGTCTAGGTGTCGGTCTCGTTGTCTGTCTCGATGTCGGACTCGGTGTCGGTCTCGATGTCTGTCTAGGTGTTTGTCTAGGTGTCTGTCTCGGTGTCTGTCTCAGTGTCAGTATCGGTGTCAGTCTCGATGTCGGTCTCGATATCTATCTCGGTGTCGGTCTCGGTCTCGGTGTCTGTCTAGGTGTTTGTCTAGGTGTCGGTCTCGGTATCTGTCTCGATGTCAGTCTCGGTGTCTGTCTCGGTGTCTGTCTCGGTGTCTGTCTCGATATCGGTATCGGTGTCTGTCTCGGTGTCTGTCTCGGTGTCTGTCTCGGTGTCAGTATCGGTGTCAGTCTCGATGTCGGACTCGGTGTATGTCTCGGTGTCTGTCTCGATGTCTATCTCTGTGTCTGTCTCGGTGTCTGTCTCAGTGTCTGTCTCGGTCTAGGTGTCGGTCTCGGTGTCTGTCTCGGTATCGGTGTATGTCTCGGTGTTAGTATCGGTATCGGTGTCTGTCTAGGTGTCGGTCTCGGTGTCTGTCTCGGTGTCTGTCTCGGTGTCGGTGTATGTCTCGGTGTCTGTCTCGGTGTCGGTTCGGTCTCGGTGTCGGTCTCGATGTCGGACTCGGTGTATGTCTAGGTGTCTGTCTCGGTGTCTGTCTCAGTGTCAGTATCGGTGTCAGTCTCGATGTTGGTCTCGATGTCTATCTCGGTCTCGGTGTCTGTCTAGGTGTTTGTCTAGGTGTCGGTCTCGGTATCTGTCTCGATGTCAGTCTCGGTGTCTGTCTCGGTGTCTGTCTCGATGTCGGTATCGGTGTCTGTCTCGGTGTCTGTCTCGGTGACTGTCTCGATGTCGGACTCGGTGTCGGACTCGGTGTCGGTCTCGGTGTCGGTCTCGGTGTCTGTCTCGATGTCGGACTCGGTGTATGTCTCGATGTCTATCTCGGTGTCGGTCTCGGTCTCGGTCTCGGTGTCTGTCTCGGTGTCGGTCTCGGTGTCTGTCTCGGTGTCGGTCTCGGTGTCTGTCTCGGTGTCTGTCTCGATGTCGAACTCGGTGTCGGTCTCGATGTCAGTCTCGGTGTCTGTCTCGGTGTCGGTCTCGGTGTCTGTCTCAGTGTCTGTCTCGATGTATGTCTCGGTCTCGGTGTCGGTCTCGGTGTCTGTTTCGGTGTCTGTCTCGGTCTCGGTGTCGGTCTCGGTGTCGGTCTCGGTGTCGGTCTCGGTGTCTGTCTCGATGTCAGTATCGGTGTCAGTCTCGATGTCGGACTCGGTGTATGTCTCGATGTCAGTATCGGTGTCAGTGTCGGTCTCGATGTCTGTCTAGGTGTTTGTCTAGGTGTCGGTATCGGTATCTGTCTCGGTGTCTGTCTCGGTGTCGGTCTCGGTGTCTGTCTCGGTCTCGGTCTCGGTGTCTGTCTCGGTGTCTGTCTCGGTGTCTGTCTCGAGGCAGTATCGGTGTCAGTCTCGATGTCAGACTCGGTGTATGTCTCGATGTCAGTATCGGTGTCAGTGTCGGTCTCGATGTCTGTCTAGGTGTCGGTCTCGTTGTCTCTCTCGATGTCTATCTCGGTCTCGGTGTCTGTCTCGGTGTCTGTCTCGGTGTCTGTCTCGGTCTCGGTGTCGGTCTCGGTGTCGGTCTCGGTGTCTGTCTCAGTATCTGTCTCGATGTCTGTCTCGGTCTCGGTCTCGGTGTCGGTCTCGGTGTCTGTCTCGGTCTCGGTGTCGGTCTCGGTGTCGGTCTCGGTGTCGGTCTCGGTGTCGGTCTCGGTGTCTGTCTCGATGTCAGTATCGGTGTCAGTCTCGATGTCGGACTCGGTGTATGTCTCGATGTCAGTATCGGTGTCAGTGTCGGTCTCGATGTCTGTCTAGGTGTTTGTCTAGGTGTCGGTCTCGGTATCTGTCTCGGTGTCGGACTCGGTGTCTATCTCGGTGTCGGTCTCGGTGTCGGTCTCGGTGTCGGTCTCGGTGTCTGTTTCGGTGTCTGTCTCGGTATCGTTGTCTGTCTAGGTGTCGGTATCGGTGTCTGTCTCGGTATCGGTGTATGTCTCGGTGTTAGTATCGGTATCGGTGTCTGTCTCGGTGTCTGTCTAGGTGTCGGTTCGGTCTCGGTGTCGGTCTCGGTGTCGGTCTCGGTGTCTGTCTCGATGTCAGTATCGGTGTCAGTCTCGATGTCTGTCTCGGTGTCTGTCTCGGTGCCTGTCTCAGTGTCAGTATCGGTGTCAGTCTCGATGTCGGACTCGGTGTATGTCTCGATGTCAGTCTCGGAGTCTGTCTCAGTGTCGGTCTCGGTGTCTGTCTCAGTGTCTGTCTCGATGTCTGTCTCGGTCTCGGTGTCGGTCTCGGTGTCTGTCTCGGTGTCGGTGTATGTCTCGGTATTAGTATCGGTATCGGTGTCTGTCTAGGTGTCGGTCTCGGTGTCTGTCTCGATGTCGGACTCGGTGTCGGACTCGGTGTCTATCTCGGTGTCGGTCTCGGTGTCGGACTCGGTGTCGGTCTCGATGTCAGTCTCGGTGTCTGTCTCGGTGTCTGTCTCGGTCTCGTTGTCTGTCTAGGTGTCGGTCTAGGTGTATGTCTCGGTGTCGGTGTATGTCTCGGTGTTAGTATCGGTATCGTTATCGGTGTCGGTGTCTATCACGGTGTCTGTCTAGGTGTCGGTCTCGGTGTCTGTCTCGGTAACGGTGTATGTCTCGGTGTTAGTATCGGTATCGGTGTCTGTCTAGGTGTCGGTCTCGGTGTCTGTCTCGGTCTCGGTGTCTGTCTCGGTATCGGTGTATGTCTCGGTGTCTGTCTCGATGTCAGTATCGGTATCGGTGTCGATGTCGGTGTCGATGTCGGTGTCTATCTCGGTGTCTGTCTAGGTATCTGTCTCGGTGTATGTCTCGGTGTCTGTCTCGATGTCAGTCTCGGTGACTGTATCGGTATCAGTCTCGATGTCTGTCTCGTTGTCTGGCTCGATGTCAGTATCGGTGTCAGTCTCGATATCGGACTCGATGTATGTCTCGATGTCAGTATCGGTGTCAGTGTCGGTCTCGATGTCTGTCTAGGTGTTTGTCTAGGTGTCGGTCTCGGTATCTGTCTCGGTGTCTGTCTCGGTGTCGGTCTCGGTGTCTGTCTCGGTGTCGGACTCGGTGTCGGTCTCGATGTCAGTCTCGGTGTATGTCTCGGTCTCGTTGTCTGTCTAGGTGTCTGTCTAGGTGTCGGTCTCGGTGTCTGTCTCGGTATAGGTGTATGTCTCGGTGTTAGTATCGGTATCGGTGTCTGTCTAGGTGTCGGTCTCGGTGTCTGTCTCGGTCTCGGTGTCTGTCTCGGTGTCGGTGTATGTCTCGGTGTCTGTCTCGATGTCAGTATCGGTATCGGTGTCGATGTCGGTGTCTATCTCGGTGTCTGTCTAGGTGTCTGTCTCGGTGTATGTCTCGGTGTCTGTCTTGATGTCAGTCTCGGTGACTGTATCGGTATCAGTCTCGATGTCTGTCTCGTTGTCTGGCTCGATGTCAGTCTCGGTGTCGGTATCAGTCTCGATGTCGGACTCGGTCTCGGTGTCGGTCTCGGTGTCTGTCTCGTTGTCTGGCTCGATGTCAGTCTCGGTGTCGGTATCAGTCTCGATGTCGGACTTGGTGTCGGTGTCTGTCTCGATGTCTGTCTCGGTGTCGGTTCGGTCTCGGTGTCGGTCTCGGTGTCTGTCTCGATGTCTGTCTCGATGTCAGTATCGGTGTCAGTCTCGATATCGGACTCGGTGTATGTCTCGATGTCAGTATCGGTGTCAGTGTCGGTCTCGATGTCTGTCTAGGTGTTTGTCTAGGTGTCGGTCTCGGTATCTGTCTCGGTGTCTGTCTCGGTGTCGGTCTCGGTGTCTGTCTCGGTGTCTGTCTCGGTGTCTGTCTCGGTGTCTCTTTCGGTGTCTGTCTCGATGTTGGTCTCGATGTCTGTCTCGGTGTCTGTCTCGGTGTCATTATCGGTGTCAGTCTCGATGTCGGACTCGGTGTATGTCTCGATGTCAGTATCGGTGTCAGTGTCGATCTCTATGTATGTCTAAGTATTTGTCTAGGTGTCGGTCTCGGTATCTGTCTCGGTGTCTGTCTCAGTGTCTGTCTCGGTGTCTGTCTCTGTCTCGGTCTCGGTGTCGGTATCTGTCTCGGTGTCTGTCTCGATGTCGGACTCGGTGTATGTCTCGATGTCAGTATCGGTGTCAGTCTCGATGTCGGACTCGGTGTATGTCTCGATGTCTGTCTCGGTGTCGGTCTCGGTGTCTGTCTCAGTGTCTGTCTCGGTGTCTGTCTCAGTGTCTGTCTCGGTCTCGGTCTCGGTGTCAGTCTCGTTGTCGGACTCGGTGTATGTCTCGATGTCAGTATCGGTGTCAGTCTCGGTATCGGTCTCGGTGTCAGTCTCGATGTCAGTATCGGTGTCAGTCTCGATGTCAGTATCGGTGTATGTCTCGATGTCAGTATCGGTGTCAGTCTCGATGTCGGACTCGGTGTATGTCTCGATGTCAGTATCGGTGTCAGTGTCGGTCTCGATGTCTATCTCGGTCTTGGTATATGTCTGGTTGTCTGTATCGGTGTCTGTCTCGTTGTCTGTCTCGATGTCAGTCTCGGTGTCGGTATAGGTCTCGTTGTCTGTCTCGGTGTCTGTCTCGATATCAGTCTCGGTGTCTGTCTTGTTGTCTGTCTCGATGTCAGTCTCGGTGTCGGTATCAGTCTCGATATCAGTATCGGTGTCAGTATCGGTGTCAGTCTCGATGTCGGACTCGGTGTATGTCTCGATGTCAGTATCGGTGTCAGTCTCGATGTCGGACTCGGTGTATGTCTCGATGTCAGTATCGGTGTCAGTGTCGGTCTCGATGTCTATCTCGGTATTGGTATAGGTCTCGTTGTCTGTCTCGGTGTCTGTCTCGTTGTCTGTCTCGATGTCAGTCTCGGTGTCGGTATAGTTCTCGTTGTCTGTCTCGGTGTCTGTCTCGTTGTCAGTCTCGATGTCAGTCTCGGTGTCGGTATAGGTCTCCTTGTCTGTCTCGGTGTCTGTCTCGGTCTCATTCTCGTTGTCTGTCTCGGTGTCTGTCTCGGTGTCTGTCTCGGTATCTGTCTAGATGTCAGTCTCGGTGTCTGTCTCGGTGTCTGTCTCGATGTCAGTCTCGGTGTCAGTATAGGTCTCGTTGTCTGTCTCGGTGTCTGTCTCGTTGTCTGTCTCGATGTCAGTCTCGGTGTCGGTATAGGTCTCGTTGTCTGTCACGGTGTCGTTCTCAGTGTCTGTCTCAGTGTCGGTCTCGTTGTCTGTTTCGGTGTCGGTCTCGGTGTCGGTCTCGGTGTCGGTGTCGGTCTCGGTGTCTGTATTTGTCACGGTGTCAGTGTCGGTTTCGGTGTCTGACTCGATGTCGGACTCGGTGTCTGTCTCGTTGTCTGTCTCGATACCAGTCTCGGTGTCTCGATGTCAGTCTCGGTGTCGGTATAGGTCTCGTTGTCTGTCTCGGTGTCTGTCTCGTTGTCTGTCTCGATGTCAGTCTCGGTGTCGGTCTCTGTATCTGTCTAGATGTCAGTCTCGGTGTCTGTCTCGGTATCTGATTCGGTGTCGTTCTCGGTGTCGGTCTCAGTGTCAGTCTCGTTGTCGGTCTCGGTGTCTGTTTCGGTGTCGGTATAGGTCTCGTTGTCTGTCTCGGTGTCTGTCTCGTTGTCTGTCTCGATGTCAGTATCGGTGTCGGTATAGGTCTCGTTGTGTGTTTCGGTATCTGTCTAGATGTCAGTCTCGGTGTCGGTTCGGTCTCGGTATCAAGGTCAATGTCGGTCTCGGTGTATGTCTCGTTGTCTGTCTCGGTGTCGGTCTCGGTGTCTGTCTCAGTGTCTGTCTCGGTGTCTGTCTCAGTGTCTGTCTCGGTCTCGGTCTCGGTGTCAGTCTCGATGTCGGACTCGGTGTATTTCTCGATGTCAGTATCGGTGTCAGTCTCGGTATCGGTCTCGGTGTCAGTCTCGATGTCAGTATCGGTGTCAGTCTCGATGTCGGACTCGGTGTATGTCTCGATGTCAGTATCAGTGTCAGTCTCGATGTCGGACTCGGTGTATGTCTCGATGTCAGTGTCGGTCTCGATGTCTATCTCGGTCTTGGTATAGGTCTGGTTGTCTGTATCGGTGTCTGTCTCGTTGTCTGTCTCGATGTCAGTCTCGGTGTCGGTATAGGTCTCGTTGTCTGTCTCGGTGTCTGTCTCGATATCAGTCTCGGTGTCTGTCTCGTTGTCTGTCTCGATGTCAGTCTCGGTGTCGGTATCAGTCTCGATATCAGTATCGGTGTCAGTCTCGATGTCGGACTCGGTGTATGTCTCGATGTCAGTATCGGTGTCAGTGTCGGTCTCGATGTCTATCTCGGTCTTGGTATAGGTCTCGTTGTCTGTCTCGGTGTCTGTCTCGTTGTCTGTTTCGATGTCAGTCTCGGTGTCGGTATAGGTCTCGTTGTCTGTCTCGGTGTCTGTCTCGTTGTCTGTCTCGATGTCAGTCTCGGTGTCGGTATAGGTCTCCTTGTCTGTCTCGGTGTCTGTCTCGGTCTCATTCTCGTTGTCTGTCTCGGTGTCTGTCTCGGTGTCTGTCTCGGTATCTGTCTAGATGTCAGTCTCGGTGTCTGTCTCGGTGTCTGTCTCGGTGTCTGTCTCGGTGTCTGTCTCGATGTCAGTCTCGGTGTCGGTATAGGTCTCGTTGTCTGTCTCGGTGTCTGTCTCGTTGTCTGTCTCGATGTCAGTCTCGGTGTCGGTATATGTCTCGTAGTCTGTCACGGTGTCGTTCTCGGTGTCTGTCTCAGTGTCGGTCTCGTTGTCTGTTTCGGTGTCGGTCTCGGTGTCAGTGTCGGTTTCGGTGTCTGACTCGATGTCGGACTCGGTGTCTGTCTCGTTGTCTGTCTCGATGCCAGTCTCGGTGTCTCGATGTCAGTCTCGGTGTCGGTATAGGTCTCGTTGTCTATCTCGGTGTCTGTCTCGTTGTCTGTCTCGATGTCAGTCTCGGTGTCGGTCTCTGTATCTGTCTAGATGTCAGTCTCGGTGTCTGTCTCGGTATCTGATTCGGTGTCGTTCTCGGTGTCGGTCTCAGTGTCAGTCTCGTTGTCGGTCTCGGTGTCTGTTTCGATATCAGTCTCGGTGTCTGTATCGTTGTCTGTCTCTATGTCAGTCTCGGTGTCGGTATCAGTCTCGATATCAGTATCGGTGTCAGTCTCGATGTCGGACTCGATGTCAGTCTCGGTGTCGGTATAGGTCTCCTTGTCTGTCTCGGTGTCTGTCTCGGTCTCGGTCTCGTTGTCTGTCTCGGTGTCTGTCTCGATGTCAGTCTCGGTGTCGGTCTCTGTATCTGTCTAGATGTCAGTCTCGGTGTCTGTCTCGGTATCTGATTCGGTGTCGTTCTCGGTGTCGGTCTCAGTGTCAGTCTCGTTGTCGGTCTCGGTGTCTGTTTCGATGTCAGTCTCGGTGTCGGTCTCTGTATCTGTCTAGATGTCAGTCTCGGTGTCTGTCTCGGTATCTGATTCGGTGTCGTTCTCGGTGTCGGTCTCAGTGTCAGTCTCGTTGTCGGTCTCGGTGTCTGTTTGGATGTCAGTCTCGGTATCGGTATAGGTCTCGTTGTCTGTCTCGGTGTCTAATTCGGTGTCGTTCTCGGTGTCGGTCTCAGTGTATGTCTCTATGTCTCTATCGGTGTCTGTATCGGTGTCTGTCTCGGTGTCGGTATATGTCTCGTTGTCTGTCTCGGTGTCTGATTCGGTGTCGTTCTCGGTGTCGGTCTCAGTGTCTGTATCTATGTCTCTATCGGTGTCTGTATCGGTGTCTGTCTCGGTGTCTGTCTCGGTGTCTGTCTCGATGTCAGTCTCGGTGTCGGTATAGGTCTCGTTGTCTGTCACGGTGTCGTTCTCGGTGTCTGTCTCAGTGTCGGTCTCGTTGTCTGTTTCGGTGTCGGTCTCGGTGTCGGTCTCGGTGTCGGTGTCGGTGTCGGTGTCTGTATTTGTCACGGTGTCGGTCTCGGTGTCAGTGTCGGTTTCGGTGTCTGACTCGATGTCGGACTCGGTGTCTGTCTCGTTGTCTGTCTCGATGCCAGTCTCGGTGTCTCGATGTCAGTCTCGGTGTCGGTATAGGTCTCGTTGTCTGTCTCGGTGTCTGTCTCGTTGTCTGTCTCGATGTCAGTCTCGGTGTCGGTCTCTGTATCTGTCTAGATGTCAGTCTCGGTGTCTGTCTCGGTATCTGATTCGGTGTCGTTCTCGGTGTCGGTCTCAGTGTCAGTCTCGTTGTCGGTCTCGGTGTCTGTTTCGATGTCAGTCTTGGTGTCGGTATAGGTCTCGTTGTCTGTCTCGGTGTCTGATTCGGTGTCGTTCTCGGTGTCGGTCTCAGTGTCTGTCTCTATGTCTCTATCGGTGTCTGTATCGGTGTCTGTCTCGGTGTCGTTTCGGTCTCGGTATCAAGGTCAATGTCTGTCTCGGTGTCGGTATCAGTCTCGGTGTCTGTCTCGGTGTCTATCTCGGTGTCTTTCTCGGTGTCTGTCTCGGTATCTGTCTCGATGTCAGTATCGGTGTCGGTATCAGTCTCGATGTCGGACTTGGTGTCTGTCTCGATGTCTGTCTCGATGTCTGTCTCGATGTCGTTCTCGGTGTCTGTCTCGATGTCAGTCTCGGTGTCGGTATAGGTATCGTTGTCTGTCTCGGTGTCTGTCTCGTTGTCTGTCTCGATGTCAGTCTCGGTGTCGGCATAGGTCTCGTTGTCTGTCTCGGTGTCTGATTCGGTGTCGTTCTCGGTGTCGGTCTCAGTGTCTGTCTCGATGTCTGTATCGGTGTTTGTCTCGGTGTCGGTTCGGTCTCGGTATCAAGGTCAATGTCTGTCTCGTTGTCTGTCTCGGTGTTGATATCAGTCTCGGTGTCTGTCTCGGTGTCTATCTCGATGTCGGTATCGGTGTCTGTCTCGGTGTCGGTCTCGATGTCGTTCTAGGTGTCTGTCTCGGTGTCTGTTTCGGTGTCGGTCTCGATGTCTGTTTGGGTGTCTGTCTCGATGTCAGTCTCGGTGTCGGTATCAGTCTCGATGTCGGACTCGGTGTCTGTCTCGTTGTCTGTCTCGATGTCAGTCTCGGTGTCGGTCTCGGTCTCGTTGTCTTTCTCGGTGTCTGTCTCGGTGTCTGTCTCGGTGTCTGTCTCAGTGTCTGTCTCAGTGTCTGTCTCGATGTCTGTATCGGTGTTTGTCTCGGTGTCGGTTCGGTCTCGGTATCAAGGTCAATGTCTGTCTCGTTGTCTGTCTCGGTGTTGGTATCAGTCTCGGTGTCTATCTCGATGTCGGTATCGGTGTCTGTTTCGGTGTCGGTCTCGATGTCAGTCTCGGTGTCGGTATAGGTCTCGTTGTCTGTGTCGGTGTCTGTCTCGGTGTCTGTCTCGGTCTCGGTCTCGGTGTCGGTATCGGTCTCGGTGTCTGTCTCGATGTCAGTATCGGTGTCAGTCTCGATGTCGGACTCGGTGTATGTCTCGATGTTAGTATCGGTGTCAGTCTCGATGTCGGACTCGGTGTATGTCTCGATGTCAGTATCGGTGTCAGTCTCGGTATCGGTCTCGGTGTATGTCTCGATGTCAGTATCGGTGTCAGTCTCGATGTCGGACTCGGTGTATGTCTCGATGTCAGTATCGGTGTCAGTGTCGGTCTCGATGTCTATCTCGGTCTTGGTATAGGTCTGGTTGTCTGTATCGGTGTCTGTCTCGTTGTCTGTCTCGATGTCAGTCTCGGTGTCGGTATAGGTCTCGTTGTCTGTCTCGGTGTCTGTCTCGATATCAGTCTCGGTGTCTGTCTCGTTGTCTGTCTCGATGTCAGTCTCGGTGTCGGTATCAGTCTCGATATCAGTATCGGTGTCAGTCTCGATGTCGGACTCGGTGTATGTCTCGATGTCAGTATCGGTGTCAGTGTCGGTCTCGATGTCTATCTCGGTCTTGGTATAGGTCTCGTTGTCTGTCTCGGTGTCTGTCTCGTTGTCTGTCTCGATGTCAGTCTCGGTGTCGGTATAGGTCTCGTTGTCTGTCTCGGTGTCTGTCTCGTTGTCTGTCTCGATGTCAGTCTCGGTGTCGGTATAGGTCTCCTTGTCTGTCTCGGTGTCTGTCTCGGTCTCATTCTCGTTGTCTGTCTCGGTGTCTGTCTCGGTGTCTGTCTCGGTATCTGTCTAGATGTCAGTCTCGGTGTCTGTCTCGGTGTCTGTCTCGGTGTCTGTCTCGATGTCAGTCTCGGTGTCGGTATAGGTCTCGTTGTCTGTCTCGGTGTCTGTCTCGTTGTCTGTCTCGATGTCAGTCTCGGTGTCGGTATAGGTCTCGTTGTCTGTCACGGTGTCGTTCTCGGTGTCTGTCTCAGTGTCGGTCTCGTTGTCTGTTTCGGTGTCGGTCTCAGTGTCTGTCTCTATGTCTCTATCGGTGTCTGTATCGGTGTCTGTCTCGGTGTCGGTTCGGTCTCGGTATCAAGGTCAATGTCTGTCTCGGTGTCGGTATCAGTCTCGGTGTCTGTCTCGGTGTCTATCTCGGTGTCTTTCTCGGTGTCTGTCTCGGTATCTGTCTCGATGTCAGTATCGGTGTCGGTATCAGTCTCGATGTCAGACTTGGTGTCTGTCTCGATGTCGTTCTCGGTGTATGTCTCGATGTCAGTCTCGGTGTCAGTATAGGTATCGTTGTCAGTCTCGGTGTCTGTCTCGATGTCTGTATCGGTGTTTGTCTCGGTGTCGGTTCGGTCTCGGTATCAAGGTCAATGTCTGTCTCGTTGTCTGTCTCGGTGTTGGTATCAGTCTCGGTGTCTATCTCGATGTCGGTATCGGTGTCTGTCTCGGTGTCGGTCTCGATGTCGTTCTAGGTGTCTGTCTCGGTGTCGGTCTCGATGTCTGTTTCGGTGTCTGTCTCGATGTCAGTCTCGGTGTCGGTATCAGTCTCGATGTCGGACTCGGTGTCTGTCTCGTTGTCTGTCTCGATGTCAGTCTCGGTGTCGGTCTCGGTCTCGTTGTCTTTCTCGGTGTCTGTCTCGGTGTCTGTATCGGTGTCTGTCTCGGTGTCTGTCTCGCTGTCTGTCTAGATGTCAGTCTCGGTGTCGGTATAGGTCTCGTTGTCTGTCTCGGTGTCTGTCTCGTTGTCTGTCTCGATGTCAGTCTCGGTGTCGGTATAGGTCTCGTTGTCTGTCTCGGTGTCTGTCTCGGTGTCTGTCTCGGTCTCGGTCTCGGTGTCGGTATCGGTCTCGGTGTCTGTCTCGATGTCAGTATCGGTGTCAGTCTCGATGTTGGACTCGGTGTATGTCTCGATGTCAGTATCGGTGTCAGTCTCGATGTCGGACTCGGTGTATGTCTCGATGTCAGTATCGGTGTCAGTCTCGGTATCGGTCTCGGTGTCTGTCTCGATGTCAGTATCGGTGTCAGTCTCGATGTCGGACTCGGTGTATGTCTCGATGTCAGTATCGGTGTCAGTCTCGATGTCGGACTCGGTGTATGTCTCGATGTCAGTATCGGTGTCAGTGTCGGTCTCGATGTCTATCTCGGTCTTGGTATAGGTCTGGTTGTCTGTATCGGTGTCTGTCTCGTTGTCTGTCTCGATGTCAGTCTCGGTGTCGGTATAGGTCTCGTTGTCTGTCTCGGTGTCTGTCTCGATATCAGTCTCGGTGTCTGTATCGTTGTCTGTCTCTATGTCAGTCTCGGTGTCGGTATCAGTCTCGATATCAGTATCGGTGTCAGTCTCGATGTCGGACTCGATGTCAGTCTCGGTGTCGGTATAGGTCTCCTTGTCTGTCTCGGTGCCTGTCTCTGTCTCGGTCTCGTTGTCTGTCTCGGTGTCTGTCTCGATGTCAGTCTCGGTGTCGGTCTCTGTATCTGTCTAAATGTCAGTCTCGGTGTCTGTCTCGGTATCTGATTCGGTGTCGTTCTCGGTGTCGGTCTCAGTGTCAGTCTCGTTGTCGGTCTCGGTGTCTGTTTCGATGTCAGTCTCGGTGTCGGTATAGGTATCGTTGTCTGTCTCGGTGTCTGATTCGGTGTCGTTCTCGGTGTCGGTCTCAGTGTCTGTCTCTATGTCTCTATCGGTGTCTGTATCGGTGTCTGTCTCGGTGTCGGTATATGTCTCGTTGTCTGTCTCGGTGTCTGATTCGGTGTCGTTCTCGGTGTCGGTCTCAGTGTCTGTCTCTATGTCTCTATCGGTGTCTGTATCGGTGTCTGTCTCGGTGTCGGTTCGGTCTCGGTATCAAGGTCAATGTCTGTATCGGTGTCGGTATCAGTCTCGGTGTCTGTCTCGGTGTCTATCTCGGTGTCTGTCTCGGTGTCTGTCTCGGTATCTGTCTCGATGTCAGTATCGGTGTCGGTATCAGTCTCGATGTCGGACTTGGTGTCGGTCTCGATGTCTGTCTCGATGTCGTTCTCGGTGTCTGTCTCGATGTCAGTCTCGGTGTCGGTATAGGTATCGTTGTCTGTCTCGGTGTCTGTCTCGTTGTCTGTCTCGATGTCAGTCTCGGTGTCGGCATAGGTCTCGTTGTCTGTCTCGGTGTCTAATTCGGTGTCGTTCTCGGTGTCGGTCTCAGTGTCTGTCTCGACGTCTGTATCGGTGTTTGTCTCGGTGTCGGTTCGGTCTCGGTATCAAGGTCAATGTCTGTCTCGTTGTCTGTCTCGGTGTTGGTATCAGTCTCGGTGTCTGTCTCGGTGTCTATCTCGATGTCGGTATCGGTGTCTGTCTCGGTGTCTGTCTCGGTGTCTGTCTCGATGCCAGTCTCGGTGTCTCGATGTCAGTCTCGGTGTCGGTATAGGTCTCGTTGTCTATCTCGGTGTCTGTCTCGTTGTCTGTCTCGATGTCAGTCTCGGTGTCGGTCTCTGTATCTGTCTAGATGTCAGTCTCGGTGTCTGTCTCGGTATCTGATTCGGTGTCGTTCTCGGTGTCGGTCTCAGTGTCAGTCTCGTTGTCGGTCTCGGTGTCTGTTTCGATATCAGTCTCGGTGTCTGTATCGTTGTCTGTCTCTATGTCAGTCTCGGTGTCGGTATCAGTCTCGATATCAGTATCGGTGTCAGTCTCGATGTCGGACTCGATGTCAGTCTCGGTGTCGGTATAGGTCTCCTTGTCTGTCTCGGTGTCTGTCTCGGTCTCGGTCTCGTTGTCTGTCTCGGTGTCTGTCTCGATGTCAGTCTCGGTGTCGGTCTCTGTATCTGTCTAGATGTCAGTCTCGGTGTCTGTCTCGGTATCTGATTCGGTGTCGTTCTCGGTGTCGGTCTCAGTGTCAGTCTCGTTGTCGGTCTCGGTGTCTGTTTCGATGTCAGTCTCGGTATCGGTATAGGTCTCGTTGTCTGTCTCGGTGTCTAATTCGGTGTCGTTCTCGGTGTCGGTCTCAGTGTATGTCTCTATGTCTCTATCGGTGTCTGTATCGGTGTCTGTCTCGGTGTCGGTATATGTCTCGTTGTCTGTCTCGGTGTCTGATTCGGTGTCGTTCTCGGTGTCGGTCTCAGTGTCTGTATCTATGTCTCTATCGGTGTCTGTATCGGTGTCTGTCTCGGTGTCTGTCTCGGTGTCTGTCTCGATGTCAGTCTCGGTGTCGGTATAGGTCTCGTTGTCTGTCACGGTGTCGTTCTCGGTGTCTGTCTCAGTGTCGGTCTCGTTGTCTGTTTCGGTGTCGGTCTCGGTGTCGGTCTCGGTGTCGGTGTCGGTGTCGGTGTCTGTATTTGTCACGGTGTCGGTCTCGGTGTCAGTGTCGGTTTCGGTGTCTGACTCGATGTCGGACTCGGTGTCTGTCTCGTTGTCTGTCTCGATGCCAGTCTCGGTGTCTCGATGTCAGTCTCGGTGTCGGTATAGGTCTCGTTGTCTGTCTCGGTGTCTGTCTCGTTGTCTGTCTCGATGTCAGTCTCGGTGTCGGTCTCTGTATCTGTCTAGATGTCAGTCTCGGTGTCTGTCTCGGTATCTGATTCGGTGTCGTTCTCGGTGTCGGTCTCAGTGTCAGTCTCGTTGTCGGTCTCGGTGTCTGTTTCGATGTCAGTCTTGGTGTCGGTATAGGTCTCGTTGTCTGTCTCGGTGTCTGATTCGGTGTTTTTGTTTCTCGGTGTCGGTCTCAGTGTCTGTCTCTATGTCTCTATCGGTGTCTGTATCGGTGTCTGTCTCGGTGTCGTTTCGGTCTCGGTATCAAGGTCAATGTCTGTCTCGGTGTCGGTATCAGTCTCGGTGTCTGTCTCGGTGTCTATCTCGGTGTCTTTCTCGGTGTCTGTCTCGGTATCTGTCTCGATGTCAGTATCGGTGTCGGTATCAGTCTCGATGTCGGACTTGGTGTCTGTCTCGATGTCTGTCTCGATGTCTGTCTCGATGTCGTTCTCGGTGTCTGTCTCGATGTCAGTCTCGGTGTCGGTATAGGTATCGTTGTCTGTCTCGGTGTCTGTCTCGTTGTCTGTCTCGATGTCAGTCTCGGTGTCGGCATAGGTCTCGTTGTCTGTCTCGGTGTCTGATTCGGTGTCGTTCTCGGTGTCGGTCTCAGTGTCTGTCTCGATGTCTGTATCGGTGTTTGTCTCGGTGTCGGTTCGGTCTCGGTATCAAGGTCAATGTCTGTCTCGTTGTCTGTCTCGGTGTTGATATCAGTCTCGGTGTCTGTCTCGGTGTCTATCTCGATGTCGGTATCGGTGTCTGTCTCGGTGTCGGTCTCGATGTCGTTCTAGGTGTCTGTCTCGGTGTCTGTTTCGGTGTCGGTCTCGATGTCTGTTTGGGTGTCTGTCTCGATGTCAGTCTCGGTGTCGGTATCAGTCTCGATGTCGGACTCGGTGTCTGTCTCGTTGTCTGTCTCGATGTCAGTCTCGGTGTCGGTCTCGGTCTCGTTGTCTTTCTCGGTGTCTGTCTCGGTGTCTGTCTCGGTGTCTGTCTCAGTGTCTGTCTCAGTGTCTGTCTCGATGTCTGTATCGGTGTTTGTCTCGGTGTCGGTTCGGTCTCGGTATCAAGGTCAATGTCTGTCTCGTTGTCTGTCTCGGTGTTGGTATCAGTCTCGGTGTCTATCTCGATGTCGGTATCGGTGTCTGTTTCGGTGTCGGTCTCGATGTCAGTCTCGGTGTCGGTATAGGTCTCGTTGTCTGTGTCGGTGTCTGTCTCGGTGTCTGTCTCGGTCTCGGTCTCGGTGTCGGTATCGGTCTCGGTGTCTGTCTCGATGTCAGTATCGGTGTCAGTCTCGATGTCGGACTCGGTGTATGTCTCGATGTTAGTATCGGTGTCAGTCTCGATGTCGGACTCGGTGTATGTCTCGATGTCAGTATCGGTGTCAGTCTCGGTATCGGTCTCGGTGTATGTCTCGATGTCAGTATCGGTGTCAGTCTCGATGTCGGACTCGGTGTATGTCTCGATGTCAGTATCGGTGTCAGTGTCGGTCTCGATGTCTATCTCGGTCTTGGTATAGGTCTGGTTGTCTGTATCGGTGTCTGTCTCGTTGTCTGTCTCGATGTCAGTCTCGGTGTCGGTATAGGTCTCGTTGTCTGTCTCGGTGTCTGTCTCGATATCAGTCTCGGTGTCTGTCTCGTTGTCTGTCTCGATGTCAGTCTCGGTGTCGGTATCAGTCTCGATATCAGTATCGGTGTCAGTCTCGATGTCGGACTCGGTGTATGTCTCGATGTCAGTATCGGTGTCAGTGTCGGTCTCGATGTCTATCTCGGTCTTGGTATAGGTCTCGTTGTCTGTCTCGGTGTCTGTCTCGTTGTCTGTCTCGATGTCAGTCTCGGTGTCGGTATAGGTCTCGTTGTCTGTCTCGGTGTCTGTCTCGTTGTCTGTCTCGATGTCAGTCTCGGTGTCGGTATAGGTCTCCTTGTCTGTCTCGGTGTCTGTCTCGGTCTCATTCTCGTTGTCTGTCTCGGTGTCTGTCTCGGTGTCTGTCTCGGTATCTGTCTAGATGTCAGTCTCGGTGTCTGTCTCGGTGTCTGTCTCGGTGTCTGTCTCGATGTCAGTCTCGGTGTCGGTATAGGTCTCGTTGTCTGTCTCGGTGTCTGTCTCGTTGTCTGTCTCGATGTCAGTCTCGGTGTCGGTATAGGTCTCGTTGTCTGTCACGGTGTCGTTCTCGGTGTCTGTCTCAGTGTCGGTCTCGTTGTCTGTTTCGGTGTCGGTCTCAGTGTCTGTCTCTATGTCTCTATCGGTGTCTGTATCGGTGTCTGTCTCGGTGTCGGTTCGGTCTCGGTATCAAGGTCAATGTCTGTCTCGGTGTCGGTATCAGTCTCGGTGTCTGTCTCGGTGTCTATCTCGGTGTCTTTCTCGGTGTCTGTCTCGGTATCTGTCTCGATGTCAGTATCGGTGTCGGTATCAGTCTCGATGTCAGACTTGGTGTCTGTCTCGATGTCGTTCTCGGTGTATGTCTCGATGTCAGTCTCGGTGTCGGTATAGGTATCGTTGTCAGTCTCGGTGTCTGTCTCGATGTCTGTATCGGTGTTTGTCTCGGTGTCGGTTCGGTCTCGGTATCAAGGTCAATGTCTGTCTCGTTGTCTGTCTCGGTGTTGGTATCAGTCTCGGTGTCTATCTCGATGTCGGTATCGGTGTCTGTCTCGGTGTCGGTCTCGATGTCGTTCTAGGTGTCTGTCTCGGTGTCGGTCTCGATGTCTGTTTCGGTGTCTGTCTCGATGTCAGTCTCGGTGTCGGTATCAGTCTCGATGTCGGACTCGGTGTCTGTCTCGTTGTCTGTCTCGATGTCAGTCTCGGTGTCGGTCTCGGTCTCGTTGTCTTTCTCGGTGTCTGTCTCGGTGTCTGTATCGGTGTCTGTCTCGGTGTCTGTCTCGCTGTCTGTCTAGATGTCAGTCTCGGTGTCGGTATAGGTCTCGTTGTCTGTCTCGGTGTCTGTCTCGTTGTCTGTCTCGATGTCAGTCTCGGTGTCGGTATAGGTCTCGTTGTCTGTCTCGGTGTCTGTCTCGGTGTCTGTCTCGGTCTCGGTCTCGGTGTCGGTATCGGTCTCGGTGTCTGTCTCGATGTCAGTATCGGTGTCAGTCTCGATGTTGGACTCGGTGTATGTCTCGATGTCAGTATCGGTGTCAGTCTCGATGTCGGACTCGGTGTATGTCTCGATGTCAGTATCGGTGTCAGTCTCGGTATCGGTCTCGGTGTCTGTCTCGATGTCAGTATCGGTGTCAGTCTCGATGTCGGACTCGGTGTATGTCTCGATGTCAGTATCGGTGTCAGTCTCGATGTCGGACTCGGTGTATGTCTCGATGTCAGTATCGGTGTCAGTGTCGGTCTCGATGTCTATCTCGGTCTTGGTATAGGTCTGGTTGTCTGTATCGGTGTCTGTCTCGTTGTCTGTCTCGATGTCAGTCTCGGTGTCGGTATAGGTCTCGTTGTCTGTCTCGGTGTCTGTCTCGATATCAGTCTCGGTGTCTGTATCGTTGTCTGTCTCTATGTCAGTCTCGGTGTCGGTATCAGTCTCGATATCAGTATCGGTGTCAGTCTCGATGTCGGACTCGATGTCAGTCTCGGTGTCGGTATAGGTCTCCTTGTCTGTCTCGGTGCCTGTCTCTGTCTCGGTCTCGTTGTCTGTCTCGGTGTCTGTCTCGATGTCAGTCTCGGTGTCGGTCTCTGTATCTGTCTAAATGTCAGTCTCGGTGTCTGTCTCGGTATCTGATTCGGTGTCGTTCTCGGTGTCGGTCTCAGTGTCAGTCTCGTTGTCGGTCTCGGTGTCTGTTTCGATGTCAGTCTCGGTGTCGGTATAGGTATCGTTGTCTGTCTCGGTGTCTGATTCGGTGTCGTTCTCGGTGTCGGTCTCAGTGTCTGTCTCTATGTCTCTATCGGTGTCTGTATCGGTGTCTGTCTCGGTGTCGGTATATGTCTCGTTGTCTGTCTCGGTGTCTGATTCGGTGTCGTTCTCGGTGTCGGTCTCAGTGTCTGTCTCTATGTCTCTATCGGTGTCTGTATCGGTGTCTGTCTCGGTGTCGGTTCGGTCTCGGTATCAAGGTCAATGTCTGTATCGGTGTCGGTATCAGTCTCGGTGTCTGTCTCGGTGTCTATCTCGGTGTCTGTCTCGGTGTCTGTCTCGGTATCTGTCTCAATGTCAGTATCGGTGTCGGTATCAGTCTCGATGTCGGACTTGGTGTCGGTCTCGATGTCTGTCTCGATGTCGTTCTCGGTGTCTGTCTCGATGTCAGTCTCGGTGTCGGTATAGGTATCGTTGTCTGTCTCGGTGTCTGTCTCGTTGTCTGTCTCGATGTCAGTCTCGGTGTCGGCATAGGTCTCGTTGTCTGTCTCGGTGTCTAATTCGGTGTCGTTCTCGGTGTCGGTCTCAGTGTCTGTCTCGACGTCTGTATCGGTGTTTGTCTCGGTGTCGGTTCGGTCTCGGTATCAAGGTCAATGTCTGTCTCGGTGTCTGTCTCGGTGTCTATCTCGATGTCGGTATCGGTGTCTGTCTCGGTGTCTGTCTCGGTGTCTGTCTCGATGTCAGTCTCGGTGTCTGTCTCGGTGTCTGTCTCGGTGTCGGTATCAGTCTCTATGTCGGACTTGGTGTCGGTCTCGATGTCTGTCTCGATGTCGTTCTAGGTGTCTGTCTCGGTGTCTGTTTCGGTGTCGGTCTCGATGTCTGTCTCGATGTCAGTCTCGGTGTCGGTATCAGTCTCGATGTCGGACTCGGTGTCTGTCTCGTTGTCTGTCTCGATGTCAGTCTCGGTGTCGGTCTCGGTCTCGTTGTCTTTCTCGGTGTCTGTCTCGGTGTCTGTCTCGGTGTCTGTCTCGGTGTCTGTCTCGTTGTCAGTCTCTGTATCTGTCTCGGTGTCTGTCTCGGTGTCTGTCTCGATGTCAGTATCGGTGTCAGTCTCGATGTCGGACTCGGTGTATGTCTCGATGTCAGTATCGGTGTCAGTCTCGGTGTCGGTCTCTGTATCTGTCTAGATGTCAGTCTCGGTGTCTGTCTCGGTATCTGATTCGGTGTCGTTCTCGGTGTCGGTCTCAGTGTCAGTCTCGTTGTCGGTCTCGGTGTCTGTTTCGATGTCAGTCTCGGTGTCGGTATAGGTCTCGTTGTCTGTCTCGGTGTCTGATTCGGTGTCGTTCTCGGTGTCGGTCTCAGTGTCTGTCTCTATGTCTCTATCGGTGTCGGTCTCTGTATCTGTCTAGATGTCAGTATCGGTGTCTGTCTCGGTATCTGATTCGGTGTCGTTCTCGGTGTCGTTCTCGGTGTCGGTCTCAGTGTCAGTCTCGTTGTCGGTCTCGGTGTCTGTTTCGATGTCAGTCTCGGTGTCGGTATAGGTCTCGTTGTCTGTCTCGGTGTCTGATTCGGTGTCGTTCTCGGTATAGGTCTCAGTGTCTGTCTCTATGTCTCTATCGGTGTCTGTATCGGTGTCTGTCTCGGTGTCGGTATATGTCTCGTTGTCTGTCTCGGTGTCTGATTCGGTGTCGTTCTCGGTGTCGGTCTCAGTGTCTGTATATATGTCTCTATCGGTGTCTGTATCGGTGTCTGTCTCGGTGTCTGTCTCGGTGTCTGTCTCGATGTCAGTCTCGGTGTCGGTATAGGTCTCGTTGTCTGTCACGGTGTCTGTTTCGGTGTCGGTCTCGATGTCTGTATCGGTGTCTGTCTCGATGTCAGTCTCGGTGTCGGTATCAGTCTCGATGTCGGACTCGGTGTCTGTCTCGTTGTCTGTCTCGATGTCAGTCTCGGTGTCGGTCTCGGTCTCGTTGTCTTTCTCGGTGTCTGTCTCGCTGTCTGTCTAGATGTCAGTCTCTGTGTCGGTATCAGTATCGATGTCGGACTCGGTGTCAGTCTCGTTGTCTGTCTCGTTGTCTGTCTCGGTGTCTGTCTCGTTGTCAGTCTCTGTATCTGTCTCGGTGTCTGTCTCGGTATCTGTCTCGGTCTCGGTCTCGATGTCGGACTCGGTGTATGTCTCGATGTCAGTATCGGTGTCAGTCTCGATGTCGGACTCGGTGTATGTCTCGATGTCAGTATCGATGTCAGTCTCGGTATCGGTCTCGGTGTCTGTCTCGATGTCAGTATCGGTGTCAGTCTCGATGTCGGACTCGGTGTATGTCTCGATGTCAGTATCGGTGTCAGTCTCGATGTCGGACTCGGTGTATGTCTCGATGTCAGTATCGGTGTCAGTGTCGGTCTCGATGTCTATCTCGGACTTGGTATAGGTCTGGTTGTCTGTATCGGTGTCTGTCTCGTTGTCTGTCTCGATGTCAGTCTCGGTGTCGGTATATGTCTCGTTGTCTGTCTCGGTGTCTGTCTCGATATCAGTCTCGTTGTCTGTCTCGATGTCAGTCTCGGTGTCGGTCTCGGTCTCGTTGTCTTTCTCGGTGTCTGTCTCGGTGTCTGTCTCGGTGTCTGTCTCAGTGTCTGTCTCGATGTCTGTATCGGTGTTTGTCTCGGTGTCGGTTCGGTCTCGGTATCAAGGTCAATGTCTGTCTCGTTGTCTGTCTCGGTGTTGGTATCAGTATCGGTGTCTATCTCGATGTCGGTATCGGTGTCTGTCTCGGTGTCGGTCTCGATGTCGTTCTAGGTGTCTGTCTCGGTGTCTGTTTCGGTGTCGGTCTCGATGTCAGTCTCGGTGTCGGTATAGGTCTCGTTGTCTGTGTCGGTGTCTGTCTCGGTGTCTGTCTCGGTCTCGGTCTCGGTGTCGGTATCGGTCTCGGTGTCTGTCTCGATGTCAGTATCGGTGTCAGTCTCGATGTCGGACTCGGTGTATGTCTCGATGTTAGTATCGGTGTCAGTCTCGATGTCGGACTCGGTGTATGTCTCGATGTCAGTATCGGTGTCAGTCTCGGTATCGGTCTCGGTGTATGTCTCGATGTCAGTATCGGTGTCAGTCTCGATGTCGGACTCGATGTATGTCTCGATGTCAGTATCGGTGTCAGTGTCGGTCTCGATGTCTATCTCGGTCTTGGTATAGGTCTGGTTGTCTGTATCGGTGTCTGTCTCGTTGTCTGTCTCGATGTCAGTCTCGGTGTCGGTATAGGTCTCGTTGTCTGTCTCGGTGTCTGTCTCGATATCAGTCTCGGTGTCTGTCTCGTTGTCTGTCTCGATGTCAGTCTCGGTGTCGGTATCAGTCTCGATATCAGTATCGGTGTCAGTCTCGATGTCGGACTCGGTGTATGTCTCGATGTCAGTATCGGTGTCAGTGTCGGTCTCGATGTCTATCTCGGTCTTGGTATAGGTCTCGTTGTCTGTCTCGGTGTCTGTCTCGTTGTCTGTCTCGATGTCAGTCTCGGTGTCGGTATAGGTCTCGTTGTCTGTCTCGGTGTCTGTCTCGTTGTCTGTCTCGATGTCAGTCTCGGTGTCGGTATAGGTCTCCTTGTCTGTCTCGGTGTCTGTCTCGGTCTCATTCTCGTTGTCTGTCTCGGTGTCTGTCTCGGTGTCTGTCTCGGTATCTGTCTAGATGTCAGTCTCGGTGTCTGTCTCGGTGTCTGTCTCGGTGTCTGTCTCGATGTCAGTCTCGGTGTCGGTATAGGTCTCGTTGTCTGTCTCGGTGTATGTCTCGTTGTCTGTCTCGATGTCAGTCTCGGTGTCGGTATAGGTCTCGTTGTCTGTCACGGTGTCGTTCTCGGTGTCTGTCTCAGTGTCGGTCTCGTTGTCTGTTTCGGTGTCGGTCTCAGTGTCTGTCTCTATGTCTCTATCGGTGTCTGTATCGGTGTCTGTCTCGGTGTCGGTTCGGTCTCGGTATCAAGGTCAATGTCTGTCTCGGTGTCGGTATCAGTCTCGGTGTCTGTCTCGGTGTCTATCTCGGTGTCTTTCTCGGTGTCTGTCTCGGTATCTGTCTCGATGTCAGTATCGGTGTCGGTATCAGTCTCGATGTCAGACTTGGTGTCTGTCTCGATGTCGTTCTCGGTGTATGTCTCGATGTCAGTCTCGGTGTCGGTATAGGTATCGTTGTCAGTCTCGGTGTCTGTCTCGATGTCTGTATCGGTGTTTGTCTCGGTGTCGGTTCGGTCTCGGTATCAAGGTCAATGTCTGTCTCGTTGTCTGTCTCGGTGTTGGTATCAGTCTCGGTGTCTATCTCGATGTCGGTATCGGTGTCTGTCTCGGTGTCGGTCTCGATGTCGTTCTAGGTGTCTGTCTCGGTGTCTGTTTCGGTGTCGGTCTCGATGTCTGTTTCGGTGTCTGTCTCGATGTCAGTCTCGGTGTCGGTATCAGTCTCGATGTCGGACTCGGTGTCTGTCTCGTTGTCTGTCTCGATGTCAGTCTCGGTGTCGGTCTCGGTCTCGTTGTCTTTCTCGGTGTCTGTATCGGTGTCTGTCTCGGTGTCTGTCTCGGTGTCTGTCTCGATGTCAGTCTCGGTGTCGGTATAGGTCTCGTTGTCTGTCACGGTGTCTGTTTCGGTGTCGGTCTCGATGTCTGTATCGGTGTCTGTCTCGATGTCAGTCTCGGTGTCGGTATCAGTCTCGATGTCGGACTCGGTGTCTGTCTCGTTGTCTGTCTCGATGTCAGTCTCGGTGTCGGTCTCGGTCTCGTTGTCTTTCTCGGTGTCTGTCTCGCTGTCTGTCTAGATGTCAGTCTCGGTGTCGGTATCAGTATCGATGTCGGACTCGGTGTCAGTCTCGTTGTCTGTCTCGTTGTCTGTCTCGGTGTCTGTCTCGTTGTCAGTCTCTGTATCTGTCTCGGTGTCTGTCTCGGTGTCTGTCTCGGTCTCGGTCTCGATGTCGGACTCGGTGTATGTCTCGATGTCAGTATCGGTGTCAGTCTCGATGTCGGACTCGGTGTATGTCTCGATGTCAGTATCGATGTCAGTCTCGGTATCGGTCTCGGTGTCTGTCTCGATGTCAGTATCGGTGTCAGTCTCGATGTCGGACTCGGTGTATGTCTCGATGTCAGTATCGGTGTCAGTGTCGGTCTCGATGTCTATCTCGGACTTGGTATAGGTCTGGTTGTCTGTATCGGTGTCTGTCTCGTTGTCTGTCTCGATGTCAGTCTCGGTGTCGGTATAGGTCTCGTTGTCTGTCTCGGTGTCTGTCTCGATATCAGTCTCGGTGTCTGTCTCGTTGTCTGTCTCGATGTCAGTCTCGGTGTCGGTATCAGTCTCGATATCAGTATCGGTGTCAGTCTCGATGTCGGACTCGGTGTATGTCTCGATGTCAGTATCGGTGTCAGTGTCGGTCTCGACGTCTATCTCGGTCTTGGTATAGGTCTCGTTGTCTGTCTCGGTGTCTGTCTCGTTGTCTGTCTCGATGTCAGTCTTGGTGTCGGTATAGGTCTCCTTGTCTGTCTCGGTGTCTGTCTCGGTCTCGTTGTCTGTCTCGGTGTCTGTCTCGGTGTCTGTCTCGGTATCTTTCTAGATGTCAGTCTCGGTGTCTGTCTCGGTGTCTGTCTCGGTGTCGGTATAGGTATCGTTGTCTGTCTCGGTGTCTGTCTCGTTGTCTGTCTCGATGTCAGTCTTGGTGTCGGTATAGGTCTCCTTGTCTGTCTCGGTGTCTGTCTCGGTCTCGTTGTCTGTCTCGGTGTCTGTCTCGGTGTCTGTCTCGGTGTCTGTCTCGGTATCTTTCTAGATGTCAGTCTCGGTGTCTGTCTCGGTGTCTGTCTCGGTGTCTGTCTCGGTGTATGTCTCGATGTCAGTCTCGGTGTCGGTATAGGTCTCGTTGTCTGTCTCGGTGCCTGTCTCGTTGTCTGTCTCGATGTCAGTCTCGGTGTCGGTATAGGTCTCGTTGTCTGTCACGGTGTCGTTCTCGGTGTCTGTCTCAGTATCGGTCTCGTTGTCTGTTTCGGTGTCGGTCTCGGTGTCGGTGTCGGTCTCGGTGTCTGTATTTGTCACGGTGTCGGTCTCGGTGTCAGTGTCGGTTTCGGTGTCTGACTCGATGTCAGTCTCGGTGTCTGTCTCGGTATCTGATTCGGAGTCGTTCTCGGTGTCGGTCTCAGTGTCAGTCTCGTTGTCGGTCTCGGTGTCTGTTTCGATGTCAGTCTCGGTGTCGGTATAGGTCTCGTTGTCTGTCTCGGTGTCTGATTCGGTGTCGTTCTCGGTGTCGGTCTCAGTGTCTGTCTCTATGTCTCTATCGGTGTCTGTATCGGTGTCTGTCTCGGTGTCGGTTCGGTCTCGGTATCAAGGTCAATGTCTGTCTCGGTGTCGGTATCAGTCTCGGTGTCTGTCTCGGTGTCTATCTCGGTGTCTGTCTCGGTGTCTGTCTCGGTATCTGTCTCGATGTCAGTATCGGTGTCGGTATCAGTCTCGATGTCGGACTTGGTGTCGGTCTCAGTGTCGGTCTCTTTGTCGGTCTCGGTGTCAGTTTCGGTGTCTGACTCGGTGTCTGTCTCGGTGTCTGTGTCGGTCTCGGTGTCGGTCTCGATGTCAGTATCGGTGTCAGTCTCGGTGTCTGTCTCGATGTCAGTATCGGTGTCAGTCTCGATGTCGGTCTCGGTGTCTTTCTCGGTGTCTGTCTCGGTGTTTGCTAGGTGTCCGTCTCGGTGTCGGTTCGGTCTCGGTATCAGTCTCGGTATCTGTCTCGGTATCTATCTCGGTGTCTGTCTCGGTGTCAGTCTCGATTTCGGTTTCGGTGTCTGTCTCGGTGTCTGTCTCGGTGTCGGTTTCGGTGTCTGTCTCGGTGTATGTCTCGGTGTCGGTGTCTATCTCGATATATGTCTCGGTGTCTGTCTCGATGTCGGTCTCGGTCTCGATGTCTGTCTCGATATATGTCTCGGTATCGATGTATGTCTCGGTGTCTATCTCGGTGTCTGTCTCGGTGTCTGTCTCGATGTCGGTCTCGGTCTCGATGTCAGTATCGGTGTCAGTCTCGATGTCGGACTCGGTGTATGTCTCGATGTCAGTATCGGTGTCAGTGTCGGTCTCGATGTCTATCTCGGTATTGGTATAGGTCTGGTTGTCTGTATCGGTGTCTGTCTCGTTGTCTGTCTCGATGTCAGTCTCGGTGTCGGTATAGGTCTCATTGTCTGTCTCGGTGTCTGTCTCGATATCAGTCTCGGTGTCTGTCTCGTTGTCTGTCTCGATGTCAGTCTCGGTGTCGGTATCAGTCTCGATATCAGTATCGGTGTCAGTCTCGATGTCGGACTCGGTGTATGTCTCGATGTCAGTATCGGTGTCAGTCTCGGTGTCGGTATAGGTCTCGTTGTCTGTCTCGGTGTCTGTCTCGTTGTCTGTCTCGATGTCAGTCTCGGTGTCGGTATAGGTCTCGTTGTCTGTCTCGGTGTCTGTCTCGTTGTCTGTCTCGATGTCAGTCTCGGTGTCGGTATAGGTCTCCTTGTCTGTCTCGGTGTCTGTCTCGGTCTCGGTCTCGTTGTCTGTCTCGGTGTCTGTCTCGGTGTCTGTCTCGGTATCTGTCTAGATGTCAATCTCGGTGTCTGTCTCGGTGTCTGTCTCGGTGTCTGTCTCGGTGTCTGTCTCGGTGTCTGTCTCGATGTCAGTCTCGGTGTCGGTATAGGTATCGTTGTCTGTCTCGGTGTCTGTCTCGTTGTCTGTCTCGATGTCAGTCTCGGTGTCGGTATAGGTCTCGTTGTCTGTCACGGTGTCGTTCTCGGTGTCTGTCTCAGTGTCGGTCTCGTTGTCTGTTTCGGTGTCGGTCTCGGTGTCGGTGTCGGTCTCGGTGTCTGTATTTGTCACGGTGTCGGTCTCGGTGTCAGTGTCGGTTTCGGTGTCTGACTCGATATCGGACTCGGTGTCTGTCTCGTTGTCTGTCTCGATGTCAGTCTCGGTGTCGGTCTCTGTATCTGTCTAGATGTCAGTCTCGGTGTCTGTCTCGGTATCTGATTCGGTGTCGTTCTCGGTGTCGGTCTCAGTGTCAGTCTCGTTGTCGGTCTCGTTGTCTGTCTCGGTGTCTGTCTCGTTGTCTGTCTCGATGTCAGTCTCGGTGTCGGTATAGGTCTCGTTGTCTGTCACGGTGTCGTTCTCGGTGTCTGTCTCAGTGTCGGTCTCGTTGTCTGTTTCGGTGTCGGTCTCGGTGTCGGTGTCGGTCTCGGTGTCTGTATTTGTCACGGTGTCGGTCTCGGTGTCAGTGTCGGTTTCGGTGTCTGACTCGATGTCGGACTCGGTGTCTGTCTCGTTGTCTGTCTCGATGTCAGTCTCGGTGTCTCGATGTCAGTCTCGGTGTCGGTATAGGTCTCGTTGTCTGTCTCGGTGTCTGATTCGGTGTCGTTCTTGGTGTCGGTCTCAGTGTCTGTCTCTATGTCTCTATCGGTGTCTGTATCGGTGTCTGTCTCGGTGTCGGTTCGGTCTCGGTATCAAGGTCAATGTCTGTCTCGGTGTCGGTATCAGTCTCGGTGTCTGTCTCAGTGTCTATCTCGGTGTCTGTCTCGGTATCTGTCTCGGTATCTGTCTCGATGTCAGTATCGGTGTCGGTATCAGTCTCGATGTCGGTCTCGGTGTCAGTTTCGGTGTCTGACTCGGTGTCTGTCTCGGTGTCTGTATCTGTCACGGTGTCGGTCTCGGTGTCGGTCTCGATGTCAGTATCGGTGTCAGTCTCGGTGTCTGTCTCAATGTCAGTCTCGATGTCGGTCTCGGTGTCTGTCTCGGTGTCTGTCTCGGTGTCTGTCTCGGTGTCGGTTTCGGTGTCTGTCTCGGTGTATGTCTCGGTGTCGGTGTCTATCTCGATATATGTCTCGGTGTCTGTCTCTATGTCGGTCTCGGTCTCGATGTCGGTCTCGGTCTCGATGTCTGTCTCGATATATGTCTCGGTATCGATGTATGTCTCGGTGTCTGTCTCGGTGTCTGTCTCGATGTCGGTCTCGGTCTCGATGTCTGTCTCGGTGTCGGTCTCGGTGTCGGTCTCGGTGTCGGTCTCGGTATCGGTGTCTGTCTCGGTGTCGGTCTCAGTGTCTGTCTCAATGTCTGTATCGGTGTTTGTCTCGGTGTCGGTTCGGTATCGGACTCGGTGTCGGTCTCGGTCTCGCTGTCTGTCTAGGAGTCGGTCTCGGTGTCTGTCTCGGTGTCTGTCTCGGTGTCTGTCTCGGTGTATGTCTCGGTGTATGTCTCGACGTCAGTCTCGGTGTCGGTATAGGTCTCGTTGTCTGTCTCGGTGTCTGTCTCATTGTCTGTCTCGATGTCAGTCTCGGTGTCGGTATAGGTCTCCTTGTCTGTCTCGGTGTCTGTCTCGGTCTCGGTCTCGTTGTCTGTCTCGGTGTCTGTCTCGGTGTCTGTCTCGGTGTCTGTCTCGGTGTCTGTCTCGGTGTCTGTCTCGATGTCAGTCTCGGTGTCGGTATAGGTCTCGTTGTCTGTCACGGTGTCGTTCTCGGTGTCTGTCTCAGTGTCGGTCTCGTTGTCTGTTTCGGTGTCGGTCTCGGTGTCGGTCTCGGTGTCTGTATTTGTCACGGTGTCGGTCTCGGTGTCAGTGTCGGTTTCGGTGTCTGACTCGATGTCGGACTCGGTGTATGTCTCGTTGTCTGTCTCGATGTCAGTCTCGGTGTCTGTCTCGGTATATGATTCGGTGTCGTTCTCGGTGTCGGTCTCAGTGTCAGTCTCGTTGTCTGTCTCGTTGTCTGTCTCGATGTCAGTCTCGGTGTCGGTATAGGTCTCGTTGTGTGTCTCGGTGTCCGTCTCAGAGTCTGTCTAGATGTCAGTCTCGGTGTCTGTCTCGGTGTCGGTTCGGTCTCGGTATCAAGGTCAATGTCGGTCTCTATGTCAGTATCGGTGTCAGTCTCGATGTCGGACTCGGTGTCTGTCTCGTTGTCTGTCTCGATGTCAGTCTAGGTGTCAGTATCGGTCTCGTTGTCTGTCTCGATGTCGGTTTCGGTGTCTGTATCGGTGTCTGTCTAGGTGTCTATCTCGGTGTCGGTCTCGGTCTCGATGTCGGTCTCGGTGTCTGTCTCGGTGTCAGTCTCGATGTCGGTTTCGGTGTCGGTTTCGGTGTCTGTCTCGGTGTATGTCTCGGTGTCGGTGTCTATCTCGATATATGTCTCGGTGTCTGTCTCGATGTCGGTCTCGGTCTCGATGTCGGTCTCGGTCTCGATGTCTGTCTCGATATATGTCTCGGTATCGATGTATGTCTCGGTGTCTGTCTCGGTGTCTGTCTCGATGTCGGTCTCGGTCTCGATGTCTGTCTCGGTGTCGGTCTCGGTGTCGGTCTCGGTGTCGGTCTCGGTATCGGTGTCTGTCTCGGTGTCGGTCTCGGTGTCTGTCTCGATGTCGGTCTCGGTCTCGATGTCTGTCTCGATGTCGTTCTCGGTGTATGTCTCGATGTCAGTCTCGGTGTCGGTATAGGTATCGTTGTCAGTCTCGGTGTCTGTCTCAATGTCTGTATCGGTGTTTGTCTCGGTGTCGGTTCGGTCTCGGTATCAAGGTCAATGTCAGTCTCGGTGTCTGTCTCGGTGTCTGTCTCGATGTCAGTCTCGGTGTCTGTCTCGGTGTCTGTCTCGGTGTCGGTATCAGTCTCTATGTCGGACTTGGTGTCGGTCTCGATGTTTGTCTCGATGTCGTTCTAGGTGTCTGTCTCGGTGTCTGTTTCGGTCTCGGTCTCGATGTCTCTTTCGGTGTCTGTCTCGATGTCAGTCTCGGTGTCGGTATCAGTCTCGATGTCGGACTCGGTGTCTGTCTCGTTGTCAGTCTCGGTGTCGGTCTCGGTCTCGTTGTCTGTCTCGGTGTCTGTCTCGGTGTCTGTCTCGGTGTCTGTCTCGCTGCCTGTCTAGATGTCAGTCTCGGTCTCGGTATCAGTCTCGATGTCGGACTCGGTGTCAGTCTCGTTGTCTGTCTCGTCTGTCTCGGTGTATGTCTCGTTGTCTGTCTCGGTGTCGGTCTCGGTGTCTGTCTCAGTGTCTGTCTCAGTGTCTGTCTCGGTGTATGTCTCGGTCTCGGTCTCGGTGTCGGTATCGGTCTCGGTGTCTGTCTCGATGTCAGTATCGGTGTCAGTCTCGATGTCGGACTCGGTGTATGTCTCGATGTCAGTATCGGTGTCAGTCTCGATGTCGGACTCGGTGTATGTCTCGATGTCAGTATCGGTGTCAGTCTCGGTATCGGTCTCGGTGTCTGTCTCGTTGTCTGTCTCGATGTCAGTCTCGGTGTCGGTATCAGTCTCGATATCAGTATCGGTGTCAGTCTCGATGTCGGACTCGGTGTATGTCTCGATGTCAGTATCGGTGTCAGTGTCGGTCTCGATGTCTATCTCGGTCTTGGTATAGGTCTCGTTGTCTGTCTCGGTGTCTGTCTCGTTGTCTGTCTCGATGTCAGTCTCGGTGTCGGTATAGGTCTCCTTGTCTGTCTCGGTGTCTGTCTCGGTCTCGGTCTCGTTGTCTGTCTCGGTGTCTGTCTCGGTGTCTTTCTCGGTATATGTCTAGATGTCAGTCTCGGTGTCTGTCTCGGTGTCTGTCTCGGTGTCTGTCTCGGTGTCTGTCTCGGTGTCTGTCTCGGTGTCTGTCTCGGTATCTGTCTCGATGTCAGTCTCGGTGTCGGTATAGGTCTCGTTGTCTGTCTCGGTGTCTGTCTCGTTGTCTGTCTCGTTGTCTGTCACGGTGTCGTTCTCGGTGTCTGTCTCAGTGTCGGTCTCGTTGTCTGTTTCGGTGTCGGTCTCGGTGTCGGTGTCGGTCTCGGTATCTGTATTTGTCACGGTGTCGGTCTCGGTGTCAGTGTCGGTTTCGGTGTCTGACTCGATGTCGGACTTGGTGTCGGTCTCGATGTCTGTCTCGATGTCGTTCTCGGTGTCTGTCTCGATGTCAGTCTCGGTGTCGTTCTCGGTGTCGGTCTCAGTGTCGGTCTCTTTGTCGGTCTCGGTGTCAGTTTCGGTGTCTGACTCGGTGTCTGTCTCGGTGTCTGTATCTGTCACGGTGTCGGTCTCGGTGTCAGTCTCGATGTCAGTATCGGTGTCTGTCTCGATGTCAGTATCGGTGTCAGTCTCGGTGTCTGTCTCGGTGTATGTATCGGTGTCTGTCTCGGTGTCTATCTCGGTGTCTGTCTCGGTGTCAGTCTCGATTTCGGTTTCGGTGTCTGTATCGGTGTCTGTCTCGGTGTCGGTTTCGGTGTCTGTCTCGGTGTATGTCTCGGTGTCGGTATCTATCTCGATATATGTCTCGGTGTCTGTCTCGATGTCGGTCTCGGTCTCGATGTCTGTCTCGATATATGTCTCGGTGTCGATGTATGTCTCGGTGTCGGTCTCGGTCTCGATGTCTGTCTCGGTGTCGGTCTCGGTGTCGGTCTCGGTGTCGGTCTCGGTCTCACTGTCTGTCTAGGTGTCGGTCTCGGTCTCGGTCTCGGTGTATGTCTCATTGTCTGTCTCGATGTCAGTCTCGGTGTCGGTATAGGTCTCCTTGTCTGTCTCGGTGTCTGTCTCGGTCTCGGTCTCGTTGTCTGTCTCGGTGTCTGTCTCGGTGTCTGTCTCGGTATCTGTCTAGATGTCAATCTCGGTGTCTGTCTCGGTGTCTGTCTCGGTGTCTGTCTCGGTGTCTGTCTCGATGTCAGTCTCGGTGTCGGTATAGGTCTCGTTGTCTGTCACGGTGTCGTTCTCGGTGTCTGTCTCAGTGTCGGTCTCGTTGTCTGTTTCGGTGTCGGTCTCGGTGTCGGTCTCGGTGTCTGTATTTGTCACGGTGTCGGTCTCGGTGTCAGTGTCGGTTTCGGTGTCTGACTCGATGTCGGACTCGGTGTATGTCTCGTTGTCTGTCTCGATGTCAGTCTCGGTGTCTGTCTCGGTATATGATTCGGTGTCGTTCTCGGTGTCGGTCTCAGTGTCAGTCTCGTTGTCTGTCTCGTTGTCTGTCTCGATGTCAGTCTAGGTGTCGGTATAGGTCTCGTTGTCTGTCTCGGTGTCTGTCTCGATATCAGTCTCGGTGTCTGTCTCGTTGTCTGTCTCGATGACTGTTTCGGTGTCGGTATCACTCTCGATGTCAGTATCGGTGTCAGTCTCGATGTCGGACTCGGTGTATGTCTCGATGTCAGTATCGGTGTCAGTGTCGGTCTCGATGTCTATCTCGATCTTGGTATAGGTCTCGTTGTCTGTCTCGGTGTCTGTCTCGTTGTCTGTCTCGATGTCAGTCTCGGTGTCGGTATAGGTCTCGTTGTCTGTCTCGTTGTCTGTCTCGATATCAGTCTCGGTGTCTGTCTCGTTGTCTGTCTCGATGTCAGTCTCGGTGTCGGTATCACTCTCGATGTCAGTATCGGTGTCAGTCTCGATGTCGGACTCGGTGTATGTCTCGATGTCCGTATCGGTGTCAGTGTCGGTCTCGATGTCTATCTCGGTCTTGGTATAGGTCTCGTTGTCTGTCTCGGTGTCTGTCTCGTTGTCTGTCTCGATGTCAGTCTCGGTGTCGGTATAGGTCTCGTTGTCTGTCTCGGTGTCTGTCTCGTTGTCTGTCTCGATGTCTGTCTCGGTGTCGGTATAGGTCTCCTTGTCTGTCTCGGTGTCTGTCTCGGTCTCGGTCTCGTTGTCTGTCTCGGTGTCTGTC
Organism: Osedax frankpressi; assembly: GCA_964035775.1. Lineage (NCBI taxonomy): Eukaryota > Metazoa > Annelida > Polychaeta > Sabellida > Siboglinidae > Osedax > Osedax frankpressi. The sequence goes on from OZ038313.1 coordinate 16,451,220, forward strand.
TCGGTGTCTGTCTCGGTATCTTTCTAGATGTCTGTCTCGGTGTCTGTCTCGGTGTCTGTCTCGGTGTCTGTCTCGGTGTCTGTCTCGGTGTCTGTCTCGGTGTCTGTCTCGATGTCAGTCTCGGTGTCGGTATAGGTCTCGTTGTCTGTCTCGTTGTCTGTCTCGATATCAGTCTCGGTGTCTGTCTCGTTGTCTGTCTCGATGTCAGTCTCGGTTTCGGTATCAGTCTCGATGTCAGTATCGGTGTCAGTCTCGATTTCGGACTCGGTGTATGTCTCGATGTCAGTATCGGTGTCAGTCTCGTTGTCTGTCTCGGTGTCTGTCTCGTTGTCTGTCTCGATGTCTGTCTCGGTGTCTGTCTCGGTGTCTTTCTCGGTATATGTCTAGATGTCAGTCTCGGTGTCTGTCTCGGTGTCTGTCTCGGTGTCTGTCTCGGTGTCTGCCTCGGTGTCTGTCTCGGTGTCTGTCTCGGTATCTGTCTCGATGTCAGTCTAGGTGTCGGTATAGGTCTCGTTGTCTGTCTCGGTGTCTGTCTCGTTGTCTGTCTCGTTGTCTGTCACGGTGTCGTTCTCGGTGTCTGTCTCAGTGTCGGTCTCGTTGTCTGTTTCGGTGTCGGTCTCGGTGTCGGTGTCGGTCTCGGTATCTGTATTTGTCACGGTGTCGGTCTCGGTGTCAGTGTCGGTTTCGGTGTCTGACTCGATGTCGGACTTGGTGTCGGTCTCGATGTCTGTCTCGTTGTCGTTCTCGGTGTCTGTCTCGATGTCAGTCTCGGTGTCGTTCTCGGTGTCGGTCTCAGTGTCGGTCTCTTTGTCGGTCTCGGTGTCAGTTTCGGTGTCTGACTCGGTGTCTGTCTCGGTGTCTGTATCTGTCACGGTGTCGGTCTCGGTGTCAGTCTCGATGTCAGTATCGGTGTCTGTCTCGATGTCAGTATCGGTGTCAGTCTCGGTGTCTATCTCGGTGTCTGTCTCGGTGTCAGTCTCGATTTCGGTTTCGGTGTCTGTATCGGTGTCTGTCTCGGTGTCGGTTTCGGTGTCTGTCTCGGTGTATGTCTCGGTGTCGGTATCTATCTCGATATATGTCTCGGTGTCTGTCTCGATGTCGGTCTCGGTCTCGATGTCTGTCTCGATATATGTCTCGGTGTCGATGTATGTCTCGGTGTCGGTCTCGGTCTCGATGTCTGTCTCGGTGTCGGTCTCGGTGTCGGTCTCGGTGTCGGTCTCGGTCTCACTGTCTGTCTAGGTGTCGGTCTCGGTCTCGGTCTCGGTGTATGTCTCATTGTCTGTCTCGATGTCAGTCTCGGTGTCGGTATAGGTCTCCTTGTCTGTCTCGGTGTCTGTCTCGGTCTCGGTCTCGTTGTCTGTCTCGGTGTCTGTCTCGGTGTCTGTCTCGGTATCTGTCTAGATGTCAATCTCGGTGTCTGTCTCGGTGTCTGTCTCGGTGTCTGTCTCGGTGTCTGTCTCGATGTCAGTCTCGGTGTCGGTATAGGTCTCGTTGTCTGTCACGGTGTCGGTCTCGGTGTCTGTATTTGTCACGGTGTCGGTCTCGGTGTCAGTGTCGGTTTCGGTGTCTGACTCGATGTCGGACTCGGTGTATGTCTCGTTGTCTGTCTCGATGTCAGTCTCGGTGTCTGTCTCGGTATATGATTCGGTGTCGTTCTCGGTGTCGGTCTCAGTGTCAGTCTCGTTGTCTGTCTCGTTGTCTGTCTCGATGTCAGTCTCGGTGTCGGTATAGGTCTCGTTGTGTGTCTCGGTGTCCGTCTCAGTGTCTGTCTAGATGTCAGTCTCGGTGTCTGTCTCGGTGTCGGTTCGGTCTCGGTATCAAGGTCAATGTCGGTCTCTATGTCAGTATCGGTGTCAGTCTCGATGTCGGACTCGGTGTCTGTCTCGTTGTCTGTCTCGATGTCAGTCTAGGTGTCGGTATAGGTCTCGTTGTCTGTCTCGGTGTCTGTCTCGATATCAGTCTCGGTGTCTGTCTCGTTGTCTGTCTCGATGACTGTCTCGGTGTCGGTATCACTCTCGATGTCAGTATCGGTGTCAGTCTCGATGTCGGACTCGGTGTATGTCTCGATGTCAGTATCAGTGTCAGTGTCGGTCTCGATGTCTATCTCGATCTTGGTATAGGTCTCGTTGTCTGTCTCGGTGTCTGTCTCGTTGTCTGTCTCGATGTCAGTCTCGGTGTCGGTATAGGTCTCGTTGTCTGTCTCGTTGTCTGTCTCGATATCAGTCTCGGTGTCTGTCTCGTTGTCTGTCTCGATGTCAGTCTCGGTGTCGGTATCACTCTCGATGTCAGTATCGGTGTCAGTCTCGATGTCGGACTCGGTGTATGTCTCGATGTCCGTATCGGTGTCAGTGTCGGTCTCGATGTCTATCTCGGTCTTGGTATAGGTCTCGTTGTCTGTCTCGGTGTCTGTCTCGTTGTCTGTCTCGATGTCAGTCTCGGTGTCGGTATAGGTCTCGTTGTCTGTCTCGGTGTCTGTCTCGTTGTCTGTCTCGATGTCTGTCTCGGTGTCGGTATAGGTCTCCTTGTCTGTCTCGGTGTCTGTCTCGGTCTCGGTCTCGTTGTCTGTCTCGGTGTCTGTCTCGGTGTCTGTCTCGGTATCTTTCTAGATGTCAGTCTCGGTGTCTGTCTCGGTGTCTGTCTCGGTGTCTGTCTCGGTGTCTGTCTCGGTGTCTGTCTCGATGTCAGTCTCGGTGTCGGTATAGGTCTCGTTGTCTGTCTCGTTGTCTGTCTCGATATCAGTCTCGGTGTCTGTCTCGTTGTCTGTCTCGATGTCAGTCTCGGTTTCGGTATCAGTCTCGATGTCAGTATCGGTGTCAGTCTCGATTTCGGACTCGGTGTATGTCTCGATGTCAGTATCGGTGTCAGTCTCGTTGTCTGTCTCGGTGTCTGTCTCGTTGTCTGTCTCGATGTCAGTCTCGGTGTCGGTATAGGTCTCGTTGTCTGTCTCGGTGTCTGTCTCGATATCAGTCTCGGTGTCTGTCTCGTTGTCTGTCTCGATGTCTGTCTCGGTGTCGGTATCACTCTCGATGTCAGTATCGGTGTCAGTCTCGATGTCGGACTCGGTGTATGTCTCGATGTCAGTATCGGTGTCAGTGTCGGTCTCGATGTCTATCTCGATCTTGGTATAGGTCTCGTTGTCTGTATCGGTGTCTGTCTCGTTGTCTGTCTCGATGTCAGTCTCGGTGTCGGTATAGGTCTCGTTGTCTGTCTCGGTGTATGTCTCGATATCAGTCTCGGTGTCTGTCTCGTTGTCTGTCTCGATGTCAGTCTCGGTGTCGGTATCACTCTCGATGTCAGTATCGGTGTCAGTCTCGATGTCGGACTCGGTGTATGTCTCGATGTCGGTATCGGTGTCAGTGTCGGTCTCGATGTCTATCTCGGTCTTGGTATAGGTCTCGTTGTCTGTCTCGGTGTCTGTCTCGTTGTCTGTCTCGATGTCAGTCTCGGTGTCGGTATAGGTCTCGTTGTCTGTCTCGGTGTCTGTCTCGTTGTCTGTCTCGATGTCTGTCTCGGTGTCGGTATAGGTATCCTTGTCTGTCTCGGTGTCTGTCTCGGTCTCGGTCTCGTTGTCTGTCTCGGTGTCTGTCTCGGTATCTTTCTAGATGTCAGTATCGGTGTCTGTCTCGGTGTCTGTCTCGGTGTCTGTCTCGATGTCAGTCTCGGTGTCGGTATAGGTCTCGTTGTCTGTCTCGGTGTCTGTCTCGATATCAGTCTCGGTGTCTGTCTCGTTGTCTGTCTCGATGTCAGTCTCGGTGTCGGTATCAGTCTCGATGTCAGTATCGGTGTCAGTCTCGATTTCGGACTCGGTGTATGTCTCGATGTCAGTATCGGTGTCAGTGTCGGTCTCGATGTCTATCTCGGTCTTGTTATAGGTCTCGTTGTCTGTCTCGGTGTCTGTCTCGTTGTCTGTCTCGATGTCAGTCTCGGTGTCGGTATAGGTCTCGTTGTCTGTCTCGTTGTCTGTCTCGGTGTCTGTCTCGTTGTCTGTCTCGATGTCAGTCTCGGTGTCGGTATAGGTCTCCTTGTCTGTCTCGGTGTCTGTCTCGGTCTCGGTCTCGTTGTCTGTCTAGGTGTCTGTCTCGGTGTCTCTCTCGGTATCTGTCTAGATGTCAGTCTCGGTGTCTGTCTCGGTGTCTGTCTCGGTGTCTGTCTCGGTCTCTGTCTCGTTGTCTGTCTCGGTGTCTGTCTCGGTGTCTCTCTCGGTATCTGTCTAGATGTCAGTCTCGGTGTCTGTCTCGTTGTCTGTCTCGATGTGAGTCTCGGTGTCGGTATAGGTCTCGTTGTCTGTCTCGGTGTCTGTCTCGATATCAGTCTCGGTGTCTGTCTCGTTGTCTGTCTCGATGTCTGTCTCGGTGTCGGTATCACTCTCGATGTCAGTATCGGTGTCAGTCTCGATGTCGGACTCGGTGTATGTCTCGATGTCAGTATCGGTGTCAGTGTCGGTCTCGATGTCTATCTCGATCTTGGTATAGGTCTCGTTGTCTGTCTCGGTGTCTGTCTCGTTGTCTGTCTCGATGTCAGTCTCGGTGTCGGTATAGGTCTCGTTGTCTGTATCGTTGTCTGTCTCGATATCAGTCTCGGTGTCTGTCTCGTTGTCTGTCTCGATGTCAGTCTCGGTGTCGGTATCACTCTCGATATCAGTATCGGTGTCAGTCTCGATGTCGGACTCGGTGTATGTCTCGATGTCGGTATCGGTGTCAGTGTCGGTCTCGATGTCTATCTCGGTCTTGGTATAGGTCTCGTTGTCTGTCTCGGTGTCTGTCTCGTTGTCTGTCTCGATGTCAGTCTCGGTGTCGGTATAGGTCTCGTTGTCTGTCTCGGTGTCTGTCTCGTTGTCTGTCTCGATGTCTGTCTCGGTGTCGGTATAGGTCTCCTTGTCTGTCTCGGTGTCTGTCTCGGTATCGGTCTCGTTGTCTGTCTCGGTGTCTGTCTCGGTGTCTGTCTCGGTATCTTTCTAGATGTCAGTCTCGGTGTCTGTATCGGTGTCTGTCTCGGTGTCTGTCTCGGTGTCTGTCTCGGTGTCTGTCTCGATGTCAGTCTCGGTGTCGGTATAGGTCTCGTTGTCTGTCTCGGTGTCTGTCTCGATATCAGTCTCGGTGTCTGTCTCGTTGTCTGTCTCGGTGTCAGTCTCGGTGTCGGTATCAGTCTCGATGTCAGTATCGGTGTCAGTCTCGATTTCGGACTCGGTGTATGTCTCGATGTCAGTATCGGTGTCAGTCTCGTTGTCTGTCTCGGTGTCTGTCTCGTTGTCTGTCTCGATGTCAGTCTCGGTGTCGGTATAGGTCTCGTTGTCTGTCTCGGTGTCTGTCTCGATATCAGTCTCGGTGTCTGTCTCGTTGTCTGTCTCGATGTCTGTCTCGGTGTCGGTATCACTCTCGATGTCAGTATCGGTGTCAGTCTCGATGTCGGACTCGGTGTATGTCTCGATGTCTGTATCGGTGTCAGTGTCGGTCTCGATGTCTATCTCGATCTTGGTATAGGTCTCGTTGTCTGTCTCGGTGTCTGTCTCGTTGTCTGTCTCGATGTCAGTCTCGGTGTCGGTATAGGTCTCGTTGTCTGTCTCGGTGTCTGTCTCGATATCAGTCTCGGTGTCTGTCTCGTTGTCTGTCTCGATGTCAGTCTCGGTGTCGGTATCACTGTCGATGTCAGTATCGGTGTCAGTCTCGATGTCGGACTCGGTGTATGTCTCGATGTCGGTATCGGTGTCAGTGTCGGTCTCGATGTCTATCTCGGTCTTGGTATAGGTCTCGTTGTCTGTCTCGGTGTCTGTCTCGTTGTCTGTCTCGATGTCAGTCTCGGTGTCGGTATAGGTCTCGTTGTCTGTCTCGGTGTCTGTCTCGTTGTCTGTCTCGATGTCTGTCTCGGTGTCGGTATAGGTCTCCTTGTCTGTCTCGGTGTCTGTCTTGGTCTCGGTCTCATTGTCTGTCTCAGTGTCTGTCTCGGTGTCTGTCTCGGTATCTTTCTAGATGTCTGTCTCGTTGTCTGTCTCGATGTCAGTCTCGGTGTCGGTATCAGTTTCGATGTCAGTATCGGTGTCAGTCTCGATTTCGGACTCGGTGTATGTCTCGATGTCAGTATCGGTGTCAGTGTCGGTCTCGATGTCTATCTCGGTCTTGTTATAGGTCTCGTTGTCTGTCTCAGTGTCTGTCTCGTTGTCTGTCTCGATGTCAGTCTCGGTGTCGGTATAGGTCTCGTTGTATGTCTCGGTGTCTGTCTCGTTGTCTGTCTCGATGTCAGTCTCGGTGTCGGTATAGGTCTCCTTGTCTGTCTCGGTGTCTGTCTCGGTCTCGGTCTCGTTGTCTGTCTCGGTGTCTGTCTCGGTGTCTGTCTCGGTATCTGTCTAGATGTCTGTCTCGGTGTCTGTCTCGTTGTCTGTCTCGATGTCTGTCTCGGTATCGGTATAGGTCTCCTTGTCTGTCTCGGTGTCTGTCTTGGTCTCGGTCTCATTGTCTGTCTCAGTGTCTGTCTCGGTGTCTGTCTCGGTATCTTTCTAGATGTCTGTCTCGTTGTCTGTCTCGATGTCAGTCTCGGTGTCGGTATCAGTTTCGATGTCAGTATCGGTGTCAGTCTCGATTTCGGACTCGGTGTATGTCTCGATGTCAGTATCGGTGTCAGTGTCGGTCTCGATGTCTATCTCGGTCTTGTTATAGGTCTCGTTGTCTGTCTCAGTGTCTGTCTCGTTGTCTGTCTCGATGTCAGTCTCAGTGTCGGTATAGGTCTCGTTGTCTGTCTCGGTGTCTGTCTCGTTGTCTGTCTCGATGTCTGTCTCGGTGTCGGTATAGGTCTCCTTGTCTGTCTCGGTGTCTGTCTTGGTCTCGGTCTCATTGTCTGTCTCTGTGTCTGTCTCGGTGTCTGTCTCGGTATCTTTCTAGATGTCTGTCTCGTTGTCTGTCTCGATGTCAGTCTCGGTGTCGGTATCAGTTTCGATGTCAGTATCGGTGTCAGTCTCGATTTCGGACTCGGTGTATGTCTCGATGTCAGTATCGGTGTCAGTGTCGGTCTCGATGTCTATCTCGGTCTTGTTATAGGTCTCGTTGTCTGTCTCAGTGTCTGTCTCGTTGTCTGTCTCGATGTCAGTCTCGGTGTCGGTATAGGTCTCGTTGTATGTCTCGGTGTCTGTCTCGTTGTCTGTCTCGATGTCAGTCTCGGTGTCGGTATATGTCTCCTTGTCTGTCTCGGTGTCTGTCTCGGTCTCGGTCTCGTTGTCTGTCTAGGTGTCTGTCTCGGTGTCTCTCTCGGTATCTGTCTAGATGTCAGTCTCGGTGTCTGTCTCGGTGTCTGTCTCGGTGTCTGTCTCGGTCTCTGTCTCGTTGTCTGTCTCGGTGTCTGTCTCGGTGTCTCTCTCGGTATCTGTCTAGATGTCAGTCTCGGTGTCTGTCTCGTTGTCTGTCTCGATGTGAGTCTCGGTGTCGGTATAGGTCTCGTTGTCTGTCTCGGTGTCTGTCTCGATATCAGTCTCGGTGTCTGTCTCGTTGTCTGTCTCGATGTCTGTCTCGGTGTCGGTATCACTCTCGATGTCAGTATCGGTGTCAGTCTCGATGTCGGACTCGGTGTATGTCTCGATGTCAGTATCGGTGTCAGTGTCGGTCTCGATGTCTATCTCGATCTTGGTATAGGTCTCGTTGTCTGTCTCGGTGTCTGTCTCGTTGTCTGTCTCGATGTCAGTCTCGGTGTCGGTATAGGTCTCGTTGTCTGTATCGTTGTCTGTCTCGATATCAGTCTCGGTGTCTGTCTCGTTGTCTGTCTCGATGTCAGTCTCGGTGTCGGTATCACTCTCGATATCAGTATCGGTGTCAGTCTCGATGTCGGACTCGGTGTATGTCTCGATGTCGGTATCGGTGTCAGTGTCGGTCTCGATGTCTATCTCGGTCTTGGTATAGGTCTCGTTGTCTGTCTCGGTGTCTGTCTCGTTGTCTGTCTCGATGTCAGTCTCGGTGTCGGTATAGGTCTCGTTGTCTGTCTCGGTGTCTGTCTCGTTGTCTGTCTCGATGTCTGTCTCGGTGTCGGTATAGGTCTCCTTGTCTGTCTCGGTGTCTGTCTCGGTATCGGTCTCGTTGTCTGTCTCGGTGTCTGTCTCGGTGTCTGTCTCGGTATCTTTCTAGATGTCAGTCTCGGTGTCTGTATCGGTGTCTGTCTCGGTGTCTGTCTCGGTGTCTGTCTCGGTGTCTGTCTCGATGTCAGTCTCGGTGTCGGTATAGGTCTCGTTGTCTGTCTCGGTGTCTGTCTCGATATCAGTCTCGGTGTCTGTCTCGTTGTCTGTCTCGGTGTCAGTCTCGGTGTCGGTATCAGTCTCGATGTCAGTATCGGTGTCAGTCTCGATTTCGGACTCGGTGTATGTCTCGATGTCAGTATCGGTGTCAGTCTCGTTGTCTGTCTCGGTGTCTGTCTCGTTGTCTGTCTCGATGTCAGTCTCGGTGTCGGTATAGGTCTCGTTGTCTGTCTCGGTGTCTGTCTCGATATCAGTCTCGGTGTCTGTCTCGTTGTCTGTCTCGATGTCTGTCTCGGTGTCGGTATCACTCTCGATGTCAGTATCGGTGTCAGTCTCGATGTCGGACTCGGTGTATGTCTCGATGTCTGTATCGGTGTCAGTGTCGGTCTCGATGTCTATCTCGATCTTGGTATAGGTCTCGTTGTCTGTCTCGGTGTCTGTCTCGTTGTCTGTCTCGATGTCAGTCTCGGTGTCGGTATAGGTCTCGTTGTCTGTCTCGGTGTCTGTCTCGATATCAGTCTCGGTGTCTGTCTCGTTGTCTGTCTCGATGTCAGTCTCGGTGTCGGTATCACTGTCGATGTCAGTATCGGTGTCAGTCTCGATGTCGGACTCGGTGTATGTCTCGATGTCGGTATCGGTGTCAGTGTCGGTCTCGATGTCTATCTCGGTCTTGGTATAGGTCTCGTTGTCTGTCTCGGTGTCTGTCTCGTTGTCTGTCTCGATGTCAGTCTCGGTGTCGGTATAGGTCTCGTTGTCTGTCTCGGTGTCTGTCTCGTTGTCTGTCTCGATGTCTGTCTCGGTGTCGGTATAGGTCTCCTTGTCTGTCTCGGTGTCTGTCTTGGTCTCGGTCTCATTGTCTGTCTCAGTGTCTGTCTCGGTGTCTGTCTCGGTATCTTTCTAGATGTCTGTCTCGTTGTCTGTCTCGATGTCAGTCTCGGTGTCGGTATCAGTTTCGATGTCAGTATCGGTGTCAGTCTCGATTTCGGACTCGGTGTATGTCTCGATGTCAGTATCGGTGTCAGTGTCGGTCTCGATGTCTATCTCGGTCTTGTTATAGGTCTCGTTGTCTGTCTCAGTGTCTGTCTCGTTGTCTGTCTCGATGTCAGTCTCGGTGTCGGTATAGGTCTCGTTGTATGTCTCGGTGTCTGTCTCGTTGTCTGTCTCGATGTCAGTCTCGGTGTCGGTATAGGTCTCCTTGTCTGTCTCGGTGTCTGTCTCGGTCTCGGTCTCGTTGTCTGTCTCGGTGTCTGTCTCGGTGTCTGTCTCGGTATCTGTCTAGATGTCTGTCTCGGTGTCTGTCTCGTTGTCTGTCTCGATGTCTGTCTCGGTATCGGTATAGGTCTCCTTGTCTGTCTCGGTGTCTGTCTTGGTCTCGGTCTCATTGTCTGTCTCAGTGTCTGTCTCGGTGTCTGTCTCGGTATCTTTCTAGATGTCTGTCTCGTTGTCTGTCTCGATGTCAGTCTCGGTGTCGGTATCAGTTTCGATGTCAGTATCGGTGTCAGTCTCGATTTCGGACTCGGTGTATGTCTCGATGTCAGTATCGGTGTCAGTGTCGGTCTCGATGTCTATCTCGGTCTTGTTATAGGTCTCGTTGTCTGTCTCAGTGTCTGTCTCGTTGTCTGTCTCGATGTCAGTCTCAGTGTCGGTATAGGTCTCGTTGTCTGTCTCGGTGTCTGTCTCGTTGTCTGTCTCGATGTCTGTCTCGGTGTCGGTATAGGTCTCCTTGTCTGTCTCGGTGTCTGTCTTGGTCTCGGTCTCATTGTCTGTCTCTGTGTCTGTCTCGGTGTCTGTCTCGGTATCTTTCTAGATGTCTGTCTCGTTGTCTGTCTCGATGTCAGTCTCGGTGTCGGTATCAGTTTCGATGTCAGTATCGGTGTCAGTCTCGATTTCGGACTCGGTGTATGTCTCGATGTCAGTATCGGTGTCAGTGTCGGTCTCGATGTCTATCTCGGTCTTGTTATAGGTCTCGTTGTCTGTCTCAGTGTCTGTCTCGTTGTCTGTCTCGATGTCAGTCTCGGTGTCGGTATAGGTCTCGTTGTATGTCTCGGTGTCTGTCTCGTTGTCTGTCTCGATGTCAGTCTCGGTGTCGGTATATGTCTCCTTGTCTGTCTCGGTGTCTGTCTCGGTATCTTTCTAGATGTCTGTCTCGTTGTCTGTCTCGATGTCAGTCTCGGTGTCGGTATCAGTTTCGATGTCAGTATCGGTGTCAGTCTCGATTTCGGACTCGGTGTATGTCTCGATGTCAGTATCGGTGTCAGTGTCGGTCTCGATGTCTATCTCGGTCTTGTTATAGGTCTCGTTGTCTGTCTCAGTGTCTGTCTCGTTGTCTGTCTCGATGTCAGTCTCGGTGTCGGTATAGGTCTCGTTGTATGTCTCGGTGTCTGTCTCGTTGTCTGTCTCGATGTCAGTCTCGGTGTCGGTATAGGTCTCCTTGTCTGTCTCGGTGTCTGTCTCGGTCTCGGTCTCGTTGTCTGTCTCGGTGTCTGTCTCGGTGTCTGTCTCGGTATCTGTCTAGATGTCTGTCTCGGTGTCTGTCTCGTTGTCTGTCTCGATGTCTGTCTCGGTGTCGGTATAGGTCTCCTTGTCTGTCTCGGTGTCTGTCTTGGTCTCGGTCTCATTGTCTGTCTCAGTGTCTGTCTCGGTGTCTGTCTCGGTATCTTTCTAGATGTCTGTCTCGTTGTCTGTCTCGATGTCAGTCTCGGTGTCGGTATCAGTTTCGATGTCAGTATCGGTGTCAGTCTCGATTTCGGACTCGGTGTATGTCTCGATGTCAGTATCGGTGTCAGTGTCGGTCTCGATGTCTATCTCGGTCTTGTTATAGGTCTCGTTGTCTGTCTCAGTGTCTGTCTCGTTGTCTGTCTCGATGTCAGTCTCAGTGTCGGTATAGGTCTCGTTGTCTGTCTCGGTGTCTGTCTCGTTGTCTGTCTCGATGTCTGTCTCGGTGTCGGTATAGGTCTCCTTGTCTGTCTCGGTGTCTGTCTTGGTCTCGGTCTCATTGTCTGTCTCTGTGTCTGTCTCGGTGTCTGTCTCGGTATCTTTCTAGATGTCTGTCTCGTTGTCTGTCTCGATGTCAGTCTCGGTGTCGGTATCAGTTTCGATGTCAGTATCGGTGTCAGTCTCGATTTCGGACTCGGTGTATGTCTCGATGTCAGTATCGGTGTCAGTGTCGGTCTCGATGTCTATCTCGGTCTTGTTATAGGTCTCGTTGTCTGTCTCAGTGTCTGTCTCGTTGTCTGTCTCGATGTCAGTCTCGGTGTCGGTATAGGTCTCGTTGTATGTCTCGGTGTCTGTCTCGTTGTCTGTCTCGATGTCAGTCTCGGTGTCGGTATATGTCTCCTTGTCTGTCTCGGTGTCTGTCTCGGTCTCGGTCTCGTAGTCTGTCTCGGTGTCTGTCTCGGTATCTGTCTAGATGTCAGTCTCGGTGTCTGTCTCGGTGTCTGTCTCGGTGTCTGTCTCGTTGTCTGTCTCGATGCCAGTCTCGGTGTCGGTATAGGTCTCGTTGTCTGTATCGGTGTCTGTCTCGTTGTCTGTCTCGATGTCAGTCTCGGTGTCGGTATAGGTCTCCTTGTCTGTCTCGGTGTCTGTCTCGGTCTGTGTCTCGTTGTCTGTCTCGGTGTCTGTCTCGGTATATGTCTAGATGTCAGTCTCGGTGTCTGTCTCGGTGTCTGTATCGGTGTCTGTCTCGGTGTCTGTCTCGGTGTCAGTCTCGGTGTCGGTATAGGTCTCGTTGTCTGTCTCGTTGTCTGTCTCGATGTCAGTCTCGGTGTCGGTATAGGTCTCGTTGTCTGTCTCGGTGTCTGTCTTGGTGTCTGTCTCGATGTCAGTCTCGGTGTCTGTCTCGGTGTCTGTCTCGGTGTCGGTATGAGTCTCGATGTCGGACTTGGTGTCGGTCTCGATGTCTGTCTCGATGTCGTTCTCGGTGTCGGTCTCAGTGTCTGTCTCGGTGTCTGTCTCGGTATCTTTCTAGATGTCTGTCTCGTTGTCTGTCTCGATGTCAGTCTCGGTGTCGGTATCAGTTTCGATGTCAGTATCGGTGTCAGTCTCGATGTCGGACTCGGTGTATGTCTCGATGTCGGTATCGGTGTCAGTGTCGGTCTCGATGTCTATCTCGGTCTTGGTATAGGTCTCGTTGTCTGTCTCGGTGTCTGTCTCGTTGTCTGTCTCGATGTCAGTCTCGGTGTCGGTATAGGTCTCGTTGTCTGTCTCGGTGTCTGTCTCGTTGTCTGTCTCGATGTCTGTCTCGGTGTCGGTATAGGTCTCCTTGTCTGTCTCGGTGTCTGTCTCGGTCTCGGTCTCGTTGTCTGTCTCGGTGTCTGTCTCGGTGTCTGTCTCGGTATCTTTCTAGATGTCAGTCTCGATGTCTGTATCGGTGTCTGTCTCGGTGTCTGTCTCGGTGTCTGTCTCGATGTCAGTCTCGGTGTCGGTATAGGTCTCGTTGTCTGTCTCGGTGTCTGTCTCGATATCAGTCTCGGTGTCTGTCTCGTTGTCTGTCTCGGTGTCAGTCTCGGTGTCGGTATCAGTCTCGATGTCAGTATCGGTGTCAGTCTCGATTTCGGACTCGGTGTATGTCTCGATGTCAGTATCGGTGTCAGTCTTGTTGTCTGTCTCGGTGTCTGTCTCGTTGTCTGTCTCGATGTCAGTCTCGGTGTCGGTATAGGTCTCGTTGTCTGTCTCGGTGTCTGTCTCGATATCAGTCTCGGTGTCTGTCTCGTTGTCTGTCTCGATGTCTGTCTCGGTGTCGGTATCACTCTCGATGTCAGTATCGGTGTCAGTCTCGATGTCGGACTCGGTGTATGTCTCGATATCAGTATCGGTGTCAGTGTCGGTCTCGATGTCTATCTCGATCTTGGTATAGGTCTCGTTGTCTGTCTCGGTGTCTGTCTCGTTGTCTGTCTCGATGTCAGTCTCGGTGTCGGTATAGGTCTCGTTGTCTGTCTCGGTGTCTGTCTCGATATCAGTCTCGGTGTCTGTCTCGTTGTCTGTCTCGGTGTCAGTCTCGGTGTCGGTATCAGTCTCGATGTCAGTATCGGTGTCAGTCTCGATTTCGGATTCGGTGTATGTCTCGATGTCAGTATCGGTGTCAGTCTCGTTGTCTGTTTCGGTGTCTGTCTCGTTGTCTGTCTCGATGTCAGTCTCGGTGTCGGTATAGGTCTCGTTGTCTGTCTCGGTGTCTGTCTCGATATCAGTCTCGGTGTCTGTCTCGTTGTCTGTCTCGATGTCTGTCTCGGTGTCGGTATCACTCTCGATGTCAGTATCGGTGTCAGTCTCGATGTCGGACTCGGTGTATGTCTCGATGTCAGTATCGGTGTCAGTGTCGGTCTCGATGTCTATCTCGATCTTGGTATAGGTCTCGTTGTCTGTCTCGGTGTCTGTCTCGTTGTCTGTCTCGATGTCAGTCTCGGTGTCGGTATAGGTCTCGTTGTCTGTCTCGGTGTCTGTCTCGATATCAGTCTCGGTGTCTGTCTCGTTGTCTGTCTCGATGTCAGTCTCGGTGTCGGTATCACTCTCGATGTCAGTATCGGTGTCAGTCTCGATGTCGGACTCGGTGTATGTCTCGATGTCGGTATCGGTGTCAGTGTCGGTCTCGATGTCTATCTCGGTCTTGGTATAGGTCTCGTTGTCTGTCTCGGTGTCTGTCTCGTTGTCTGTCTCGATGTCAGTCTCGGTGTCGGTATAGGTCTCGTTGTCTGTCTCGGTGTCTGTCTCGTTGTCTGTCTCGATGTCTGTCTCGGTGTCGGTATAGGTCTCCTTGTCTGTCTCGGTGTCTGTCTTGGTCTCGGTCTCATTGTCTGTCTCGGTGTCTGTCTCGGTGTCTGTCTCGGTATCTTTCTAGATGTCTGTCTCGTTGTCTGTCTCGATGTCAGTCTCGGTGTCGGTATCAGTTTCGATGTCAGTATCGTTGTCAGTCTCGATTTCGGACTCGGTGTATGTCTCGATGTCAGTATCGGTGTCAGTATCGGTGTCAGTGTCGGTCTCGATGTCTATCTCGGTCTTGTTATAGGTCTCGTTGTCTGTCTCAGTGTCTGTCTCGTTGTCTGTCTCGATGTCAGTCTCGGTGTCGGTATAGGTCTCGTTGTATGTCTCGTTGTCTGTCTCGATGTCAGTCTCGGTGTCGGTATAGGTCTCCTTGTCTGTCTCGGTGTCTGTCTCGGTCTCGGTCTCGTTGTCTGTCTCGGTGTCTGTCTCGGTGTCTGTCTCGGTATCTGTCTAGTTGTCAGTCTCGGTGTCTGTCTCGGTGTCTGTCTCGGTGTATGTCTCGTTGTCTGTCTCAGTGTCTGTCTCGTTGTCTGTCTCGATGTCAGTCTCGGTGTCGGTATAGGTCTCGTTGTCTGTCTCGGTGTCTGTCTCGTTGTCTGTCTCGATGTCAGTCTCGGTGTCGGTATAGGTCTCCTTGTCTGTCTCGGTGTCTGTCTCGGTCTCGGTCTCGTTGTCTGTCTCGGTGTCTGTATCGGTGTCTGTCTCGGTGTATGTCTCGGTGTCAGTCTCGGTGTCGGTATAGGTCTCGTTGTCTGTCTCGTTGTCTGTCTCGATGTCAGTCTCGGTGTCGGTATAGGTCTCGTTGTCTGTCTCGGTGTCTGTCTCGGTGTCTGTCTCGATGTCAGTCTCGGTGTCTGTCTCGGTGTATGTCTCGGTGTCGGTATGAGTCTCGATGTCGGACTTGGTGTCGGTCTCGATGTCTGTCTCGATGTCGTTCTCGGTGTCGGTCTCAGTGTCGGTCTCGTTTTCTGACTCGATGTCGGACTCGGTGTCTGTCTCGTTGTCTGTCTCGATGTCAGTTTCGGTGTCTGTCTCGGTATATGATTCGGTGTCGTTCTCGGTGTCGGTCTCAGTGTCAGTCTCGGTGTCAGTCTCGGTGTCGGTATAGGTCTCGGTGTCTGTCTAGTTGTCTGTCTCGATGTCAGTCTCGGTGTCGGTCTCTGTATCTGTCTAGATGTCAGTATCGGTGTCTGTCTCGGTATCAGATTCGGTGTCGTTCTCGGTGTCGGTCTCAGTGTCAGTCTCGTTGTCGGTCTCGGTGTCTGTTTCGATGTCAGTCTCAGTGTCGGTATAGGTCTCGTTGTCTGTCTCGGTGTCTGATTCGGTGTCGTTCTCGGTGTCGGTCTCAGTGTCTGTCTCGATGTCTCTATCGGTGTCTGTATCGGTGTCTGTCTCGGTGTCGGTTCGGTCTCGGTATCAAGGTCAATGTCTGTCTCGGTGTCGGTATCAGTCTCGGTGTCTGTCTCGGTGTCTATCTCGGTGTCTGTCTCGGTGTCTGTCTCGGTGTCTGTCTCGGTGTCGGTATCAGTCTCGATGTCGGACTTGGTGTCGTTCTCGATGTCTGTATCGATGTCGTTCTCGTTCTCGGTGTCGGTCTCAGTGTCGGTCTCTTTGTCGGTCTCGGTGTCAGTTTCGGTGTCTGACTCGGTGTCTGTCTCGGTGTCTGACTCGGTGTCTGTCTCGGTGTCTGTATCTGTCACGGTGTCGGTCTCGGTGTCGGTCTCGATGTCAGTATCGGTGTCAGTCTCGGTGTCTGTCTCAATGTCAGTATCGGTGTCAGTCTCGATGTCGGTCTCGGTGTCTGTCTCGATGTCGGTCTCGGTATCGGTCTCGGTGTCTATCTCGATGTCAGTATCGGTGTCAGTCTCGATGTCGGACTCGGTGTATGTCTCGATGTCAGTATCGGTCACGGTGTAGGTCTCGGTGTCTGTCTCGATGTCAGTATCGGTGTCAGTCTCGATGTCGGACTCGGTGTCTGTTTCGGTGTCTGTCTAGATGTCAGTATCGGTGTCAGTGTCGGTCTCGATGTCTATATCGGTGTCGGTCTCGGTCTAGTTGTCTGTCTCGATGTCAGTCTCGGTGTCGGTCTCTGTATCTGTCTAGATGTCAGTATCGGTGTCTGTCTCGGTATCAGATTCGGTGTCGTTCTCGGTGTCGGTCTCAGTGTCAGTCTCGTTGTCGGTCTCGGTGTCTGTTTCGATGTCAGTCTCAGTGTCGGTATAGGTCTCGTTGTCTGTCTCGGTGTCTGATTCGGTGTCGTTCTCGGTGTCGGTCTCAGTGTCTGTCTCGATGTCTCTATCGGTGTCTGTCTCGGTGTCGGTTCGGTCTCGGTATCAAGGTCAATGTCTGTCTCGGTGTCGGTATCAGTCTCGGTGTCTGTCTCGGTGTCTATCTCGGTGTCTGTCTTGGTGTCTGTCTCGGTGTCTGTCTCGGTGTCTGTCTCGATGTCAGTCTCGGTGTCGGTATCAGTCTCGATGTCGGACTTGGTGTCGTTCTCGATGTCTGTATCGATTTCGTTCTCGGTGTCGGTCTCAGTGTCGGTCTCTTTGTCGGTCTCGGTGTCAGTTTCGGTGTCTGACTCGGTGTCTGTCTCGGTGTCTGTATCTGTCACGGTGTCGGTCTCGGTGTCGGTCTCGATGTCAGTATCGGTGTCAGTCTCGGTGTCTGTCTCAATGTCAGTATCGGTGTCAGTCTCGATGTCGGTCTCGGTGTCTGTCTCGATGTCGGTCTCGGTATCGGTCTCGGTGTCTATCTCGATGTCAGTATCGGTGTCAGTCTCGATGTCGGACTCGGTGTCTGTCTCGATGTCAGTATCGGTGTCAGTCTCGATGTCGGACTCGGTGTCTGTCTCGGTGTCTGTCTAGATGTCAGTATCGGTGTCAGTGTCGGTCTCGATGTCTATATCGGTGTCGGTCTCGGTCTCGGTGTCTGTCTCGGTGTTTGTCTAGGTGTCAGTCTCGGTGTCGGTTCGATCTCGGTATCAAGGTCAATGTCTGTCTCGGTGTCAGTCTCGATTTCGGTTTCGGTGTCTGTCTCGATGTCTGTCTCGGTGTCGGTTTCGGTGTCTGTCTCGGTGTCTGTCTCGGTGTCTGTCTCGGTGTCGGTGTCTATCTCGATATATGTCTCGGTGTCTGTCTCGATGTCGATCTCGGTCTCGATGTCTGTCTCGATATCTGTCTCGGTGTCGATGTCTGTCTCGGTGTCGGTCTCGGTGTCTGTCTCGGTGTCTGTCTAGATGTCGGTCTCGATGTCAGTCTCGGTATCGGACTCGGTGTCGGTCTCGGTCTCGCTGTATGTCTAGGTGTCGGTCTCGGTGTCTGTCTCGGTGTTAATATCGGTATCGGTATCGGTGTCGGTGTCTATCTCGGTGTCTGTCTCGATGTCTGTCTCGATGTCAGTATCGGTGTCGGTGTCGGTCTCGATGTCTATCTCGGTCTCGGTCTCGTTGTCTGTCTAGGTGTCGGTCTCGGTGTCTGTCTCGGTGTTGGTGTATGTCTCGGTGTCGGTCTCGGTGTATGTCTCGATGTCAGTATCGGTATCAGTGTCGGTCTCGGTGTATGTCTCGATGTCAGTATCGGTGTCAGTGTCGGTCTCGATGTCTATCTCGGTCTCGTTGTCTGTCTAGGTGTCGGTCTCGGTGTCGGTGTATGTCTCGGTGTTAGTATCGGTATCGGTATCGGTGTCGGTGTCTGTCTCGATGTCTGTCTCGATGTCAGTATCGGTGTCGGTGTCGGTCTCGGTGTCGGTGTCTATCTCGGTGTCTGTCTAGGTGTCTGTCTCGATGTCAGTATCGGTGTCGGTGTCTATCTCGGTGTCTGTCTAGGTGTCTGTCTAGGTGTCTGTCTCGGTGTTTGTCTCGATGTCAGTATCGGTGTCTGTCTCGATGTCGGACTCGGTGTATGTCTCGATGTCAGTATCGGTGTCAGTGTCGGTCTCGATGTCTATCTCGGTCTCGGTCTCGTTGTCTGTCTCGGTGTCGGTCTCGGTGTCTGTTTCGGTATCGGTCTCGGTGTCTGTTTCGGTGTCTGTCTCGATGTCGGTCTCGGTGTCGGTCTCGGTGTCTGTCTCGGTGTCTGTCTCGGTGTCTGTATTTGTCACGGTGTCGGTATCGGTCTCAGTGTCGGTTTCGGTGTCTGACTCGATGTCGGACTCGGTGTCTGTCTCGGTGTCTGTCTCGTTGTCTGTCTCGATGTCAGTCTCGGTGTCGGTATAGGTATCGTTGTATGTCACGGTGTCGTTCTCGGTGTCTGTCTCAGTGTCGGTCTCGTTGTCTGTTTCGGTGTCGGTCTCGGTGTCGGTGTCGGTCTCGGTGTCTGTATTTGTCACGGTGTCGGTCTCGGTGTCAGTGTCGGTTTCGGTGTCTGACTCGATGTCGGACTCGGTGTCTGTCTCGTTGTCTGTCTCGATGTCAGTCTCGGTGTCTCGATGTCAGTCTCGGTGTCGGTATAGGTCTCGTTGTCTGTCTCGGTGTCTGATTCGGTGTCGTTCTTGGTGTCGGTCTCAGTGTATGTCTCTATGTCTCTATCGGTGTCTGTATCGGTGTATGTCTCGGTGTCTGTCTCGGTGTCGGTTCGGTCTCGGTATCAAGGTCAATGTCTGTCTCGGTGTCGGTATCAGTCTCGGTGTCTGTCTCGGTGTCTATCTCGGTGTCTGTCTCGGTGTCTGTCTCGATGTCAGTATCGTTGTCGGTATCAGTCTCGATGTCGGACTTGGCGTCGGTCTCAGTGTCGGTCTCTTTGTCGGTCTCGGTGTCAGTTTCGGTGTCTGACTCGGTGTCTGTCTCGGTGTCTGTATCTGTCACGGTGTCGGTCTCGGTGTCGGTCTCGATGTCAGTATCGGTGTCAGTCTCGGTGTCTGTCTCGATGTCAGTATCGGTGTCAGTCTCGATGTCGGTCTCGGTGTCTGTCTCGGTGTCTGTCTCGGTGTTTGCTAGGTGTCAGTCTCGGTGTCGGTTCGGTCTCGGTATCAGTATCGGTGTCTGTCTCGGTGTCTATCTCGGTGTCTGTCTCGGTGTCAGTCTCGATTTCGGTTTCGGTGTCTGTCTCGGTGTCTGTCTCGGTGTCGGTTTCGGTGTCTGTCTCGGTGTCTGTCTCGATGTCGGTCTCGGTCTCGATGTCTGTCTCGGTGTCGGTCTCGGTGTCGGTCTCGGTGTCGGTCTCGGTATCGGTGTCTGTCTCGGTGTCGGTCTCGGTGTCTGTCTCGGTGTTTGTCTAGGTGTTGGTCTCGATGTCAGTCTCGGTATCGGACTCGGTGTCGGTCTCGGTCTCGCTGTCTGTCTAGGTGTCGGTCTCGGTGTCTGTCTCGGTGTCTGTCTCGGTGTCTGTCTCGGTGTATGTCTCGATGTCAGTCTCGGTATCGGTATAGGTCTCGTTGTCTGTCTCGGTGTCTGTCACATTGTCTGTCTCGATGTCAGTCTCGGTGTCGGTATAGGTCTCCTTGTCTGTCTCGGTGTCTGTCTCGGTCTCGGTCTCGTTGTCTGTCTCGGTGTCTGTCTCGGTGTCTGTCTCGGTATCTGTCTAGATGTCAATCTCGGTGTATGTCTCGGTGTCTGTCTCGGTGTCTGTCTCGGTGTCTATCTCGATGTCAGTCTCGGTGTCGGTATAGGTCTCGTTGTCTGTCACGGTGTCGTTCTCGGTGTCTGTCTCAGTGTCGGTCTCGTTGTATGTTTCGGTGTCAGTCTCGGTGTCGGTCTCGGTGTCGGTCTCGGTGTCTGTATTTGTCACGGTGTCGGTCTCGGTGTCAGTGTCGGTTTCGGTGTCTGACTCGATGTCGGACTCGGTGTCTGTCTCGTTGTCTGTCTCGATGTCAGTCTCGGTGTCTCGATGTCAGTCTCGGTGTCGGTATAGGTATCGTTGTCTGTCTCGGTATCTGTCTCGTTGTCTGTCTCGATGTCAGTCTCGGTGTCGGTCTCTGTATCTGTCTAGATGTCAGTCTCGGTGTCTGTCTCGGTATCTGATTCGGTGTCGTTCTCGGTGTCGGTCTCAGTGTCAGTCTCGTTGTCGGTCTCGGTGTCTGTTTCGATGTCAGTCTCGGTGTCGGTATATGAATCGTTGTCTGTCTCGGTGTCTGATTCGGTGTCGTTTAGGTGTCGGTCTCAGTGTCTGTCTCTATGTCTCTATCGGTGTCTGTATCGGTGTCTGTCTCGGTGTCGGTATCAGTCTCGGTGTCTGTCTCGGTGTCTATCTCGGTGTCTGTCTCGGTGTCTGTCTCGGTATCTGTCTCGATGTCAGTATCGGTGTCGGTATCAGTCTCGATGTCGGACTTGGTGTCTGTCTCGATGTCGTTCTCGGTGTATGTCTCGATGTCAGTCTCGGTGTCGGTATAGGTATCGTTGTCTGTCTCGGTGTCTGTCTCGTTGTCTGTCTCGATGTCAGTCTCGGTGTCGGCATAGGTCTCGTTGTCTGTCTCCGTGTCTGATTCGGTGTCATTCTCGGTGTCGGTCTCAGTGTCTGTCTCAATGTCTGTATCGGTGTTTGTCTCGGTGTCGGTTCGGTCTCGGTATCAAGGTCAATGTATGTCTCGTTGTCTGTCTCGGTGTTGGTATCAGTCTCGGTGTCTGTCTCGGTGTCTGTCTCGATGTCAGTCTCGGTGTCTGTCTCGGTGTCTGTCTCGGTGTCGGTATCAGTCTCTATGTCGGACTTGGTGTCGGTCTCGATGTTTGTCTCGATGTCGTTCTAGGTGTCTGTCTCGGTGTCTGTTTCGGTCTCGGTCTCGATGTCTGTTTCGGTGTCTGTCTCGATGTCAGTCTCGGTGTCGATCTCGGTCTCGTTGTCTGTCTCGGTGTCTGTCTCGTTGTCTGTCTCGGTGTCTGTCTCATTGTCTGTCTCGGTGTCTGTCTCGATGTCAGTATCGGTGTCAGTCTCGATGTCGGACGCGGTATATGTCTCGATGTCAGTATCGGTGTCAGTCTCGATGTCGGACTCGGTGTATGTCTCGATGTCAGTATCGGTGTCAGTCTCGGTATCGGTCTCGGTGTCTGTCTCGATGTCAGTATCGGTGTCAGTCTCGATGTCGGACTCGGTGTATGTCTCGATGTCAGTATCGGTGTCAGTCTCGATGTCGGACTCGGTGTATGTCTCGATGTCTGTCTCGGTGTCTGTCTCGGTGTCTGTCTCGATGTCAGTATCGGTGTCAGTCTCGATGTCGGACTCGGTGTCTGTCTCGGTGTCTGTCTAGATGTCAGTATCGGTGTCAGTGTCGGTCTCGATGTCTATATCGGTGTCGGTCTCGGTCTCGGTGTATGTCTCGGTGTTTGTCTAGGTGTCAGTCTCGGTGTCGGTTCGATCTCGGTATCAAGATCAATGTCTGTCTCGGTGTCAGTCTCGATTTCGGTTTCGGTGTCTGTCTCGGTGTCTGTCTCGGTGTCGGTTTCGGTGTCTGTCTCGGTGTCTGTCTCGGTGTCGGTGTCTATCTCGATATATGTATCGGTGTCTGTCTCGGTGTCTGTCTCGATGTCGGTCTCGGTCTCGATGTCTGTCTCGGTGTCGGTCTCGGTGTCGGTCTCGGTGTCGGTGTCGGTCTCGGTGTCGGTCTCGGTGTCTGTCTCGGTGTATGTCTAGATGTTGGTCTCGATATCAGTCTCGGTATCGGACTCGGTGTCGGTCTCGGTCTCGATGTATGTCTAGGTGTCGGTCTCGGTGTCTGTCTCGGTGTTGGTTTATGTCTCGGTGTCGGTCTCGGTGTATGTCTCGATGTCAGTATCGGTATCAGTGTCGGTCTCGATGTCTATCTCGGTCTCGTTGTCTGTCTAGGTGTCGGTCTCGGTGTCGGTGAATATCTTGGTGTTAGTATCGGTATCGGTATCGGTGTCGGTGTCTGTCTCGATGTCTGTCTCGATGTCAGTATCGGTGTCGGTATCGGTCTCGGTGTCGGTGTCTATCTCGGTGTCTGTCTAGGTGTTTGTCTCGATGTCAGTATCGGTGTCGGTGTCTATCTCGGTGTCTGTCTAGGTGTCTGTCTAGGTGTCTGTCTCGGTGTCTGTCTCGATGTCAGTATCGGTGTCTGTCTCGATGTCGGACTCGGTGTATGTCTCGATGTCAGTATCGGTGTCAGTGTCGGTCTCGATGTCTATCTCGGTCTCGGTCTCGTTGTCTGTCTCGGTGTCTGTCTCGGTGTCTGTTTCGGTATCGGTCTCGGTGTCTGTTTCGGTGTCTGTCTCGATGTCGGTCTCGGTGTCGGTCTCGGTGTCTGTTTCGGTGTCTGTATTTGTCACGGTGTCGGTATCGGTCTCAGTGTCGGTTTCTGTGTCTGACTCGATGTCGGACTCGGTGTCTGTCTCGATGTCGGTCTCGATGTCAGTCTCGATGTCGGACTCGGTGTCGGTCTCGATGTCAGTCTCGGTTTCGGTGTCAGTGTCGGTCTCGATGTCTATCTCGGTGTCGGTCTCAGTGTCTGTCTCGGTGTCTGTTTCGGTCTCGGTCTCGATGTCTGTTTCGGTGTCTGTCTCGATGTCAGTCTCGGTGTCGGTCTCGGTCTCGTTGTCTGTCTCGGTGTCTGTCTCGTTGTCTGTCTCGGTGTCTGTCTCGTTGTCTGTCTCGGTGTCTGTCTCGATGTCAGTATCGGTGTCAGTCTCGATGTCGGACGCGGTGTATGTCTCGATGTCAGTATCGGTGTCAGTCTCGATGTCGGACTCGGTGTATGTCTCGATGTCAGTATCGGTGTCAGTCTCGGTATCGGTCTCGGTGTCTGTCTCGATGTCAGTATCGGTGTCAGTCTCGATGTCGGACTCGGTGTATGTCTCGATGTCAGTATCGGTGTCAGTCTCGATGTCGGACTCGGTGTATGTCTCGATGTCTGTCTCGGTGTCTGTCTCGGTGTCTGTCTCGATGTCAGTATCGGTGTCAGTCTCGATGTCGGACTCGGTGTCTGTCTCGGTGTCTGTCTAGATGTCAGTATCGGTGTCAGTGTCGGTCTCGATGTCTATATCGGTGTCGGTCTCGGTCTCGGTGTCTGTCTCGGTGTTTATCTAGGTGTCAGTCTCGGTGTCGGTTCGATCTCGGTATCAAGGTCAATGTCTGTCTCGGTGTCAGTCTCGATTTCGGTTTCGGTGTCTGTCTCGGTGTCTGTCTCGGTGTCGGTTTCGGTGTCTGTCTCTGTGTCTGTCTCGGTGTCGGTGTCTATCTCGATATATGTATCGGTGTCTGTCTCGGTGTCTGTCTCGATGTCGGTCTCGGTGTCTGTTTCGGTGTCTGTCTCGATGTCGGTCTCGGTGTCGGTCTCGGTGTCTGTTTCGGTGTCTGTATTTGTCACGGTGTCGGTATCGGTCTCAGTGTCGGTTTCTGTGTCTGACTCGATGTCGGACTCGGTGTCTGTCTCGATGTCGGTCTCGATGTCAGTCTCGATGTCGGACTCGGTGTCGGTCTCGATGTCAGTCTCGGTTTCGGTGTCAGTGTCGGTCTCGATGTCTATCTCGGTGTCGGTCTCAGTGTCAGTCTCGTTGTCGGTCTCGTTGTCTGTCTCGGTGTCTGTCTCGTTGTCTGTCTCGATGTCAGTCTCGGTGTCGGTATAGGTCTCGTTGTCTGTCACGGTGTCGTTCTCGGTGTCTGTCTCAGTGTCGGTCTCGTTGTCTGTTTCGGTGTCGGTCTCGTTGTCGGTCTCGGTGTCTGTATTTGTCACGGTGTCGGTCTCGGTGTCAGTGTCGGTTTCGGTGTCTGACTCGATGTCGGACTCGGTGTCTGTCTCGTTGTCTGTCTCGATGTCGGTCTCGGTGTCTCGATGTCAGTCTCGGTGTCGGTATAGGTCTCGTTGTCTGTCTCGGTGTCTGATTCGGTGTCGTTCTTGGTGTCGGTCTCAGTGTCTGTCTCTATGTCTCTATCGGTGTCTGTATCGGTGTCTGTCTCGGTGTTTGTCTCGGTGTCGGTATCAGTCTCTATGTCGGACTTGGTGTCGGTCTCGATGTTTGTCTCGATGTCGTTCTAGGTGTCTGTCTCGGTGTCTGTTTCGGTCTCGGTCTCGATGTCTGTTTCGGTGTCTGTCTCGATGTCAGTCTCGGTGTCGGTCTCGGTCTCGTTGTCTGTCTCGGTGTCTGTCTCGTTGTCTGTCTCGGTGTCTGTCTCGTTGTCTGTCTCGGTGTCTGTCTCGATGTCAGTATCGGTGTCAGTCTCGATGTCGGACGCGGTGTATGTCTCGATGTCAGTATCGGTGTCAGTCTCGATGTCGGACTCGGTGTATGTCTCGATGTCAGTATCGGTGTCAGTCTCGGTATCGGTCTCGGTGTCTGTCTCGATGTCAGTATCGGTGTCAGTCTCGATGTCGGACTCGGTGTATGTCTCGATGTCAGTATCGGTGTCAGTCTCGATGTCGGACTCGGTGTATGTCTCGATGTCTGTCTCGGTGTCTGTCTCGGTGTCTGTCTCGATGTCAGTATCGGTGTCAGTCTCGATGTCGGACTCGGTGTCTGTCTCGGTGTCTGTCTAGATGTCAGTATCGGTGTCAGTGTCGGTCTCGATGTCTATATCGGTGTCGGTCTCGGTCTCGGTGTCTGTCTCGGTGTTTATCTAGGTGTCAGTCTCGGTGTCGGTTCGATCTCGGTATCAAGGTCAATGTCTGTCTCGGTGTCAGTCTCGATTTCGGTTTCGGTGTCTGTCTCGGTGTCTGTCTCGGTGTCGGTTTCGGTGTCTGTCTCTGTGTCTGTCTCGGTGTCGGTGTCTATCTCGATATATGTATCGGTGTCTGTCTCGGTGTCTGTCTCGATGTCGGTCTCGGTCTCGATGTCTGTCTCGGTGTCGGTCTCGGTGTCAGTCTCGGTGTCGGTTCGATCTCGGTATCAAGGTCAATGTCTGTCTCGGTGTCAGTCTCGATTTCGGTTTCGGTGTCTGTCTCGGTGTCTGTCTCGGTGTCGGTTTCGGTGTCTGTCTCTGTGTCTGTCTCGGTGTCGGTGTCTATCTCGATATATGTATCGGTGTCTGTCTCGGTGTCTGTCTCGATGTCGGTCTCGGTCTCGATGTCTGTCTCGGTGTCGGTCTCGGTGTCGGTCTCGGTGTCGGTGTCGGTCTCGGTGTCGGTCTCGGTGTCTGTCTCGGTGTATGTCTAGATGTTGGTCTCGATGTCAGTCTCGGTATCGGACTCGGTGTCGGTCTCGGTCTCGCTGTATGTCTAGGTGTCGGTCTCGGTGTCTGTCTCGGTGTTAGTATCGGTATCGGTATCAGTGTCGGTGTCTATCTCGGTGTCTGTCTCGATGTCTGTCTCGATGTCAGTATCGGTGTCGGTGTCGGTCTCGATGTCTATCTCGGTCTCGGTCTCGTTGTCTGTCTAGGTGTCGGTCTCGGTGTCTGTCTCGGTGTTGGTGTATGTCTCGGTGTCGGTCTCGGTGTATGTCTCGATGTCAGTATCGGTATCAGTGTCGGTCTCGGTGTATGTCTCGATGTCAGTATCGGTGTCAGTGTCGGTCTCGATGTCTATCTCGGTCTCGTTGTCTGTCTAGGTGTCGGTCTCGTTGTCTGTCTCAGTGTCGGTCTCGTTGTCTGTCTCAGTGTCGGTCTCGTTGTCTGTTTCGGTGTCGGTATAGGTCTCGTTGTCTGTCTCGGTGTCTGATTCGGTGTCGTTCTTGGTGTCGGTCTCAGTGTCTGTCTCTATGTCTCTATCGGTGTCTGTATCGGTGTCTGTCTCGGTGTCTGTCTCGGTGTCGGTTCGGTCTCGGTATCAAGGTCAATGTCTGTCTCGGTGTCGGTATCAGTCTCGGTGTCTGTCTCGGTGTCTATCTCGGTGTCTGTCTCGGTGTTGGTCTCGGTATCTGTCTCGATGTCAGTATCGTTGTCGGTATTAGTCTCGATGTCGGACTTGGTGTCGGTCTCAGTGTCGGTCTCTTTGTCGGTCTCGGTGTCAGTTTCGGTGTCTGACTCGGTGTCTGTATCGGTGTCTGTATCTGTCACGGTGTCGGTCTCGGTGTCGGTCTCGATGTCAGTATCGGTGTCAGTCTCGGTGTCTGTCTCGATGTCAGTATCGGTGTCAATCTCGATGTCGGTCTCGGTGTCTGTCTCGGTGTCTGTCTCGTTGTCTGTCTCGATGTCTGTCTCGGTGTCGGTATCACTCTCGATGTCAGTATCGGTGTCAGTCTCGATGTCTGTCTCGTTGTCTGTCTCGATGTCAGTCTCGTTGTCTGTCTCGGTGTCTGTCTCGATATCAGTCTCGGTGTCTGTCTCGTTGTCTGTCTCGATGTCTGTCTCGGTGTCGGTATCACTCTCGATGTCAGTATCGGTGTCAGTCTCGATGTCGGACTCGGTGTATGTCTCGATGTCAGTATCGGTATCATTGTCGGTCTCGATGTCTATCTCGATCTTGGTATAGGTCTCGTTGTCTGTCTCGGTGTCTGTCTCGTTGTCTGTCTCGATGTCAGTCTCGGTGTCGGTATAGGTCTCGTTGTCTGTCTCGGTGTATGTCTCGATATCAGTCTCGGTGTCTGTCTCGTTGTCTGTCTCGATGTCAGTCTCGGTGTCGGTATCACTCTCGATGTCAGTATCGGTGTCAGTCTCGATGTCGGACTCGGTGTATGTCTCGATGTCGGTATCGGTGTCATTGTCGGTCTCGATGTCTATCTCGGTCTTGGTATAGGTCTCGTTGTCTGTCTCGGTGTCTGTCTCGTTGTCTGTCTCGATGTCAGTCTCGGTGTCGGTATAGGTCTCGTTGTCGGTATAGGTCTCGTTGTCTGTCTCGGTGTCTGTCTCGTTGTCTGTCTCGATGTCTGTCTCGGTGTCGGTATAGGTCTCCTTGTCTGTCTCGGTGTCTGTCTCGGTCTCGGTCTCGTTGTCTGTCTCGGTGTCTGTCTCGGTGTCTGTCTCGGTATCTTTCTAGATGTCAGTCTCGGTGTCTGTCTCGGTGTCTGTCTCGGTGTCTGTCTCGATGTCAGTCTCGGTGTCGGTATAGGTCTCGTTGTCTGTCTCGGTGTCTGTCTCGATATCAGTCTCGGTGTCTGTCTCGTTGTCTGTCTCGATGTCAGTCTCGGTGTCGGTATCAGTCTCGATGTCAGTATCGGTGTCAGTCTCGTTGTCTGTCTCGGTGTCTGTCTCGGTGTCTTTCTAGATGTCAGTCTCGGTGTCTGTATCGGTGTCTGTCTCGGTGTCTGTCTCGGTGTCTGTCTCGGTGTCTGTCTCGATGTCAGTCTCGGTGTTGGTATAGGTCTCGTTGTCTGTCTCGGTGTCTGTCTCGTTGTCTGTCTCGATGTCAGTCTCGGTGTCGGTATAGGTCTCGTTGTCTGTCTCGGTGTCTGTCTCGTTGTCTGTCTCGATGTCTGTCTCGGTGTCGGTATAGGTCTCCTTATCTGTCTCGGTGTCTGTCTCGGTCTCGGTCTCGTTGTCTGTCTCGGTGTCTGTCTCGGTGTCTGTCTCGGTATCTTTCTAGATGTCAGTCTCGGTGTCTGTATCGGTGTATGTCTCGGTGTCTGTCTCGGTGTCTGTCTCGATGTCAGTCTCGGTGTCGGTATAGGTCTCGGTGTCTGTCTCGATATCAGTCTCGGTGTCTGTCTCGTTGTCTGTCTCGATGTCAGTCTCGGTTTCGGTATCAGTCTCGATGTCAGTATCGGTGTCAGTCTCGATTTCGGACTCGGTGTATGTCTCGATGTCAGTATCGGTGTCAGTCTCGATATCAGTCTCGGTGTCTGTCTCGTTGTCTGTCTCGATGTCAGTCTCGGTGTCGGTATAGGTCTCGTTGTCTGTCTCGGTGTCTGTCTCGATATCAGTCTCGGTGTCTGTCTCGTTGTCTGTCTCGATGTCTGTCTCGGTATCGGTATCACTCTCGATGTCAGTATCGGTGTCAGTCTCGATGTCGGACTCGGTGTATGTCTCGATGTCAGTATCGGTGTCAGTGTCGGTCTCGATGTCTATCTCGATCTTGGTATAGGTCTCGTTGTCTGTCTCGGTGTCTGTCTCGTTGTCTGTCTCGATGTCAGTCTCGGTGTCGGTATAGGTCTCGTTGTCTGTCTCGGTGTATGTCTCGATATCAGTCTCGGTGTCTGTCTCGTTGTCTGTCTCGATGTCAGTCTCGGTGTCGGTATCACTCTCGATGTCAGTATCGGTGTCAGTCTCTATGTCGGACTCGGTGTATGTCTCGATGTCGGTATCGGTGTCAGTGTCGGTCTCGATGTCTATCTCGGTCTTGGTATAGGTCTCGTTGTCTGTCTCGGTGTCTGTCTCGTTGTCTGTCTCGATGTCAGTCTCGGTGTCAGTATAGGTCTCGTTGTCTGTCTCGGTGTCTGTCTCGTTGTCTGTCTCGATGTCTGTCTCGGTGTCGGTATAGGTCTCCTTGTCTGTCTCGGTGTCTGTCTCGGTCTCGGTCTCGTTGTCTGTCTAGATGTCAGTCTCGGTGTCTGTCTCGGTGTCTGTCTCGGTGTCTGTCTCGGTCTCGGTCTCGTTGTCTGTCTCGGTGTCTGTCTCGGTGTCTGTCTCGGTATCTGTCTAGATGTCAGTCTCGGTGTCTGTCTCGGTGTCGGTTCGGTCTCGGTATCAAGGTCAATGTCGGTCTCTAGTCAGTATCGGTGTCTGTCTCGTTGTCTGTCTCGATGTCAGTCTCGGTGTCGGTATAGGTCTCGTTGTCTGTCTCGGTGTCTGTCTCGATATCAGTCTCGGTGTCTGTCTCGTTGTCTGTCTCGATGTCTGTCTCGGTGTCGGTATCACTCTCGATGTCAGTATCGGTGTCAGTCTCGATGTCGGACTCGGTGTATGTCTCGATGTCAGTATCGGTGTCAGTGTAGGTCTCGATGTCTATCTCGATCTTAGTATAGGTCTCGTTGTCTGTCTCGGTGTATGTCTCGTTGTCTGTCTCGATGTCAGTCTCGGTGTCGGTATAGGTCTCGTTGTCTGTCTCGTTGTCTGTCTCGATATCAGTCTCGGTGTATGTCTCGTTGTCTGTCTCGATGTCAGTCTCGGTGTCGGTATCACTCTCGATGTCAGTATCGGTGTCAGTCTCGATGTCGGACTCGGTGTATGTCTCGATGTCGGTATCGGTGTCAGTGTCGGTCTCGATGTCTATCTCGGTCTTGGTATAGGTCTCGTTGTCTGTCTCGTTGTCTGTCTCGTTGTCTGTCTCGATGTCAGTCTCGGTGTCGGTATAGGTCTCGTTGTCTGTCTCGGTGTCTGTCTCGTTGTCTGTCTCGATGTCTGTCTCGGTGTCGGTATAGGTCTCCTTGTCTGTCTCGGTGTCTGTCTCGGTCTCGGTCTCGTTGTCTGTCTCGGTGTCTGTCTAGGTGTCTGTCTCGGTATCTTTCTAGATGTCAGTCTCGGTGTCTGTATCGGTGTCTGTCTCGGTGTCTGTCTCGGTGTCTGTCTCGATGTCAGTCTCGGTGTCGGTATAGGTCTCGTTGTCTGTCTCGATATCAGTCTCGGTGTCTGTCTCGTTGTCTGTCTCGATGTCAGTCTCGGTGTCGGTATCAGTCTCGATGTCAGTATCGGTGTCAGTCTCGATTTCGGACTCGGTGTATGTCTCGATGTCAGTATCGGTGTCAGTCTCGTTGTCTGTCTCGGTGTCTGTCTCGTTGTCTGTCTCGATGTCAGTCTCGGTGTCGGTATAGGTCTCGTTGTCTGTATCGGTGTCTGTCTCGATACCAGTCTCGGTGTCTGTCTCGTTGTCTGTCTCGATGTCTGTCTCGGTGTCGGTATCACTCTCGATGTCAGTATCGGTGTCAGTCTCGATGTCGGTATCGGTGTCAGTGTCGGTCTCGATGTCTATCTCGGTCTTGGTATAGGTCTCGTTGTCTGTCTCGGTGTCTGTCTCGTTGTCTGTCTCGATGTCAGTATCGGTGTCGGTATAGGTCTCGTTGTCTGTCTCGGTGTCTGTCTCGTTGTCTGTCTCGATGTCTGTCTCGATGTCGGTATAGGTCTCCTTGTCTGTCTCGGTGTCTGTCTCGGTGTCTGTCTCGGTATCTGTCTAGATGTCAGTCTCGGTGTCTGTCTCGGTGTCTGTCTCGGTCTCGGTCTCGTTGTCTGTCTCGGTGTCTGTCTCGGTGTCTGTCTCGGTATCTGTCTAGATGTCAGTCTCGGTGTCTGTCTCGGTGTCGGTATAGGTCTCCTTGTCTGTCTCGGTGTCTGTCTCGGTCTCGGTCTCGTTGTCTGTTTCGGTGTCTGTCTCGGTGTCTGTCTCGGTATATGTCTAGATGTCAGTCTCGGTGTCTGTCTCGGTGTCTGTATCGGTGTCTGTCTCGGTGTCTGTCTCGGTGTCTGTCTCGGTGTCAGTCTCGGTATCGGTATAGGTCTCGTTGTCTGTCTCGTTGTCTGTCTCGATGTCAGTCTCGGTGTCGGTATAGGTCTCGTTGTCTGTCTCGGTGTCTGTCTCGGTGTCTGTCTCGATGTCAGTCTCGGTGTCTATCTCGGTGTCTGTCTCGGTGTCGGTATGAGTCTCGATGTCGGACTTGGTGTCGGTCTCGATGTCTGTCTCGATGTCGTTCTCGGTGTCGGTCTCAATGTCGGTCTCGTTGTCTGACTCGATGTCGGACTCGGTGTCTGTCTCGTTGTCTGTCTCGATGTCAGTCTCGGTGTCTGTCTCGGTGTCGGTATAGGTCTCCTTGTCTGTCTCGGTGTCTGTCTCGGTCTCGGTCTCGTTGTCTGTTTCGTTGTCTGTCTCGATGTCAGTCTCGGTGTCTCGATGTCAGTCTCGGTGTCGGTATAGGTCTCGTTGTCTGTCTCGATGTCAGTCTCGGTGTCGGTCTCTGTATCTGTCTAGATGTCAGTCTCGTTGTCTGTCTCGATGTCAGTCTCGGTGTCGGTATAGGTCTCGTTGTCTGTCTCGGTGTTTGTCTCGATATCAGTCTCGGTGTCTGTCTCGTTGTCTGTCTCGATGTCAGTCTTGGTGTCGGTATCACTCTCGATGTCAGTATCGGTGTCAGTCTCGATGTCGGACTCGGTGTATGTCTCGATGTCGGTATCGGTGTCAGTGTCGGTCTCGATGTCTATCTCGGTATTGGTATAGGTCTCGTTGTCTGTCTCGGTGTCTGCCTCGTTGTCTGTCTCGATGTCAGTCTCTGTGTCGGTATAGGTCTCGTTGTCTGTCTCGGTGTCTGTCTCGTTGTCTGTCTCGATGTCTGTATCGGTGTCGGTATAGGTCTCCTTGTCTGTCTCGATGTCTGTCTCGGTCTCGTTGTCTGTCTCGGTGTCTGTCTCGGTGTCTGTCTCGGTATCTTTCTAGATGTCAGTCTCGGTGTCTGTCTGGGTGTCTGTCTCGGTGTCTGTCTCGGTGTCTGTCTCGGTGTCTGTCTTGGTGTCTGTCTCGATGTCAGTCTCGGTGTCGGTATATGTCTCGTTGTCTGTCTCGGTGTCTGTCTCGATATCAGTCTCGGTGTCTGTCTCGTTGTCTGTCTCGATGTCAGTCTCGGTGTCGGTATCAGTCTCGATGTCAGTATCGGTGTCAGTCTCGATTTCGGACTCGGTGTATGTCTCGATGTCAGTATCGGTGTCAGTGTCGGTCTCGATGTCTATCTCGGTCTTGTTATAGGTCTCGTTGTCTGTCTCGGTGTCTGTCTCGTTGTCTGTCTCGATGTCAGTCTCGGTGTCGGTATAGGTCTCGTTGTCTGTCTCGGTGTTTGTCTCGTTGTCTGTCTCGATGTCAGTCTCGGTGTCGGTATAGGTCTCCTTGTCTGTCTCGGTGTCTGTCTCGGTCTCGGTCTCGTTGTCTGTCTCGGTGTCTGTCTCGGTGTCTGTCTCGGTATCTGTCTAGATGTCAGTCTCGGTGTCTGTCTCGGTGTCTATCTCGGTGTCTGTCTCGTTGTCTGTCTCGATGTCAGTCTCGGTGTCTGTATCTGTCACGGTGTCGGTCTCGGTCTCGATGTCAGTATCGGTGTCAGTCTCGGTGTCTGTATCGATGTCATTATCGGGGTCAGTCTCGATGTCGGTCTCGGTGTCTGTCTCGGTGTCTGTCTCGGTGTCTATCTCGGTGTCTGTCTCGGTGTCAGTCTCGATTTCGGTTTCGGTGTCTGTCTCGGTGTCTGTCTCGGTGTCGGTTTCGGTGTATGTCTCGGTGTATGTCTCGGTGTCGGTGTCTATCTCGATATATGTCTCGGTGTCTGTCTCGATGTCGGTCTCGGTCTCGATGTCTGTCTCGATATATGTCTCGGTGTCGATGTATGTCTCGGTGTCGGTCTCGGTGTCTGTCTCGGTGTCTGTCTCGATGTCGGTCTCGGTCTCGATGTCTGTCTCGGTGTCGGTCTCGGTGTCGGTCTCGGTGTCGGTCTCGGTCTCGGTGTCTGTCTCGGTGTCGGTCTCGGTGTCTGTATCGGTGTCTGTCTAGGTGTTGGTCTCGATATCAGTCTCGGTATCGGACTCGGTGTCGGTCTCGGTCTCGCTGTCTGTCTCGGTGTCGGTCTCGGTGTCTGTATCGGTGTCTGTCTAGGTGTCGGTCTCGGTATCTGTCTCGGTGTCTGTCTCGGTGTATGTCTCGATGTCAGTCTCGGTGTCGGTATAGGTCTCCTTGTCTGTCTCGGTGTCTGTCTAGGTCTCGGTCTCGTTGTCTGTCTCGGTGTCTGTCTCGGTGTATGTCTCGGTATCTGTCTCGGTCTCGGTGTCTGTCTCGGTGTCTGTCTCGGTGTCTGTCTCGATGTCAGTCTCGGTGTCGGTATAGGTTTCGTTGTCTGTCACGGTGTCGTTCTCGGTGTCTGTCTCGATGTCAGTCTCGGTGTCGTTCTCGGTGTCGGTCTCAGTGTCGGTCTCTTTGTCGGTCTCGGTGTCAGTTTCGGTGTCTGACTCGGTGACTGTCTCGGTGTCTGTATCTGTCACGGTGTCGGTCTCGATGTCAGTATCGGTGTCAGTCTCGGTGTCTGTCTTGATGTCAGTATCGGTGTCAGTCTCGGTGTCGGTCTCGGTGTCGGTGTCGGTCTCGGTCTCGGTGTCTGTCTCGGTGTCGGTCTCGGTGTCTGTCTCGGTGTCTGTCTAGGTGTTGGTCTCGCTGTCTGTCTAGGTGTCGGTCTCGGTGTCTGTCTCGGTGTCTGTCTCGGTGTCTGTCTCGGTGTCTGTCTCGGTGTCTGTCTCGGTGTCTGTCTCGGTGTATGTCTCGATGTCAGTCTCGGTGGCGGTATAGGTCTCGTTGTCTGTCTCGGTGTCTGTCTCATTGTCTGTCTCGATGTCAGTCTCGGTGTCGGTGTCAGTCTCGATGTCGGTCTCGGTGTCTGTCTCGGTGTCAGTCTCGATGTCGGTTTCGGTGTCTGTCTCGGTGTCTGTCTCGGTGTCGGTTTCGGTGTCTGTCTCGGTGTCTGTCTCGGTGTCGGTGTCTATCTCGATATCTGTCTCGGTGTCTGTCTCGATGTCGGTATCGGTCTCGATGTCTGTCTCGATATCTGTCTCGGTGTCGATGTCTGTCTCGGAGTCGGTCTCGGTGTCTGTCTCGGTGTCAGTCTCGATGTCGGTATCGGTGTCTGTTTCGGTATCGGTCTCGGTGTATGTATCGGTGTCGGTTCGGTCTCGGTCTCGTTGTCTGTCTCAGTGTCTGTCTTGGTGTCAGTATCGGTCTAATTGTCTGTATCGGTGTTTGTCTCGATGTCAGTCTCGGTGTCGGTCTCGGTCTCATTGTCTGTCTCGGTGTTTGTCTCGATGTCAGTATCGGTGTCAGTGTCGGTCTCGATGTATATATCGGTGTCTATCTAGGTGTATGTCTATGTGTCTGTCTCGGTGTATGTCTCGGTGTCGGTTCGGTCTCGGTGTCTGTCTCGATGTCAGTATCGGTGTCTGTCTCGATGTAGGACTCGGTGTATGTCTCGATGTCAGTATCGGTGTCAGTGTCGGTCTCGATGTCTATCTCGGTCTCGTAATCTGTCTCGGTGTCTGTCTCGATGTCAGTCTCGGTGTCGGTCTCGGTGTATGTCTCGGTGTCGGTTCGGTCTCGATGTCTGTTTCGATCTCGGTGTCTGTCTCGATGTCTGTCTCGGTGTCGGTGTCTATCTCGATATATGTCTCGGTCTCGTTATATATCTCGGTGTCTGTCTAGGTGTCTGTCTCGGTGTCTATCTCGATGTCGGTCTCGGTCTCGGTCTCGATGTCTGTCACGATGTCTGTCTCGGTGTCTGTCTCGGTGTCTGTCTCGGTGTATGTCTCGATGTCAGTCTCGGTGGCGGTATAGGTCTCGTTGTCTGTCTCGGTGTCTGTCTCATTGTCTGTCTCGATGTCAGTCTCGGTGTCGGTGTCAGTCTCGATGTCGGTCTCGGTGTCTGTCTCGGTGTCAGTCTCGATGTCGGTTTCGGTGTCTGTCTCGGTGTCTGTCTCGGTGTCGGTTTCGGTGTCTGTCTCGGTGTCTGTCTCGGTGTCGGTGTCTATCTCGATATCTGTCTCGGTGTCTGTCTCGATGTCGGTCTCGGTCTCGATGTCTGTCTCGATATCTGTCTCGGTGTCGATGTCTGTCTCGGAGTCGGTCTCGGTGTCTGTCTCGGTGTCTGTCTCGATGTCGGTCTCGGTCTATGTCTCGATGTCTGTCTCGGTGTCGGTCTCGATGTCTGTTTCGGTGTCGGTGTCTATCTCGATATCTGTCTCGGTGTCGGTCTCGGTCTCGTTGTCTATCTCGGTGTCTGTCTAGGTGTCTGTCTCGGTGTCTGTCTCGATGTCGGTCTCGGTCTCGATGTCTGTCTCGATGTCTGTCTCGGTGTCGGTATCGGTGTCTGTTTCGGTATCGGTCTCGGTGTATGTATCGGTGTCGGTTCGGTCTCGGTCTCGTTGTCTGTCTCAGTGTCTGTCTTGGTGTCAGTATCGGTCTAATTGTCTGTATCGGTGTTTGTCTCGATGTCAGTCTCGGTGTCGGTCTCGGTCTCATTGTCTGTCTCGGTGTTTGTCTCGATGTCAGTATCGGTGTCAGTGTCGGTCTCGATGTATATATCGGTGTCTATCTAGGTGTATGTCTATGTGTCTGTCTCGGTGTATGTCTCGGTGTCGGTTCGGTCTCGGTGTCTGTCTCGATGTCAGTATCGGTGTCTGTCTCGATGTAGGACTCGGTGTATGTCTCGATGTCAGTATCGGTGTCAGTGTCGGTCTCGATGTCTATCTCGGTCTCGTAATCTGTCTCGGTGTCTGTCTCGGTGTCTCTCTCGGTGTCGGTCTCGGTGTATGTCTCGATGTCAGTATCGGTGTCAGTCTCGATGTCGGACTCGGTGTCTGTCTCGGTGTCTCTCTCGGTGTCGGTCTCGGTCTCGATGTCGGTCTCGGTGTCTGTCTCGGTGTCGGTTCGGTCTCGGTGTCGGTCTCGGTGTCTGTCTCGATGTCTGTCTCGATGTCAGTATCGGTCTCGTTGTCTGTCTCGATGTCGGTTTCGGTGTCTGTATCGGTGTCTGTCTAGGTGTCTATCTCGGTGTCGGTCTCGGTCTCGATGTCGGTCTCGGTGTCTGTCTCGGTGTCAGTCTCGATGTCGGTTTCGGTGTCTGTCTCGGTGTCTGTCTCGGTGTCGGTTTCGGTGTCTGTCTCGGTGTCTGTCTCGGTGTCGGTGTCTATCTCGATATCTGTCTCGGTGTCTGTCTCGATGTCGGTCTCGGTCTCGATGTCTGTCTCGATATCTGTCTCGGTGTCGATGTCTGTCTCGGTGTCGGTCTCGGTGTCTGTTTCGGTCTCGGTGTATGTCTCGATGTCGGTCTCGATGTCTGTCTCGGTGTCGATGTCTATCTCGATATCTGTCTCGGTGTCGGTTTCGGTCTCGTTATCTATCTCGGTGTCTGTCTAGGTGTCTGTCTCGGTGTCTATCTCGATGTCGGTCTCG
This sequence comes from Osedax frankpressi, assembly GCA_964035775.1. Classification (NCBI taxonomy): domain Eukaryota; kingdom Metazoa; phylum Annelida; class Polychaeta; order Sabellida; family Siboglinidae; genus Osedax; species Osedax frankpressi. Next base: position 16,486,831 of record OZ038313.1, read on the forward strand.
GTCTCGGTCTCGATGTCTGTCTCGATGTATGTCTCGGTGTCGGTCTCGGTCTCATTGTCTGTCTCGGTGTTTGTCTCGATGTCAGTATCGGTGTCAGTGTCGGTCTCGATGTCTTTATCGGTGTCTATCTAGGTGTCTGTCTAGGTGTCTGTCTCGGTGTATGTCTCGGTGTCGGTTCGGTCTCGGTGTCTGTCTCGATGTCAGTCTCGGTGACGGTTCGGTCTCGGTATCAAGGTCAATGTCGGTCTCGGTGTCTGTCTCGGTGTCAGTCTCGATGTCGGTTTCGGTGTCTGTATCGGTGTCTGTCTAGGTGTCTATCTCGGTGTCGGTCTCGGTCTCGATGTCGGTCTCGGTATCTGTCTCGGTGTCAGTCTCGATGTCGGTTTCGGTGTCTGTCTCGGTGTCTGTCTCGGTGTCGGTTTCGGTGTCTGTCTCGGTGTCTGTCTCGGTGTCGGTGTCTATCTCGATATCTGTCTCGGTGTCTGTCTCGATGTCGGTCTCGGTCTCGATGTCTGTCTCGATATCTGTCTCGGTGTCGATGTCTGTCTCGGTGTCTGTCTCGGTGTCTCTCTCGGTGTCTGTCTCGGTATCGGTCTCGGTGTATGTCTCGGTGTCGGACTCGGTGTCTGTCTCGGTGTCTCTCTCGGTGTCGGTCTCGGTATCGGTATCGGTGTATGTCTCGGTGTCGGTTCGGTCTCGGTGTCGGTCTCGGTGTCTGTCTCGATGTCTGTCTCGATGTCAGTATTGGTCTCGTTGTCTGTCTCGGTGTCAGTATCGGTCTAATTGTCTGTATCGGTGTTTGTCTCGATGTCAGTATCGGTGTCAGTGTCGGTCTCGATGTATATATCGGTGTCTATCTAGGTGTCTGTCTAGGTGTCTGTCTAGGTGTCTGTCTCGGTGTATGTCTCGGTGTCGGTTCGGTCTCGGTGTCTGTCTCGATGTCAGTCTCGGTGTCGGTTCGGTCTCGGTATCAAGGTCAATGTCGGTCTCGGTGTCTGTCTCGGTGTCAGTCTCGATGTCGGTTTCGGTGTCTGTATCGGTGTCTGTCTAGGTGTCTATCTCGGTGTCTGTCTCGATGTCGGTCTCGGTCTCGGTCTCGATGTCTGTCTCGATGTCTGTCTCGGTGTCTGTCTCGGTGTAGGTCTCGGTGTCAGTATCGGTGTCAGTATCGGTGTATGTCTCGATGTCAGACTCGGTGTATGTCTCGATGTCAGTATCGGTGTCAGTATCGGTCTCGATGTCTATCTCGGTCTCGTTGTATGTCTCGGTGTCTGTCTCGATGTCAGTCTCGGTGTCGGTTCGGTCTCGGTATCAAGGTCAATGTCGGTCTCGGTGTCTATCTCGATATCTGTCTCGGTGTCTGTCCCGATGTCGGTCTAGATGTATGTCTCGGTGTCGGTCTCAGTGTCTGTTTCGGTCTCGGTGTCTGTCTCGATGTCTTCTCGGTGTCGGTGTCTATCTCGATATCTGTCTCGGTGTCGTTCTCGGTCTCGTTGTCTGTCTCGGTGTCGGTCTCGGTATCGGTCTAGGTATTTATCTAGGTGTCTGTCTCGGTGTCGGTTCGATGTCGGTGTATGTCTCAGTGTTAGTATCGGTGTCAGTATCGGTGTCTGTTTCGGTATCTGTCTCGGTGTCTGTCTCGATGTTGGACTCGTTGTCGGTCTCGGTGTCGGTCTCGATGTCTGTTTCGGTGTCGGTCTCGATGTCGGTCTCGATGTCAGTCTCGGTGTCGGTATCAGTGTCGATCTCGTTGTCGGTCTCGGTGTCTGTCTCGATGTCGGACTTGGTGTCGGTTTCGGTATCTGTCTCGGTGTCGGTGTCGGTGTCGGTCTCGGTGTCTGTCTCGATGTCAGTATCGGTGTCAGTCTCGATGTCGGACTCGGTGTATGTCTCGATGTCAGTATCGGTGTCAGTGTCGGTCTCGATGTCTATCTCGGTCTCGGTCTTATTGTCTGTCTCGGTGTCGGTCTCGATGTCTGTTTCGGTGTCGGTATCGGTGTCTGTCTCGATGTCGGTATCGGTGTCTGTCTCGGTGTCGGTGTCGGTGTCGGTCTCGGTGTCTGTCTCGATGTCAGTATCGGTGTCAGTCTCGATGTCGGACTCGGTGTATGTCTCGATGTCAGTATCGGTGTCAGTGTCGGTCTCGATGTCTATCTCGGTCTCGGTCTTATTGTCTGTCTCGGTGTCGGTCTCGATGTCTGTTTCGGTGTCGGTATCGGTGTCTGTCTCGATGTCAGTCTCGGTGTCTGTCTCGGTATCTGTCTCGGTGTCGGTCTCGGTGTCTGTATCTGGCTCGGTGTCTGTTTCGGTGTCTGTTTCGGTGTCTGTTTCGGTGTCGGTCTCGGTGTATGTCTCGATGTCAGTCTCGGTGTCTGTCTCGGTATCTGTCTCGATGTCGGTCTCGGTGTCTGTCTCGATGTCGGTCTCGGTGTCTGTCTCGGTGTCTATCTCGGTGTCTGTCTCGGTGTCTGTCTCGATGTCAGTCTCGGTGTCGGTATCAGTGTCGATCTCGTTGTCGGTCTCGGTGTCTGTCTCGGTGTCAGTCTCGATGTCGGACTCGGTGTATGTCTCAATGTCAGTCTCGATGTCGGTCTCGTTGTCTGTCTCGGTGTCGGTCTCGGTGTCTGTTTCGGTGTCGGTCTCGGTGTATGTCTCGATGTCAGTCTCGGTGTCGGTATCAGTGTAGATCTCGTTGTCGGTCTCGGTGTCTGTCTCGGTGTCTGTTTCGGTGTCGGTCTCGTTGTATGTCTCGATGTCAGTCTCGGTGTCGGTCTCGGTGTCTGTCTCGGTATCTGTCTCGATGTCAGTCTCGGTGTCTGTCTCGATGTCGGTCTCGGTGTCTGTATCGATGTCTGTTTCTGTGTCTGTCTCGATGTCGGTCTCGGTATATGTCTCGGTGTCTATCTCGGTGTCTGTCTCGGTGTCTGTCTCGATGTCAGTCTCGGTGTCGGTATCAGTGTCGATCTCGTTGTCGGTCTCGATGTCAGTCTCGGTGTCTATCTCGGTATCTGTCTCGGTGTCTGTCTCGATGTCGCTCTCGGTGTCGGTCTCGTTGTCTGTCTCGGTGTCTGTCTCGGTGTCAGTCTCGATGTCGGACTCGGTGTATGTCTCGATGTCAGTCTCGATGTCGGTCTCGTTGTCTGTCTCGGTGTCGGTCTCGGTGTCTGTTTCGTTGTCTGTCTCGGTATATGTCTCGATGTCAGTCTCGGTGTCTGTCTCGATGTCTGTCTCGGTGTCTGTCTCGATGTCTGTTTCTGTGTCTGTCTCGATGTCGGTCTCGGTGTCTGTCTCGGTGTCTATCTCGGTGTCGGTCTCGATGTCGGTCTCGGTGTCGGTATCAGTGTCGATCTCGTTGTCGGTCTCGGTGTCTGTCTCGATGTCGGACTTGGTGTATGTCTCGATGTCAGTATCGGTGTCAGTGTCGGTCTCGATGTATATCTCGGTCTCGGTCTTATTGTCTTTCTCGGTGTCGGTGTCGGTATCGGTCTCGGTGTCTGGCTCGGTGTCTGTCTCGATGTCAGTCTCGGTGTCGGTCTCGGTGTCTGTCTCGGTGTCTGTATCTGTCTCGGTGTCTGTTTCGGTGTCGGTCTCGGTGTATGTCTCGATGTCAGTCTCGGTGTCGGTATCAGTGTCGAACTCGTTGTCGGTCTCGGTGTCTGTTTCGTTGTCGGTCTCGGTGTCGGTCTCGTTGTCTGTCTCGGTGTCTGTCTCGGTGTCTGTCTCGGTATTTGTCTCGGCGTCGGTCTCGGTGTCTGTCTCGGTGTCTGTTTCGGTGTCGGTCTCGGTGTCTGTCTCGATGTCAGTCTCGGTGTCTGTCTCGGTATCTGTCTCGGTGTCGGTCTCGGTGTCTGTCTCGGTGTCTGTATCTGTCTCGGTGTCTGTTTCGGTGTCTGTCTCGTTGTCTGTCTCGGTGTCGGTCTCGGTGTCGGTATCAGTCTCGGTGTCTATCTCGGTATCTGTCTCGGTGTCTGTCTCGATGTCGCTCTCGGTGTCGGTCTCGTTGTCTGTCTCGGTGTCTGTCTCGGTGTCAGTCTCGATGTCGGACTCGGTGTATGTCTCGATGTCAGTCTCGATGTCGGTCTCGTTGTCTGTCTCGGTGTCGGTCTCGGTGTCTGTTTCGGTGTCGGTCTCGGTGTCGATATCGGTGTATGTCTTGATGTCAGTCTCGGTGTCGGTATCAGTGTCGATCTCGTTGTCGGTCTCGGTGTCTGTCTCGGTGTCTGTATCTGTCACGGTATCGGTCTCGGTGTCTGTTTCGTTGTCGGTCTCGGTGTCTGTCTCGGTGTCTATCTCGGTGTCGGTCTCGATGTCGGTCTCGGTGTCGGTATCAGTGTCGATCTCGTTGTCGGTCTCGGTGTCTGTCTCGGTGTCTGTATCTGTCACGGTATCGGTCTCGGTGTCTGTTTCTGTGTATGTCTCGATGTCGGTCTCGGTGTCTGTCTCGGTGTCTATCTCGGTGTCGGTCTCGATGTCGGTCTCGGTGTCGGTATCAGTGTCGATCTCGTTGTCGGTCTCGGTGTCTGTCTCGATGTCGGACTTGGTGTCGGTTTCGGTATCTGTCTCGGTGTCGGTGTCGGTCTCGGTGTCTGTCTCGATGTCAGTATCGGTGTCAGTCTCGATGTCGGACTCGGTGTATGTCTCGATGTCAGTATCGGTGTCAGTGTCGGTCTCGATGTCTATCTCGGTCTCGGTGTCGGTCTCGGTGTCTGTCTCGGTGTCTGTCTCGATGTCAGTCTCGGTGTCTGTCTCGGTGTCTGTCTCGATGTCAGTCTCGGTGTCTGTCTCGGTATCTGTTTCGGTGTCGGTCTCGGTGTATGTCTCGATGTCAGTCTCGGTGTCGGTATCAGTGTCGAACTCGTTGTCGGTCTCGGTGTCTGTTTCGTTGTCGGTCTCGGTGTCGGTCTCGTTGTCTGTCTCGGTGTCTGTCTCGATGTCAGTTTCGGTGTCGGTCTCGGTGTCTGTCTCGATGTCAGTCTCGGTGTCTGTCTCGGTGTCTGTCTCGGTGTCTGTTTCGGTGTCTGTTTCGGTGTCGGTCTCGGTGTCTGTCTCGATGTCAGTCTCGGTGTCTGTCTCGGTGTCTGTCTCGGTGTCTGTATCTGTCTCGGTGTCGGTCTCGGTGTCTGTCTCGGTGTCTGTCTCGATGTCGGTCTCGGTGTCGGTCTCGTTGTCTGTCTCGGTGTCTGTCTCGGTGTCAGTCTCGATGTCGGACTCGGTGTATGTCTCGATGTCAGTCTCGGTGTCGGTCTCGGTGTCTGTTTCGGTGTCGGTCTCGGTGTATGTCTCGATGTCAGTCTCGGTGTCTGTCTCGGTGTCTGTCTCGGTGTCTGTATCTGTCTCGGTGTCTGTTTCGGTGTCTGTCTCGTTGTCTGTCTCGGTGTCGGTCTCGGTGTCGGTATCAGTCTCGATGTCGGTCTCGGTGTCTGTCTCGGTGTCTGTCTCGATGTCGGTCTCGGTGTCGGTCTCGTTGTCTGTCTCGGTGTCAGTCTCGATGTCGGACTCGGTGTATGTCTCGATGTCAGTCTCGGTGTCGGTCTCGGTGTCTGTTTCGGTGTCGGTCTCGGTGTATGTCTCGATGTCAGTCTCGGTGTCGGTATCAGTGTCGATCTCGTTGTCGGTCTAGGTGTCTGTCTCAGTGTCTGTAACTGTCACGGTGTCGGTCTCGGTGTCTGTTTCGTTGTCGGTCTCGGTGTCGGTCTCGTTGTCTGTCTCGGTGTCGGTCTCGGTGTCTGTCTCGATGTCGATCTCGGTGTCTGTCTCGATGTCTGTTTCTGTGTCTGTCTCGATGTCGGTCTCGGTGTCTGTCTCGGTGTCTATCTCGATGTCTGTTTCTGTGTCTGTATCGGTGTCTGTCTCGATGTCAGTCTCGGTGTCGGTATCAGTGTCGATCTCGTTGTCGGTCTCGATGTCAGTCTCGGTGTCTATCTCGGTATCTGTCTCGGTGTCTGTCTCGATGTCGGTCTCGGTGTCGACCTCGTTGTCTGTCTCGGTGTCTGTCTCGGTGTCAGTCTCGATGTCGGACTCGGTGTATGTCTCGATGTCAGTCTCGATGTCGGTCTCGTTGTCTGTCTCGGTGTCGGTCTCGGTGTCTGTTTCGGTGTCGGTCTCGGTGTATGTCTCGATGTCAGTCTCGGTGTCGGTATCAGTGTCGATCTCGTTGTCGGTCTCGGTGTCTGTCTCTGTGTCTGTATCTGTCACGGTGTCGGTCTCGGTGTCTGTTTCGTTGTCGGTCTCGGTGTCTATCTCGATGTCGGTCTCGGTGTCTGTCTCGGTATCTGTCTCGATGTCAGTCTCGGTGTCAGTCTCGGTGTCTATCTCGGTGTCTGACTCGGTGTCTGTCTCGGTGTCTGTATCTGTCACGGTGTCGGTCTCGTTGTCTGTCTCGGTGTCGGTATCGGTATCGGTGTTAGGTATATGTGCCTGTTTCTGTAGGTGTATCGGAGTCAGTATCAGTGTAAGTGTCTGTCAAGGTGTCGATGTCTCTCTCGGTGTTGGAGTCGGACTCTGTGTCGATCTCTGTGTCTGTTTAGATGTCGGTCTCGGTATTAGAATTCAGTGTCTGTATATTTATGTGTATCGGTGTCGTTCTCGTTACACTGTGCCTGCCTCGGTATTGGTGTTTGTCTCGGTGTTTATCTCGGTGTCTGTATTGGTGTTTGTCTCGGTGTCTGTATTGGTGTTTGTCTCGGTGTCTGTATTGGTGTTTGTCTCGGTGTCTGTATTGGTGTTTGTCTCGGTGTCTCTATTGGTGTTTGTCTCGGTGTCTGTATTGGTGTTTGTCTCGGTGTCTGTATTGGTGTTTGTCTCGGTGTCTGTATTGGTGTTTGTCTCGGTGTCTGTATTGGTGTTTGTCTCGGTGTCTGTATTGGTGTTTGTCTCGGTGTTTGTATTGGTGTTTGTCTCGGTGTCTGTATTGGTGTTTGTCTCGGTGTCGTTGACCGGTGTATATCTAGTTATCAGTCTCAGTATCGGTGTCGTGACGGTGTTGAAGTCAGTGTCGGTGTCGATGCCAGTATCTGTATCTATCTCGGTCTCGTTAGCATTGTCGGTTTCTATGTCGATATCGGTGTAAATGGTAGTGTATGTATCTGTGTCGATGTCGATGTCCGAGTTGATATCGGCGTCGGTGTCGATGTCATTATCGGACTCGGTATATGTGTGTCTCGGTGTCGGTGTTAGCCTCTGTGTGTGTCTCGGTGTCGGTGTTAGCCTCTGTGTCTGTCTCGGTGTCGGTGTTAGCCTCTGTGTCTGTCTCGGTGTCGGTGTTAGCCTCTGTGTCTGTTTCGGTGTTGGTGTATATTTCGGTGTATTTCTCAGATTCGATCTCGGTGTCGGATTTAGTGTCTATCTAGGTGTAGTTCTCAGTGTTAGTCTCGATGACGATTTCGGCATGTCTCGGTGTCGGTGTCTGTCTCAGTGTAGGTCTTCGTATCTGTCTCAGTGTCAGTATAGGTGTATGTCTCGGTGTCGTGCATTATTTAAACAATATAATTAGACGAGTATAAAAACCATATTCACAAAAATGGAAAATCCGGAATATTGCCAAACCTACGATAAGTCATTCAAAGGAAAACATGAAAAATCTCACAAGCGACAATTCTTAGAAATTGAGCAAAGGTATGAAACCAATAGAAGATGATATCCGAGATAAACGAGAGACAAGACAAGAGGTAAATGTGTTGGTTAATTAAACATTAAATATAATTAGATGGCTCCAATTTATTATTAAAAATTATCGTTCATATGATGCAATTAAGATATAATATCTTATAATGCCATCGTCGAACGTCTGTTTTAAGAATCTTGTTATTTAGTTAAATATCTTTCTCTTCTCCTAACAAGATAATACAGTATCCACTTCTATTCCAGACATCTGACCACCTTCCTCCCCGTCCCCATCGAATTCTAAATATTAATTCACCCAGATATATCTCATTAAACAATATAGAAGAGATAAGATATCACTGTATGATGCAAAATTGTGGTGGATGTAGTAGTGGCGGTGGCGGCAGCAGTAGCAGTAGCAGTAGCAGTAGCAGTAGCAGTAGCAGTAGCAGTAGCAGTAGCAGTAGCAGTAGTAGTAGTAGTAGTAGTAGTAGTAGTAGCAGTAGCAGTAGCAGTAGCAGTAGCAGTAGCAGTAGCAGTAGCAGTAGCAGTAGCAGTAGCAGTAGCAGTAGCAGTAGCAGTAGCAGTAGCAGTAGCAGTAGCAGTAGCAGTAGCAGTAGCAGTAGCAGTAGCAGTAGCAGTAGCAGTAGCAGTAGCAGTAGCAGTAGCAGTAGCAGTAGCAGTAGCAGTAGCAGTAGCAGTAGCAGTAGCAGTAGCAGTAGTAGTAGTAGTAGTAGTAGTAGTAGTAGTAGTAGTAGTAGTAGTAGTAGTAGTAGTAGTAGTAGTAGTAGTAGTAGTAGTAGTAGTAGTAGTAGTAGTAGTAGTAGTAGTAGTAGTAGTAGTAGTAGTAGTAGTAGTAGTAGTAGTAGTAGTAGTAGTAGTAGTAGTAGTAGTAGTAGTAGTAGTAGTAGTAGTAGTAGTAGTAGTAGTAGTAGTAGTAGTAGTAGTAGTAGTAGTAGTAGTAGTAGTAGTAGTAGTAGTAGTAGTAGTAGTAGTAGTAGTAGTAGTAGTAGTAGTAGTAGTAGTAGTAGTAGTAGCAGTAGCAGTAGCAGTAGTAATATTAATTTATTTGTCATGGGCAATATTCACATGTGTTTATTAATCATTCATTTTAGAAATTTCACATACATTATTATAGCCAATATTACTAAGATATCAAGTGCCTATATCTTCTATAGCATAGAATCATATCGGTAATTAAAACCTGCAAGATAATATATTTTAAATAAAAATATTTTTTAAATATATTATTATTTTGTATAGAAAATTGTACACATTTAGATATTTATATTAAAACAAAATTATCCAATATTATAATATCATATTCCCAAGTAGATGTAACTAATTCACTTCATTGTGATCAATTTCTCTCCTCCAGGTATCTTGGGTAGTATGAGATTTGCTTTTTTACAATAATACAATATTTCAAAATGTTGTACTTTTACCATTTTTATTAGTTTTAATGAGCTTTCTCTAAACATTACACCGAATGAAATACGAAAATACTTGTTTTACAAGATATAGGAGACGATAATTATATAAAATATCATTAATAAATAATAATTACCTTGAGTAATATAAATAAACAAAATAAATATGTAAGAAATTGAGAAATAAATAATAATCTGATATAATGAATTGTAAAATATCATTTTATGTTGAATTTATAAAAGACTTTATTTACTTCGGCAGATATTTATCTGTGATCTATTAAAATATTAATATTATTAATTATTAAATTGATTAGATATCATTCAAAATAACTCGGTCAATTTTTATCTATTAGATATACATACAAAATATATGATAGTATATTAATTATCAATATAGATGTTCAAAAAAAATAATATTATTTATAAAACCTGGTACATTGAAACGAGAAGTGAAATCATTGGACAGGCTATACAAGCATACCACGAAGTTCCGGTAACCTATTGAAAGTATCTCGGTTATAAGTCAAAAAGTAATAGAGAAAAATTCAAATATCAAAAATTATCAGATCATTTTATATTAATATTTATTTATAGTTCATTTCAAATATAATGTAAAACCTGTTTAAAAACAGTTTAACTAATAAAACATAAGAGCAAATCACAATGTATTAAAATGTAGTTTAACTAGTATGTCATATTAAATTTCATAAACTATAATGAAAACTGATTGTATATAATGTATCATACATATATTTAATTAGTATATAACATGTCGTATAATTAATATTCATTTAATTTTATGTTCTGATATTACAGTTGGCTACTTTAAAAGCATTTCAATAATCCAATTAAACATTAAATATTATACAGAATATTATAAACTACGCTATCTTCCCTTAACATAACACTGCTTTTACATAACGACCCTTGACCCCTATGGTCCTCTTACCTCGGTGGTGAACCAAGTACTACACATGCCAGTCACCAAGGCGGCAGTTGACACCGCACACATGGCCAAACCGGAAGTGGCATGCATTTGTTTCGCATCGGCCAGACGTGGAACTATACGACCAAATGGCGACACCTGGCGGAGAATAAGGTAGTATAATTATAGTATGGAATGTAAGACAGACTATAGGACATACTATAGGACATACTAAAGGACATACTATAGGACATACTATAGGACATATTATAGGACATACTATAGGACATACTATAGGACATACTATAGGACATACTATAGGACATACTATAGGACATACTATAGGACATACTATAGGACATACTATAGGATATACTATAGGACATACTATAGGACATACTATAGGACATACTGTAGGACATACTATAGGACATACTATAGGACATACTATAGGACATACTATAGGAAATAATATAGGACATATTATAGGACATACTATAGGACATACTATAGGACATACTATAAACACTCAATTTATTAATATTTTCTAATATCACACACGCAAACGCTGGAGTGATACAAAACTATTACATATACACACAGTCACACAAATACACACTCCCTCTAGTACAAATACACACTCCCTCGAGTACAAATACACACTCCTTTAGTACAAATACACACTCCCTCTAGTACAAATACACACTCCCTCTAGTACAAATACACACTCCCTCTAGTACAAATACACACTCCCTCGAGTACAAATACACACTCCTTTAGTACAAATACACACTCCCTCTAGTACAAATACATACTCCCTCTAGTACAAATACACACTCCCTCTAGTACAAATACACACTCCCTCTAGTACAAATACACACTCACTCTAGTACAAATACACACTCCCTCTAGTACAAATAAACACTCCCTCTAGTACAAATACACACTCCCTCGAGTACAAATACACACTCCTTTAGTACAAATACACACTCCCTCTAGTACAAATACACACTCCCTCTAGTACAAATACACACTCCCTCTAGTACAAATACACACTCCCTCGAGTACAAATACACACTCCTTTAGTACAAATACACACTCCCTCTAGTACAAATACATACTCCCTCTAGTACAAATACACACTCCCTCTAGTACAAATACACACTCCCTCTAGTACAAATACACACTCACTCTAGTACAAATACACACTCCCTCTAGTACAAATAAACACTCCCTCTAGTACAAATACACACTCCCTCGAGTACAAATACACACTCCTTTAGTACAAATACACACTCCCTCTAGTACAAATACACACTCCCTCTAGTACAAATACACACTCCCTCTAGTACAAATACACACTCCCTCGAGTACAAATACACACTCCTTTAGTACAAATACACACTCCCTCTAGTACAAATACATACTCCCTCTAGTACAAATACACACTCCCTCTAGTACAAATACACACTCCCTCTAGTACAAATACACACTCCCTCTAGTACAAATACACACTCCCTCTAGTACAAATACACACTCCCTCGAGTACAAATACACACTCCTTTAGTACAAATACACACTCCCTCTAGTACAAATACATACTCCCTCTAGTACAAATACACACTCCCTCTAGTACAAATATACACTCCCTCTAGTACAAATAAACACTCCCTCTAGTACAAATACACACTCCCTCTAGTACAAATACACACTCCTTTAGTACAAATACACACTCCCTCTAGTACAAATAAACACTCCCTCTAGTACAAATACACACTCCCTCTAGTACAAATACACACTCCCTCTAGTACAAATACACACTCCCTCTAGTACAAATACACATTCCTTTAGTACAAATACACACTCCCTCTAGTACAAATACACACTCCCTCTAGTACAAATACACACTCACTCTAGTACAAATACACACTCCCTCTAGTACAAATACACACTCCCTCTAGTACAAATACACACTCCTTTAGTACAAATACACACTCCCTCTAGTACAAATACATACTCCCTCTAGTACAAATACACACTCCCTCTAGTACAAATACACACTCCCTCTAGTACAAATACACACTCCTTTAGTACAAATACACACTCCCTCTAGTACAAATAAACACTCCCTCTAGTACAAATACACACTCCCTCTAGTACAAATACACACTCCCTCTAGTACAAATACACACTCCCTCTAGTACAAATACACATTCCTTTAGTACAAATACACACTCCCTCTAGTACAAATACACACTCCCTCTAGTACAAATACACACTCACTCTAGTACAAATACACACTCCCTCTAGTACAAATACACACTCCCTCTAGTACAAATACACACTCCCTCTAGTACAAATACACACTCCCTCTAGTACAAATACACACTCCCTCTAGTACAAATACACACTCCCTCTAGTACAAATACACACTCCCTCGAGTACAAATACACACTTCTTTAGTACAAATACACACTCCCTCTAGTACAAATACACACTCCCTCTAGTACAAATACACACTCCCTCTAGTACAAATACACACTCCCTCGAGTACAAATACACACTCCTTTAGTACAAATACACACTCCCTCTAGTACAAATACATACTCCCTCTAGTACAAATACACACTCCCTCTAGTACAAATACACACTCCCTCTAGTACAAATACACACTCCTTTAGTACAAATACACACTCCCTCTAGTACAAATAAACACTCCCTCTAGTACAAATACACACTCCCTCTAGTACAAATACACACTCCCTCTAGTACAAATACACACTCCCTCTAGTACAAATACACACTCCTTTAGTACAAATACACACTCCCTCTAGTACAAATACACACTCCCTCTAGTACAAATACACACTCACTCTAGTACAAATACACACTCCCTCTAGTACAAATACACACTCCTTTAGTACAAATACACACTCCTTTAGTACAAATACACACTCCCTCTAGTACAAATACATACTCCCTCTAGTACAAATACACACTCCCTCTAGTACAAATACACACTCCCTCTAGTACAAATACACACTCCTTTAGTACAAATACACACTCCCTCTAGTACAAATAAACACTCCCTCTAGTACAAATACACACTCCCTCTAGTACAAATACACACTCCCTCTAGTACAAATACACACTCCCTCTAGTACAAATACACACTCCTTTAGTACAAATACACACTCCCTCTAGTACAAATACACACTCCCTCTAGTACAAATACACACTAACTCTAGTACAAATACACACTCCCTCTAGTACAAATACACACTCCTTTAGTACAAATACACACTCCCTCTAGTACAAATACACACTCCCTCTAGTACAAATACACACTCACTCTAGTACAAATACACACTCCCTCTAGTACAAATACACACTCCTTTAGTACAAATACACACTCCCTCTAGTACAAATACACACTCCCTCTAGTACAAATACACACTCCCTCTAGTACAAATACACACTCACTCTAGTACAAATACACACTCACTCTAGTACAAATACACACTCCCTCTAGTACAAATACACACTCCTTTAGTACAAATACACACTCCCTCTAGTACAAATACACACTCCCTCTAGTACAAATACATACTCCCTCTAGTACAAATACATACTCCCTCTAGTACAAATACATACTCCCTCTAGTACAAATACACACTCCAGTACAAATACACACTCCCTCTAGTACAAATACATACTCCTTTAGTACAAATACACGGGACTCGCCTTATGGTACTTGAGCATTCCACCTGCGATGACCTGCAAACAGATGTAGACCATGGTAGCGCCACCTATGTAACCGTGCCAACTGACACCATGAGGTTTACCGGTGAGTTCCTTATTCAAGAAAATGGCCGCCAAACCTAACGTGTAGATCTTGTTAGCAACGTATCGACGGAGTAACTTTAAAAGCTTTAAGTTGAGATTCAGAAAATCATTATTTCGTCTTTTCAAAGTATTTACATTACAATATTCGGTGAATAAGAACAGTTTTTTAACTATAATTAGCTCAGAAACCCAGGGTAGCGCAGAGTCCAGCAGAGACGCATCCCAGCCAGTGAACAAAGAGTTTTGCAGATCTAGAGTAGTTTGACAATAAACTGCTTTTCGTGGAAAATATCAAAAGAGCCTCGGGAACCAGTAAGCCAAACTATATTAGATTTAATAACGGAGCATCAAAATTTACATTTATAGTAATATAAATAAATAATATAGACTATATGTCACTCGTTGCAATAATTAATTTCAAAACAAATTAGAAGAACAATTATTAATAAAAAAAGTATTCCATAATGTTGTATTAATATTAAAGTATCGTAAATTTGTAAATTTAAAAACTAACTGCAATTGTCATTAAAGTTGGATGCCATGAAAATAAACCTTGAAATAATGATAATTGATAATTAATAAAAAAAATGTATTAATAATTATTAAGTATTTTTATTATGTATTAAATATTATAATTTATAAGTAACATATATATATCATATATAGTATATATCATATTTTCTTTATAATATATATTTAATTAAATTAATTATGATACAAATTATAATTTTTAGATTAATAAATAACAAAATAAAACCGTAATAAATTTAACGAATTTCTAAATAAATCTATCTTAATACAAAATTTACAATATAATATTACTATTGATCACAGGAGTATTTTTTAATAAACTCAGTCTATAGAATTACTGATAATACACTTGATCTAACAAAATACACTGAATGCTAAGATACATCTGAATCTGTTATAACTAAAATTTACAGATAATTATCAAGAGTAACTTACAAAACAAGTTGTGGTATATCACAAGCTTTACATATCAAATATACACCGATGATACTACATTATATTTAGATTTTGATGACTGATCACAGAAAATTAATGAAAAACTGGAAAAAACACAATGATAAAAACTAATTAAATTATCACATAAATTAACATATCACTGAAAACAATAAAAAATTAATTACCTTCTTATCCACATAAATAAAATAAAATTAGAAATTGCGAAGTTCTCTTTGAAACTGATTAAAGATCTTAATGACAATTAAAACAGTAAAATAATTTATTTGTAATTAAGAAAATGACTGAATAACTCGAATACTACATCACATATAAATTCATTAATACTTTCGTGACTTCCTTACTGCTGTAGCCCTTACTAAGAAATGCGGAAATACCAACAGTCAACTAAATGAAATTATTAAGAATTCCACTAGTTTACAGACTAAAATATAAAGACAAAATCTATATAGAATATAAAGACAAAATCTATATAGAATGTAAATGTAAAGACAAGATCTATATAGAATATAAAGACAAAATATAAAGACAAAAATCTATATAGAATATAAAGACAAAATCTATATAGAATATAAAGACAAAATCTATATAGAATATAAAGACAAAATCTATATAGAATGTAAATGTAAAGACAAAATCTATATAGAATATAAAGACAAAATCTATAAACTAAGAGACACAAACTGGCTAACATTCTACAAATTGATATATGAAAACAATAACACATCTAATATTGAACTACAACGAATTCTATGTTTTTAGGACATGACTTTCATCTTAAGAAATATGGTGGGAGTCATTTCCGTACATCACATTAATTTTATGGAATATCCGCTAAAGCATCTTAAAAATATAAAACATAGCAAAATGTCAAGAGGGTTGTAAAAGAAAACCATTTGATGAATTATATCTGAGAAAATAACACATTTTGACTTGATAAATACATTTTAAACTATATATTATATACTGTATCATGTGTATATATTGATTATATTAAATGAATAATGCAATTATCTAATATATATAAACTATATAACATGTCATATCTATTGTGTAAACATTTCTATTTTAAAACCATAAATCATACTTTTTATATTTAAATTCCCACCTAAACCAATTGAATGATATATACATCACTATGTTATCTCATATAAATATATATACACTACATACATCTGGTAATAATTTAGAGATACGAATATAGTATAATAAATATAGTAATAACTGTATTTACAATTATTAAGAAGAGGAAAGAAAATGATGCCATGTTGATATAGCCTTTATTCCATAACACATACTAACATAATGTATACATTATGTATATTATCATATATATATAAAAACAATAAGATACTGTATTACATATATTATATACATCTACATATATACTCTAGAAATATTAAATAATCTAGGAAATTATGAATTGCCTATAAAATAGACTTAAACACATATCATTGATAAAACGTATAGTTGTGTGATTATATGTTAAATTTTGATAAATGGAATAATATGTAATATATTTAGTACATAATTTACGATATTTATATGTATTTATTTACTGTCATAGTCACAATAAACAATATTCGATATTATTGATGTATAAAAATAACTAACTCGATCCTGGTTTAGTAACATATATTATATAGGATGTAAATAATATGCAAGAAAAGTGAGAAACCATCATTAGTGATAATTTATAAACTAAGGATTCATAATATATATATTTAAATTATAAAAATC
The DNA here is from genome assembly GCA_964035775.1 of Osedax frankpressi. Lineage (NCBI taxonomy): Eukaryota > Metazoa > Annelida > Polychaeta > Sabellida > Siboglinidae > Osedax > Osedax frankpressi. The sequence goes on from OZ038313.1 coordinate 16,503,361, forward strand.
AAGATTATCAAAAACTTTACAAGAAAATTATAGATGCAAAACAATATTTCTGGGTATTGTTTATAAATAATATATATAATACTTTATAATTTCAATTTACATATACATACTAAGCATAATTTATATGTTTACATTTTTTAGATATAAGTAATATATATTATAATAATAATGTTTATGAATATATAAATGTAAAACTAAAAATGAGCCTTTTATCTATTTTTGACATTCATTATTAGAATTAAAGAATAATAAGGAAAACCCTTAAATTGATAGGAATAATAAATTCAAAATAGTAAATATATAATTATACAAATAAGACTATAAACAATTGTTATAATCGTGAATTTCAAAGAGTGTATATAATTATGTACTCTACGATGTTATCTTGGTAATCTTGTATATTATTTATTATGAGAAAATCTAAAATACCAAAGAATAAACTTGTAAGATAATCTTATTATATATTTTAAATTAAATTAATACAAAACATGTTTAAAGATATTATATATACTTAGATATATTATATTAAAAAAATTGCTTGACTTTTATTAATCAGTATATAAATAATATTAAGAACTTTTAATAATCGATTTTTTAATAAATCAAATTTGATACTAGAAAACGCGCGAAATCTAAATTTAAAAGTAATGTAATATTTATTATTTCCAAAAAGGTGGTAATTATGTAAAATATTTAATTCGATAATAATGGTTAAATAGATATTTATTTATTACTTAATATATTTAAAATAAACTAATTTTGCAGTTATCGCAGCCTTCAATCAATTCATTTTTTAAAGTTAGTATGTTATATTTTATAATAATTACTCTTAATTATTGATATATAACGATAATACGATAAAGATCTAAATATAACGATAAAAATCTAAATTAAAATAATACAATCATCAGTGCTAATTTTTATTATCCTATTGTTTGCAGAGAGCTAATACACATTCTCTTGTTTGCGATGTCGCCTCATTACAAGATGATGATAATAGCGATTGTCTTATCGTAGAACCGACGGCGAAACGTCAATGTGCGTCTCCTACTGTTGGCAGCGCACACGACATTCGTAAAGCTAATGGAAATCACTTAAAAGAGACACCGGAAAAATTGCTCTCCCCGTCACTTTTCTTCGTACCGGAAACACCGCAGCAACAGCAACACCAGCGCAGTGATGCGACGACGTCATCCGCAAAGGAGATCTCGGCAACGGAACGACGACGTAACATCCGCAGTCGGTCGTACCTCTGCGCGAAGACTAGCTACGAGCTGGAATCCGACTGGAAAGGCGGTCGTCTACAATCCGACAGTAATAAGCGTAAACTTTCGTCGGGCGGAAAAGGCAAACTATTCTGCGGCGTCGGGCACACGTCGAGCAAAGGGCGCCCTCTGCAGAGAATCCCTGATACTAGTCAAAAGATTATTGTGGATAGTAACGCAGTTGAATCCCAATATCGCTTGCTACGGCAAGAAGTACAGCTGCTAAAAACGAAATCTCTGCCATTAATCTCTGAATCTCATCCTCACGTTGTATCAAATACTACCAATCTCGTCGCTTCCTCCAATCAAAATAATACAAATACAGCCGACGCGGGTAGTATAATTTCCTCAATATCCTCTGCTACCTCATTATCCATTTTTACTTCTGCCGCTACGTCTTTCCCTAACTCATCTGCTACCATCGCTACCATCACTAATGGCAACTCAACTACTTATACAAACAATAAAACCTTTATCGCTACCTCTATCGCTTCTTCCACTGCCGCGATCTCCAACTCAAATCATTCTCCAATAATTTGCTCTTCGAGCATCTCGCCAAAAGTCTCCTCTAAACCGACGCCAATCAGTTCCGCCGAGTCATATCGTCGTATGCGAGAGATGAGCCGCGGGGCTCAGATACTGCGCAATCGACGCACTCCACCCCGCGTTATCGTAATGGACGACACGTACGCGCCGGACTGCACTCTGAACGCTACGGACGTCGCGATTACGCCGAAAAGCCGCGCCGCCAACGACTCCGCCGACGACGGCGACGAAAGCGTGCGCGCGATTGCGAAAGAGAGTCAAAGCGTGATTCGCAACGCGCCGTATAAATGGAAGAAGGCGGTCGGTCGGACCGTGAAACCGAGAGCTGCGAGCGGACCTCGCCAACGGGGGCGGAGTGTGTTCGACGACACCGTATTGACCAACATCCTGCACGAGATGAACGCGAACGAATCGAATCCCGAGGCCGACGCTTTCGGCCTCGACGCTGCGGACGGACGCGAAACGCCGGAATCGGCCAGAACGGTGTCGGACAGTTGCGACGAAATCAACGCGACTATGGCGGACATTACCCTGCCCGTCATCACCGCGGAGAACACCGCAATGCCGAGGTTGGCTCCCAGACGTGCGGGTAAAGCGAAATCATTTGAGACGTATACGATATGTAGGAAACTATCGAATGAAAAGAGTGATGCCTTACCTAAAGGGATTATAACTGATGAATCACTGCCAGAAACATGTAATTTGCCAGAAATAAATGATTTGCCAGAAACATATAATTTGCCAGAAATAAATGATATACCAGAAACATGTAATTTACCAGAAACAAATGATCTACCAGAAACAAATGATCTACCAGAAACAAATGATTTACCAGAAACAAATGATTTACCAGAAACATGTGATTTACCAGAAACAAATGATTTACCAGAAACAAATGATTTACCAGAAACATGTAATTTGCCAGAAATAAATGATATACCAGAAACATGTAATTTGCCAGAAACAAATGATTTACAAGAAACATGTGATTTACCAGAAACAAATGATTTACCAGAAACAAATGATTTACCAGAAACAAATGATATACCAGAAACATGTGATTTACCAGAAACAAATGATTTACCTAAAAAAATTAAGTTACCAGAAACATGTAGATTTCAAGTTGAATTTCATGATACAATGGATGTTGAAATTCATTCTTATGATAATAAGAATGTCATTTCATCAAAAATATCTGAAGATTCTGATTTGTCAACATTTGCTGACTCGCAGAAAGATTCTTATTGTATGCAATTCAATCGAAATAAAGTTTTAGAAGTTATTGATGAGGGGTTAGTTATCAAAACCTTTAAACCAATAATTCATTAGTTCCATTTCAATAATTTTTGAATTTTACTTAATAAAGTAAATCTTATTTTATAACTTCATTACATTTTAACTTTCGATTACAATTTAATTCCGTCTCTTGTTTTATTTATCCGTTAATATTTTAATTATTTCAAATCAACCATTTATGATGTCGAATTACTAGATGAAATTAAAATATTAAGTGGAAACATTTTCTATATCAATTCCAACCTGTATAGGATCTCTGTGTTTTTGAAGATCAAAGATCAGCTGGGAGTAGTTTCATCTACGAGACTTAGTCACCAATGGTTAACTTATTTGGTTGTAACAAGTTTGTAACTATTTGAACTAGTTTCTTAGAGATGCATTTGCATGTAGCGAATATCCTTTTTATTTGATATTATAATGGTATTATTATTGTAAGTGGTGAACGAGTTTTAATTTATTTTAGAAAATAAATTGTGATCCCTAACAATTCTTACAAGTTATGGTTTCTTATAAACAAGATCCAGTAACCATTATAATATCACTATAGAATATAAACCAATATACCACTGCACGCTATACTCCTCAATATAATATCGTATCAGGACTGAGACGCAGGTAAGACCTCGCGATTATATCAACATATTGTGGTGTAGACCTTCGCTAGACGTCTCCACTGGTCTCCGGCATTACGAAGTAGACGCACGTAACGGGGCCATAGTTCTGAACCCCGACTCTCTGGTTTCCGGTACCACATTGAATGGAGCCATGTACTGCAATCGAAGGTAGTAGCGATCTCTCTAATACTATCTCCCAACCCCCTTACTACCATATATACCTCATTCTACCATATATTCTACCATATCTACCCATTCTACCATATATACCTCTATTAATTATTTTTTAACTGATTTTTGCTATAAAAACCATATAATCGATCATCAATTTAGTTATAAAATAATAATTTATAAAATTTACATTTCTAGATCTGTTTTGCAGCATTTATTCAAGGTTGGTATCATTTTAAATATTTGTAACTCTACAAATTTATATTTAAATTATATTAAAGTTATAATTGTGCAGTATTGGTTAATTTATATAGCCTTGATAACTATGAATCATGATATTTATAAATTATATTTACTGTTAATATATTTTATATTATGTTAGTTTTATTAAATATGTTTTTTGCATGTTCTTATATAAAATAATTATATTTAATAAATATGTACATAGAATTGATTAAAGTAAATAATTTAAAATATAAAAAAATATGAAAATTAATTATTAGAAAATATTAAATGTCAATCAAAAAATGTACAAATATTTAATGATTCTCTTTTATTATGAATAATTAAAACTAATTCATATAATTAGTGACCAATATTTATTCATATTGATTTTATCTATTTTAAATATAATAATATAATATAATATAATATAAATATTTAAATATATATTTAAAAAAAATTGAAAATTAAAATTAAAAAAAAAAAATTCATTTATCTTTTGTCTTATTTAACCTAGTCGAAGTATTAATTTTTTTATTTCATCTGCGATCAGAAAACAAATGAAAGTAATGCCTCAATGTTCTACGGCACTCTGCTTCACACATTACTTCAAGGACTTATGCCCCTAGCGGGACAATGTAATATCATGATCGAGATTCAGACGCAGACACAACGCATAACTCGTGATTTATCCACACTTCACGATATGTTAGTATAGTAGCTGAAATAAGAAATATAATACTTCTATTCGTGATGATTTCTGATTATATATAAAATAAAAATTATTTTATTTTAATATATATCTATTTCGATATAATTCATAATATACGATGTAGAAAAAAGGCAATTTTTTTCTTTAAATTTATTTTATAATTAAATACAATGATTTTTAATTGATTTCACTTTTTTAGATAGATAATATAACACGAATATAATAAATTTGAAAATATGCAGACTATAAATGTTCATATTTAATTTCACAGGATGTTTCTTGGAATTACTGAAGAGAATATTAAGTTTGAAATCAAAAAATACACCCGACAGATCATTTTGTTTATGAACACTTATATGGCACTTAAACCTACAAGTAAAAAGTTTGAAATCATATTTTAATATTCTAAAATTTAATATTTTGAGAATGTTTAGATAAGAAAAAAATAATCATATTTATTAAATTTATTTTATAATCATTAAATACTAAAATAGTTTATCTCCAAGAAACCACAAAGATGTTATTACAAAGATTATAGATATTGAGCATAACATATCATCTCCAAAGTTAGAATCGTACTATCTAATTAGAATATTAATAATTAAAGCTTAACTATTATTTAATTTATAATTACTTTATTATATATATACGAAATCAATATTTATTACTAAATCAATATTATTCAGTTATAAAATAAATGTTATTTACTTCTTTACTACAAAATACTTAATGATCTATACATACTGTACCATCAAACTATACTCTATTAAACATTATTACATCTAAAAGGCTGTAGCCGTATTGTCGCAATTTATGTAATAACTAAACGTAGTACAATATACCATCATAGATAGTCTGCTATTTCAACACTGCCTCAACACTTCAGATATGGCTTCAAGGGAATTATTGACGTCAGCGTGCTCACGACTTGTCCGAGCGATCGAGTTTCCGTAGTTCAAAAGGTCGCGCGACCTCTCGAGCTAAAGACGGGTCGGCCGTCGCGGTCCGCCGAACACCTAGGTCAGGTCGCAATGTACTCGATGATGTTGGCGCAAATGGCTGGAGCTGGAGCTGGGGCTGGTGATGCCCCCATGCTAGACGGACTTCTTATGTACCTCATAGAAGGCAAACCAACAAAAATCAAGTCTAATGAACAAACGCAGAAAGGTAAACAATTGTTGTAAATCGAACATATTGCTGAAATTATTGCAATGAAATTACAATTTTTAGATTTATAGAAAAAGTATTCAGATATTGGTTTTATCTCTCTCTCTTTATCTTTCTTCTTCCCTTTTCTTCTTTCCCTTTTCTTCTCTCCATTCCCTTTTCTTCTCTCCCTATATCCCCGACCCTAAAACATACTTTCTAATCTACTCAGGTATAATCTTACTCCGAAACTCATTTGCTCGTTACCTTGCTCCTCTTGTGAGTATGAAACACGACGAAGACGATGGCGCTTGCGTTATCCCACCATTTCAAGGTCGTGGAACTCCAAATGGAGTAGATTACGACCATATTAGGAGTCTCTGCGATATAGAGGACATTCCGGAAGTTCTAAACGACGACTTCAAATGTTCTAAATGTCCTCAGCTTCTTAACTGCACTCTTTATCAAAAGTTAATTTCCTATGCAAACATTACCTGAAATCATTTTAATATCATCAATAATGATATCATTTATTCTCATTGCTGATATTAATCTACTTATTTAAAAACACGCATATTCTATTTACCTTCCAAAGTAAACTTATTGAAAGGATCTTTCATGTATTTGTAAGAGTAATAATAACGAATCTTAAAATATCCTGCGATGCCTTCCTTGCTTCCCTTAATCTCTTCGGGTTTTTATTCGTTTAGAATCGAGAATCAATCGGAGTTTCCGGAAAATCACGTCATGCACAAACTTGGACCCTCTTCGATTGGTCACCTGACCCCGGGTCACGTCGACTACTTCTCCAAGTGGTTCCTGTTGTCGCAGCTGGAACTCGCGGCCGCCTCCGCCGGCAAATTGGCTCTGAAACGGATTTGGAGACGCAGTTCCCTGCAAAGGTTTCCGCGACTGTTTGCTTACGAAGGCAAGGTTTTGTAAGCAATCGCACGTGGGCCCACCTCTAGACCGAACGCACTGAGAAGTAATCTTACACTGAATGTGCTACGCCTTCGATGCAGTATTTGTTTAAATGAAATTACGGAAGCGGTAGTTCTTTAGCTAATGATTAGGTTGTCAATAAAGATGTCAATAATGATTAGGTTGTCAATAAAGATGTCAATAATGATTAGGTTGTCAATAAAGATGTCAATAATGATTAGGTTGTCAATAATGATGTCAATAATGATTAGGTTGTCAATAAAGATGTCAATAATGATTAGGTTGTCAATAATGATGTCAATAATGATTAGGTTGTCAATAAAGATGTCAATAATGATTAGGTTGTCAATAATGATTAGGTTGTCAATAAAGATGTCAATAATGATTAGGTTGTCAATAAAGATGTCAATAATGATTAGGTTGTCAATAAAGATGTCAATAATGATTAGGTTGTCAATAAAGATGTCAATAATGATTAGGTTGTCAATAAAGATGTCAATAATGATTAGGTTGTCAATAAAGAGATCGTGAGTTTTCATAGCCTCCATATTAATTAACTAGTATAAATTATAATAATAATTAGTGATTGCAATTGTAAATCAAATCTATACTTATGCATTTGGCTACACGAGAGTTTTGCTATACGAGAGTTTTGCTATACGAGAGTTTAGTTTACAAATTGTTAATTAATCAGGGAACAAGCCGGACTTTGTTTATCTCAAATGATTATTCAACATTCTGAAAGTGTCATCACTGGTGGCTATAAAATTGAATTCCGGCGTTCTGTTACCAGCAATATGTTAGTTATTGTTAGCTATTGTTAGCTATTGTAGCTATTGTAGCTATTGTATACTGTGCATTGTTCAGTATACAATGTTCAGTGTATAATGTACAACGTACACTGTACAATGTATGAAGTACTATAAATAAACTATAGAATTAATATAAATATATTATCAATAATAGTAATTCATTTATATTATTTTATTTAATTAATTATAAAAGGATAAATATAATTTATATTACTTTCAATTTCTGATTAATGAACATATACATTATATAATGTATATATTAATAAAAATAAGTATATATAAAATAGTAGTAGAATATATTTACTTTACTGTATCAAGTAAATAGGCACTCATGTATGAGTTTAAGTATCAATGATTCTCCTCTTCCATTTCAATGATTCTGTAATTCCATTTCAATGATTCTGTAATTCCATTTCAATGATTCTCTAATTCCATTTCAATGATTCTGTAATTCCATTTCAATGATTCTCCAATTTTGCAGTGTTACATCTTTAAACTGCACTGGTGTGTTCCCCGGCGACAGCCTAACTGTCAGTTCAGAATGCCGTACGCACATTTGTTACTCCGAAGTCTTTGTACAGCACACCGGTCCGGATTCTGTAGTGGTAATCTGCATGAAGTTAGTAATCAATGCAAATAATCTAGGGCGAATATTATTTAAAGGTAGTTATTTTAATAGAAATCATCACTTTTTGTTAACAAATCATGTTTGTATTTGATATGATTTTATTTATTAATAGGAATCTTTACGCATTCCCTGGTACCTCTGTCGTCTACCGGCTGGACAAGACTGACACATTCAACACGTCTTCGATATGCCTAAGGAATGTTTTATCTCTAATGCAAGATGATGCCGCCAGGTCTGTCTCCCCGACTCAAATCTTATCATATCCCCATTAGAACCCTACTAATATCCGGCAATTTGCCTTCTAATTTGCCCCCCTTTAATTACCGTCGCAGTAAATATACTAGATTTATGCGATATCCCTACACTCCCTTCAACTTCTTACATTCACTATATATGACCCCACTTTCTTAACCCAACCCCAAACCCCACTTTCTTAACCAAACCACACTCACCTTTTAACTTTCATCATTTGATTCCCACATCTCTTAAGCCTCTACACCCAGACCTCGTCACTCTATTACCTCCCATAACTCAACCCTCATACAACCCTCATACCACTCCCTTAACTCTTATCTCTCACTCTCATAATCCCTAACTCCCATACATACTAATCTCTGACTACAAGTTACCCAATCCCTCCAGATAGATTCTCTTATCTATTACTTTATAAATCCTTCACCTTTCTATATTCACCCTCATCAACTAAACCCCGATATCCTCCAACCCTCGCTATCCCTATTACTTACCAGCCTTCGTTCACAACACCATCTCATACCTCCCACACTACACTCCTTTACTACACTCCTCCCTTTACCTCTTCGCATTTAGTAAAAGATTACGAGAATTAATCATCGACCTGAAAGAACAAAGTATGAATACGAAATTTCCGAAGAAATATCTCGATCTAGGTCGGTAAAGTTGCTTTAGAGATTTCTATAGCTCCGTCTCAATAGCGAGGCCCATTGGACAACCCTACACCCCATTCCACTATCACGACATACCTTCCTTATAACCCTACTATAATCTCTCACGATACCCTCTCACAGCGTCCCCTGACAATATAGCATCTGAACGCAAACTAATACCTCCTGCAACAACTTTTCGTACATCCCTACCAACATCCCTACCAACACCACTACCAACACCACTTCTAACACCACTACCAACATCCCTACCAACACCCCTACCAACATCCCTACCAACACCCCTACCAACATCCCTACCAACACCCCTACCAACATCCCTACCAACATCCCTACCAACATCCCTACCAATATCCCTACCAACACCCCTACCAACATCCCTACCAACATCCCTACCAACACCCCAACCAACATCCCTACCAACATCCCTACCAACACCCCTACCAACATCCCTAACAACATCCCTACCAACATCCCTACCAACACCACTTCCAACACCCCTACCAACACCACTACCAACATCCCTACCAACACCCCTACCAACACCCCTACCAACATCCCTACCAACACCCCTACCAACATCCCTACCAACACCCCTACCAACACCCCTACCAACACCACTACCAACACCCCTACCAACATCCCTACCAACACCCCTACCAATACCCCTACCAACATCCCTACCAACATCCCTACCAACATCCCTACCAACATCCCTACCAACACCCCTACCAACACCACTACCAACATCCCTACCAACACCCCTACCAACATCCCTACCAACACCCCTACCAACACCTCTACCAACACCTCTACCAATACCACTACCAACACCTCTACCAATACCACTACCAACACCACTACCAACACCACTACCAACACCACTACCAACACCACTACCAACACCCCTACCAACACCACTACCAACACCATTACCAACACCACTACTAACACCACTACCAACACCCCTACCAACACCACTACCAACATCCCTACCAACACCCCTACCAACACCTCTACCAACACCCCTACCAACATCCCTACCAACACCCTTACCAACATCCCTACCAACACCCCTACCAACACCCCTACCAACACCCCTACCAACATCCCTACCAACACCCCTACCAACACCCCTACCAACATCCCTACCAACATCCCTACCAACATCCCTACCAACACCCCTACCAACACCACTACCAAAATCCCTACCAACACCCCTACCAACATCCCTACCAACACCCCTACCAACACCCCTACCAACATCCCTACCAACATCCCTACCAACACTCCTACCAACACCCCTACCAACACCACTACCAACACCCCTACCAACATCCCTACCAACACCCCTACCAACATCCCTACCAACATCCCTACCAACACCCCTACCAACACCCCTACCAACACCACTTCCAACACCACTACCAACATCCCTACCAACACCACTTCCCCCACAATACCCCCACGACACCTCACCCCAGCCATGCCGATTATGAGGAGCCTGAATAAACCCCAGGGTATTGCGGTTCTAAAGGCCCTTCAAAACTCTGAGTATATTCTAATCAATGGATTTCCTGGAACAGGTTATAAGCAAGCCGGCACAGATTACAAAACATGCAATAACAATATCTGATCATAACAATTTTAAAAATAAATATCCAGGAATAAAAGTAATACACAATTTTCAGGATATTCGTTGAATTTTATTGTTCAAATTTTAGGTAAACTTTTTCATACTAATACAAATTATAATATATTTTATTTATTATATAATTATTGCAAATTCATCGTATTGCATCTTTATTATTTACTCAAAAACTAAGCAGTACTCCGATTTACCTTCAATATGTTGCTCTTTATAAAATGATTTCATACAGGTAAGACATCAACAATAGTGGCATTACTGCGAATTTACATTCTTATCGGTAAGACAATTCTTTTGACGAGTTTCACACATTCAGCCGTTGATAATATCCTCGAGAAACTTATTCCGGTTATTCCCATTTTGTATTATTTACAATTATCATATATTGTCCCATTGTTTACATGTACTTTACATATGTTTTCATTATACCTTGGTCAATTATATTTATAAGTTATTATAAGTTTAATTAGGAATTCCGTAATATTAAAAAACCCTCCTTTGCATTTAGTCTTTTATCGTCCAGGGAATAAGATTCTCATAAATCTTGATTAAATACATCTTAAAATTCAATATTGATTATTTATATAAAATAAAAATGAATATAAATAATTATTTTAATCATATATTTATTTAAATAGAATTATATATATTCTATTTTATGGGATATTAGAATATTAATGAGAGTGAAATATTTTGAATGAAAAAAAATTGTTTCATTTATATTTCAAAATGAAAACCATATTCTGTTGTGATTGGAAGAAAGAGTTCTTTGTAAAATAATGTTATTTAATACATTTATATAAAATACAGTTTAAACATTATTTAAAAAAATATTATTTGTGGGAAATATAAATATTTCTAAATATTTTTTTGAGTATTGTAAAATTCTGATTATTATAACTATCTAAAATATGATGTATAACTATAATGACTTGAGTTAATTGTTGTACTTATGAGCCTAAAAATACATTAATTCATAACAAATCATTTTGATATTGTGTAATGAATAAAATGGACGATTTTGATGATAAATATTAAGAATTTGAATAACTTTTTTCTTTTCATCCAATCTATAAAATTTTAAAATTACTATAATCTAAATCATTAGTTAACTAATGATTTTGATATATTGTATATATATCATTAAAATCTATATTTGTATAATAATTATCTTATAAATTTAGCAGTATGTCAATTTCAGAAAAAAAATTAAATAATTAAAGACTCATCAATTTTATACTCTATAATTGTCATAATAATATTTTTTTATATCTGAATGTACAAAGAAAGTTCTACTTCATGAGATTTAATTCTAATTATAGAAAATCTATAGTTTTAATAGTTTAATAGCCACTTAGTTCAATAACATGAATGAGAACCATTTAGTTTTATCAAATTGACATATTTCTATACTGATGATTTCAACATGTACACATTAAAACCTTAAATACGAATGAAAGTTAAACAAATGTATTAAAATCATAACGTATTTGATATAAAATTATAATTTTATTAAATATTTGCATTATAAAATGTTTTTATCCTCCAGTTATTTGAACTACCATATATCTCTACAATTGCCAATAACATTAATTACCATGTCAATTACCTCTCTTTACTAATTGATTCTTCAGTATGACCTGCCAATTGTTCGACTTGGTAGAACAACGAGAGTCCATCCACTTATTCGTAGATACACCGTTGAAGAACAGACTAAAAATATTACAACTCCTCAACAACTCAAAGACTTCTATAGTTCAAAGGTTAAATACAGGAGCGTTTATTTTGTTGTTGCATAATATTTCCTTAGCGATTATATATTCATTATATTTTTTTTGATCTTGTTAAAAAATTTATATAATCCTATTTTTGTATTATCAATATAATTCAGTAAGTTATTCCTTCCCACTAGCAGCTAATTTGTAATTGAACCTTTATATGAATATAATGAATACCTTTATCCGCTATTGCATCCGCAGAAGATATTCGCCTGCACCTGTCTCAGCGTCGCGAGCTCCCCAGCTTTGCAGTTACGTCGTTTCGATTTGTGCATTGTTGACGAGTGTTCTCAGATTCTAGAGTCGGCGGCGATTGCTTCCCTCGCAGTTGCGGATAAGTTCTTATTGCTAGGCGACGACATGCAATTGTCGCCGATGGTGAAATCTCACGACGCAATGTTAGTGGCCCGCGTAGTTAGTTCGCATGGATATTTTGATGTGGGCAGAGGAGGCAATTTTCGGTAATCGGAAGGAGCGGTTAGCGGAGGTTGTAGTCGGATTAATGATGAGATAGGAAAGTAATGCGTCGCGTTGAAGTCTGAAGAAAAAAGCAGCTGATGTCAAATTCGAACATGTCTTTTAAGTTAAGTAAGAATTCGGGAACCACAAAACACTGAGAATTTTATTATATTCTAAAGCAAAATTTATCTTTAACATAAAATTATAAAATATACTTAATCTTGATAATGGCAAGATTATAGATTTGTATTATTTAATTTGAATATCCAGAATCATACATTCCTATAATTGCAATTTCTATTTACTCATAGGAAACTAGGAATGAATATCAGTTTATTTGAACGACTCAAGTCTAATGGAAAATACACACAACAACTATATTTACAATATCGAATGAATAGGTAATATGAGTGAGTGATAGTCTGCTATACATATATAATACATATATAATATTAGTTTTAAAAATTAATATATATTTTTATTATTATTTATCTTCATATTTTTATAAATTTATTTATTTTCTGAAAATAAATTCTTATTACTAATATAAGTTTTGTTTGTAAAAATGACACTTCTTTAAGGGCCATCATGAGGCTGAGTAATGAATTGATTTATAACGGGCAAATGAAATGTGCTAATGAAGAAGTTGCAGAAGCGAGAATTTCTCTCTCGAGTGACCAACTCTTGAAGTGGAAAAGTATGGTACAGGTTACATAAAGGCATCATATATCGTAGATATCATTATTAAGGCAGTCTTTATTGATATATTATATTGTTATCATTACAAAACCTCTCTTATAGGTACAACCAAATTGGATGAGCAATACTTTATCTAACGAAAAATCACATGAAGTCCATTTTTTGGATACAAATAATGTTAGTATGTAGTTTTCAATAGTGCATATAACTAAATTATGGATTATCCATAGAAGTTAAATATTTTATAATCATAAAGCTAAATAAAATGGAAGAAGACAAAGAAGTGAATGAGAATGAAAGTATTATTATTTGCGCAATTTCAAAACTCTTCATTCAGGTTTGCATATATGACTAGATTTTGTTAGTCATTTTTTACAATTACTTTCAATTTCAGAATTTAGGAATTCCTGCTTCTAATATTGGAGTAATTTCTTTATACAATAAACAAGTGAAATTCATACAAAAGAACATTAAATGTTTAAATTTAAAAGAAATTCCAGAAATAAATACAATTGATCAATACCAAGGAAGAGATAAATCTATAATCATTGTATCTTTTGTCAAAGAAAATATTTCTAAGGTTTTTTTTTGTGAGATCATAGTAGTTATTAAAAAATGTATTCGTAACAATTTAAGCGATTATTGAATTTCAAGATAATTAACTAATAGTTGATATTTTTAGATTGCAGGAATAATCAATGATAAGAGAAGACTAAATGTAGCTTTATCAAGAGCTAAACACAAGTTAATTTTAATTGGGAACATAAATACACTAAATCAGTATTCAATAACAAAAAAATTAATAACAGACATACTTGATACAAAACAAGTTAGTATAATAATTTATTATTTAATATATACACTATATTCATAATACATCATAATACATCTATCGATTACAGATCATTTCATTACCAGCTGATTCTATTTGTTACTGTGAGAATATTTTATAAATAAATTATTTATTTGAATTTGAATATTATTTATTGAACAAATTCATTGTAATTATTTATAACAAAATTAAATTTTGTTAAAGGCGGCAATATCTACAGATTGAACAAGTTCATCAAATTTATAAATTTCTTCTTCAAGGAAATCTGTTCCTACGAGATCATCAACCACAACGCAGCAAATCTGTAATTTCTTGATACCATAGGCGAGCGGGACTAGTTTTGCTGAAAATGGATAATAAATAGAAAAATATAATAATACAAATCTTGTCATATTAATATTTAAATAAGTAAACATATAATCTAACATGCTCCCCATAATAATCCTTCGGTTTTAATTGTCCTTACAGCTACTTCAATTGATTCCATGTTAGTTTCATCATCCCATGGTTTTACATCGAGGATGATATTAGATTTGGCAATAACAGCAGTTTTCTGTGATTTCTTTTCAGTATATGCTGCAATACGTTCAGCTTTGATCTTCTCGGCTTCTGCATCAGCTTCTTCATCTTCTCCAAATAAATCAATATCATCTGTAACAAATCATGAACTTAATTCAATATCTATTCAATTTAAATAATATGGAAATATATGTTATGTGAATATGCTGTATCTAGTTTAAACAATCGAAAATAAAAATATAATACATTAATTTTATAGGGACATCAAAAATGACTTTTATAAAATATTTTGCTGAGGTAGTATTTTCTATTTTAATGTGTTTTACCTTCGTCCTCGTCATCATCAGCTGCTACAGCTGGTTGCTGGGCACCGGGGAAAGCTGATCGCTCAGATGAAGAATATGAAGCAATTTGGCGATACCAACGAGCAGCATGTGTTTGACCAGCAGCTGGACATTTTGCGACCTCATTGAAAGCAGCTACATCAGTTTGCGATGGAACAAAACTGTAATTAATTATAAATTAGCTATGAAAATTATATCACAAATAATGGTAATCATTGCTTTTAAATGAAAACAAGATAAACTGTTGTAATTGAATGTTACTGTGTTACCATGTTGTTTTAGAATGTCTGCAAATTTATGAATAATCATGTAAACAAGAGGCTGTACTAGAAAATACATATTAAATATATCTAGTTTATATTTCATAGACTCTTAACATAGGTTATTGTGCAGATATTTAGAGCATATATATAAAATAACATTAGCAAAACAAATTACTGGCTTTTGAAATGTTAATTAATACTTTAATTGAAAACATAAAATTGAACATTTAAAAAAAATGTGAATTTTTGTTGTATAATATAAATTTAAATATAGATTTAAGGCATAAAAATGTTCTTGGGTCAACAATATATAACAATATTCAGTAAGAATAGGGCAGAAAATAGTGTACCAACATAAATATCTTTTAGGATATACATATTGTGGATATGGAACTAGAGTCAAAAAGAAAGATTAAATAAGAATTTCAATCCATTTGACAAAGATAAATTAACAACAGGTGTTTGAAATTATCTCATAGAAGTGATTGTATAGAAGAAATGTGCAAAATTGAAAAAATATATTTTTGGAACTGCTAACCAAGTATTAAATGAGAAGAAACATTCAATAATAGAGAAATAATCATTGAATGAGATAGAACATTCAACCATTGAGTAATAATCATTAAATGAGATTGCACATTCAACCATTGAAAATAATCACTAGCAGCCATTTTGGGGTTAAAGAAATGTCACCATTAAATATTTTGAGCACAACTTACAGTAGAGACTTATTATAAGACTTTTGTACAGCTATTTAAAAGTAATAAGTTAAAAAAGATACTTTGAGATTACAGAGTCAGATTGCGGCTAATGAAATGTAATGTGAAATAATCCCCATATCAGGAAAGAATAACGAAGGAGCTCAATAAAATTATTATTTAAAATAACCAACAAAAATCCTTATTAGAGAAATACATGATGCTCATCAATTCATACATTTGTATTTGGAGAGTGAAAGTTAGTATTTAATAGTAGACCTATATAGTTTGATATACGATTAAGATGTATCGTAGTTATGGTGAATTCACGTATTTCGTATACTCACACCTATAAATAATATTCACTTTAAAAATAATAATTAATTCTAATCAATAAAATAATAAATGATAAACATATACAACATATTCAAGTATATAAGATTAAGTAAAAAATATTAAATTTAAAAATATAAGTTTTCATAAATATAGAGAATCATATTAAAATGATGTATATAAGCAACTCAATAACCTATATTATAAGCTTATAGTAATTATTTTTTAAATAATAATGTATTATACTGCTATTCTAATATAAGTCCAACAAAATCTATAAAATTTAATAATAATTTTGCAAAGGACATATATGTTATATATAAACTTTATAATAAATTACAATTGATGTAAATATATATATTTAATGAATAGTAATATGAACCCTTCTAGGTAACTCTTGGTAGATAGGAATTCGTTCAACTTGGATACTCCAGCTTCCTTCTTTAAATCTCCAAATGCCATTTTATTTGTCGTTTTATTTAATAAAATATAAAACGTGCAAAGTTTACTAAGGAAGAAGCAAAAAGAATGACAAAGGGAATATAAATATAATAATATACATATTTATTTAAATTATTAATAAATCTTAATTTTGACTATTTTTATTAAATTAACGTTTTTATATGTTATAATAATATGAGTATTTTATAAATAGATGATAAATAATATAATAATGGGTATAATCCTCACTTATTATATGTTAATAAATATCCCAATATCTTTGTTAAATTTTATTCGTCCTCTGATTTAATAAATTTTAGGTTTATACATTGCTTATTATATATTTTACATTATATTTTTTATAAATTGGTGAATATGAAAATAATGATTATTTATAATAGTATACTTTTTAACTATTTTTAATATAATAAACATTCGTAATCCATATTTGTAATGCAAATAATTTCCAAAAATCTTTAATAATTATAATTTTAAAAATATAATTTTTGAAGATACATCTTATTTCATATTTTTGTCGCTTTAATTAAAATGTAACTATTTCTATAATAAATATATATATATATTAATGCAATACCAACTGTGACTAGAGTAAATGAACCGGTAGATTAATAATTCTACACTTATATTTCTTAGTATATACTAAAAATGAATAATTATTATTTAATCATTTATAATTATAAGATTAATCTACTGAGTATATATATATATATATATATATATATATATATATCATGCTAGAATTTATGCGATACTAAAAATTCGCGATCGTATTTAAATCATTTATTTATATCAATATTTATAACCTTTGACTCTTTCCATATAATAATATATTTTACATTGATACATTATATCAAAGTAGTGCTCTATTTAGCAAATGGGATATAAACAAAACTATTATTAAATTTTTAATTATATTTACTACACACTCAATAAAGATATCATAATCTCAATAATTTAAATAATATTACTAAATATAATAGATTACACTGACATTTACAATATTGTAATAATAATATTACATATGTATACCATGTTCCATAATAGAATAGTATTCTATATATATATATATACATTATAATTTAATAAACTCCAATTGTGGCATATACAAATATCATATGTGATATATATGTTTGTTAAAATAATATCTGATATGTGTAATTTTTATATTGTATTTGATGTAAATTATTATATAATAGTATATATATATATTATATCACATATAAAATCTTAAAAAATATAACATTTTTACATAGATATATTTGAAATTTTATTTATATTATATACTTTGTAATAATACATTATAAATAGAGTATGGTATATAATAATTCATATATTTTAAATAGTTTATATAATATATACTCATATATTTATAATCTCATCAAAAATAAGAAATATTATATATATTTTAATATATGCTAATTAATTAATATGCATTATTAACTGAATATTTGATTATCTATATAACGTTTCTTTATTAGATTGAGGTAGCCAAAATGGCTTCTCTATTGAAAATTTGGCCAAGGTTCAGCCAACGCACTTTTATAAATTTTACGGCAGGTTAATAATATATTTTATTTAAATAGTCACATTATAATTTTATTTATTAACATATTTATATTACATTTAAATAATTACATTTAACACTATCTATGTTCGCCAGCACATCGAATATTTAATACACTTCATTCATTCTTTTCACACTTATCTAGATGACCATTTCACTCAATTCTCTTACCCACCCACACACCACTCTCTTCCATTGTACATATTCTACTCTCCTCCCCCCCTGACCCTGACCTCTGACTACCACCATTCCTATTCCCACATCATGCAGTATATTTTTCATGCTCATATAACTAAAAATGAAGAAACAACAATATCAATTGTTTAAAAGGCATTTATTGTGTAAAATATTCAATTAGTTATTTTTAGTATGTTTATGCTGGTAATAATATGATGGTATTTGTATAAAATAAAAATACAATTTGAAATTTTATATTCTACAAATATTCTGATCATGTAAAGCATTATAGAAAAATATGGAATTATTTTCAATAACTTAGAATTTTAAATTTGTTTGCTGTCCAAAAACTGTTATAAAATATAAAAAAATTAAGATATTAATTAAATTTAACAAACTCAGTTTCTTTAGTATTGTCAGGATTACATTCACTCTTTATCTCCACTGACCTCCATTCCTCACTACCCACCGACCGGCCCCCACATACGATACACTTCACACACCCCCTCTTACCAACCCTCACTCTCCTACATATGCAGTACGTCTTAATAACACCGAAGCTACTTCTGGACCACCCCCGGTTGATTTATTTATCAACGACATCCCAGTGTCAGTTCCTGCGGGTACCACTGTACTTCAGGTTTGTTGTTGGTTTTTGTATATTAAAATGGTGGCTATATTGAAATATTGCCTCGACCTAATTATGAGTCACGTGGTAACAACATTCCAATATTCGTTAAATTCATGACCTTGAGATCTTATCTATTTTATGCACATCTATATTTCCTATAAATATCTAAATTTTATATCTTTCTAAAACATGAGTTTTATTGAATTATAAAAATTAAAATCATAGAGTTGTATAAGTTTTATATTCCATAACATGCTTTCAATGTTTTAAAGAATAACAAAATGTAATCATAAAATATAAAACTTCTAAGAAAAAAGCATATTGCTATATAACCCATGGTTTATATTTGTAATAATCATTTCTAAAATTACTCATAATTCTTTATATTATAACCTGAACTCTGAACATTAAAATTAATTATTACTATTTCACTCTCAAATATTCATATTTTATTTTTACAACAATTTTTCATTATTGAATTATCACAAATTATAATACAATATATTTATATTATATATTTAAAATTGATAATTTTTGAAAGTAGAATGGTACCAGAAATGGGACCTTTTAAATATATAAACATGTATTATAGTAATAAGACTAAATCTACCATAGCAGTTTAATATTTAATAATTATGTTTTGTTTCTTTTCTTCAAAATATAAAGTAAAATATAGCAATAAATTATTATTATGGAATTTTATATAATAATATTATTTATAAATTATTTTTATTTTCACTCGACTATTAATTAGGTCAAGGACCTGTTTTAATATGAGATACCGGTTTATATTATAATTAAACTAGCTCAATCTGGAAATAGGTCCTCGAACTAGAACAATAAAATAATATGACATTGCCTGGAAGTAATTCTAGAACTCTATTATATTTCACTTACTTTGATAATTTGCATATCATTTATCATACATATTATGTTTTTATATTCATATCAATATTTTATTTAATTATATAATCAAATTAATAGGAGCAGTAATAATTGTAGTATAATTATACATTAAGTGTTATGTAATGTATTGTTATAATCATCTACTCAATTACTCAATCATCTTATTAGATTGTTCATTATTTTAGTTATACATTTATATACTAGATTTTATTTTATTAGTTTTATCAAATAACATATGATACATATAAAGACAAGAAAAATAATAATAACAATAAGATTTGCCAACTAAATGTAATATTAAATATAATATTAATATTATTTTTAGTTTATTTAAACGGTTTGTATAAAATATGATATTATATAATTCAACAATGTAAAATTTAAGAAGTGAAAATTTAGCGAGAATAAATATTTAAAAATTTTCTCTGTAAAACAATGTTATTTTTAATATATTAGAGTTAATATTATTAATGATAATGATAATGTTAATGATAATGCTCACAACCTTGTAGCTATTACTCCATTCCCCATCCGACCCACCTCGATATATGGACCTCGTTCGCACAGGCATGCAACGAAGTAGGAGTCCAAGTCCCGCGTTTCTGCTACCACGACAGACTCTCGATCGCCGGCAATTGTCGCATGTGTCTCGTAGAGGTCGAGAAGTCTCCCAAGCCCGTTGCGTCTTGCGCTATGCCCGTTATGCCCGGTATGAAAGTGCACACCGACAGCGCGATTGCCAAGAAAGCTCGGTTGGTCTTCGCTCTACGTCGAAATCATTTGACGTTGAAATAAAAGTAGAAATAGTACAAAATTAGTTGTACAATGTTAAGAAAAGTGAAATTATCTCGATTTTATGTCGATTCAATTGTAATTCGCATTTCTTATTTTTTTGAGGAGTCGTTCATATTGACATGAGATCTCATATCTAATGTCTATTTTACTATAATGTAGTTGCACTGTAGTTACAGTTTCTGGTGAACACCTATAACAAAGACCATACCTAATCAATGCGTTGCTATGATAACGCCATTACATTTAAAGTAGATCAATTATTACAGAATACTAACAATCACTACATTATTATTTATTTGATTATCTAGATTAGTTACTCCTTCTCTATCATCCCAAACCCAAACCAAAAATACGACTCTGTTATTTAATTTGTACATATTCTATTTAATCGCAAACACAAAACCTCGTCTCCGCAGTGAAGGAGTCATGGAGTTTCTTCTGATGAACCACCCGCTGGACTGTCCGGTCTGCGATCAGGGTGGAGAGTGCGACCTTCAGGACCAGAGCATGGTGTTTGGATCCGACCGCAGCCGATTCACCGACATTGAGTACGAAGGCAAGAGGTCAGGGGTCAGAGTTTGTTTGTTCTCAGTACAAATTTGGTGATTTTGTAATTTGAAGTACAGTGTTATTTCTATATATAAGTAAACAATGTACCAGGAAATTGAATACCCTATTAACTATGTGTGCTAGGATATCAAATACCCTATTAACTTTGTGTGTTGGGATATCAAATACCCTATTAACTATGTGTGCTGTGATATCGAATACCCTATTAACTATGTTTTCTGGGATATCGAATACCCTATTAACTATGTGTGCTGGGATATCAAATACCCTATTAACTATGTGTGCTAAGATATCAAATACCCTATTAACTATGTGTGCTGGGATATCAAATACCCTATTAACTATGTGTGCTGGGATATCAAATACCCTATTAACTATGTGTGCTGGGATATCAAATGCCCTATTAACTATGTGTCCTGGGATATCTAATACATTATTAACATTGTGTATTGGGATATCAAATACCCTATTAACTATGTGTGCTGGGATATCAAATACCCTATTAACTATGTGTGCTGGGATATCAAATACCCTATTAACTATTTGTGCTGGGATATCAAATACCCTATTAACTATGTGTGCTGGGATATCAAATGCCCTATTAACTATGTGTCCTGGGATATCTAATACATTATTAACATTGTGTATTGGGATATCAAATACCCTATTAACTATGTGTGCTGGGATATCAAATACCCTATTAACTATGTATGCTGGGATATCAAATACCCTATTAACATTGTGTATTGGGATATCAAATACCCTATTAACTATGTGTGCTGGGATATCGAATACCATATTAACTATGTGTGCTAAGATATCAAATGCCCTATTAACTATGTGTGCTAGCATATCAAATACCCTATTAACTATGTGTGTTGGGATATCAAATACCCTATTAACTATGTGTGCTGGGATATCTAATACCCTATTACCCATGTGTGTCAAGTTAACGAATACCCATTATTATAGTGTCCACGATATTGTGATTAATAACTTTTAACCGCATTAATTTTTACAACCATTACAAGTTGATAACATATCATTTAAATACATCATCGCAAACCAGTAAAGGGTTCGCCGTCCAAGGCCAATATGATGAACGTTTTGTGAATCTTATCTTTAATTCAATATCATACTCTTGACGATATAAAATGTAAATATTAATACGTTCCATTTAATTGCAGAGCCTTGGAGGATAAAAACCTTGGTCCACTTATTGCCACTGAATTGACTAGGTGTATACAATGTACCAGATGTGTGAGGTAGGCGTAATAATAGAACTAACACTATACCCTCTAAACACTAAACCCTCACCTATTTACCTTAACTACTACACTGCCAAAGGTTTGCAAATGAAATAGCCGGTGTAGAGGTATTGGGTACTACTGGAAGAGGAAGTGATATGCAAATCGGTTTGTATCCCTCAACTACGATAAGTTGTTGTTTTTATCCTATTTAAGTAGAAATCACATACAAATATTAATGCATCTCCTATTTATAACTAGCTTTATTAATAACTAGATTTAATAATTAACCTTATCAATAATTATCTTTATTATTAATTAGCTTTATTAATAACTAGTCTTAATTTAATTTAGAGTTGACTATATTATGGTGAAATTAAAGTTTCAGATTTGGTCAACACAATTTTCTATACAGTTTCATGCGCAATCTTTTACTTATATCATTCTCATTTAGGAACATACGTTAATGAGATGTTCAGTTCGGAACTCTCCGGAAACATTATTGACCTTTGTCCCGTTGGCGCTCTGACCTCTAAACCTTATGCTTTCAATGCCAGGCCCTGGGAGAATAGGTTATTGTAAAATCAAGTTCTTGGGCGTTTATGCAATTAGTAATATCCCTACAATTACATAATACAAACACATAGAAATAAAAATGTCACTAAAAGTGAAAATTTTCTTTTATGTAAAACTGTATAATGTTAAATATGCTGAAGATTTTTGCATTCCCTGATCTCCTTTTAAGCGGTAATATACATCATGTGAGATCCCCTTGACTAATAGATTTCAATAATTGTGAATTGAATACGATTTTAAATTTTAATCATAAAATTAAAATAATTGAGTATCATTTCCTTGTTTGCATAGTTTGTCTTTTTTATATTGTATTTTATTTTTACTTTCTCGTGACAGTATTTTGCTATTATAAAATTATGATGTAATGAATAGAAAAGTTGAAAGTATCGATGTCATGGACGCTCTAGGCAGCAATATCACAATTTCTACACGCGATGGTGTTGTAATGAGAATACTGCCACGATTACATGAGGTAGTTATAGTAGTTACTTATCTCTCCTTACCCTCTCCTTACCCTGCCCTCTTCTTACCATCACCCTCTTCTTACCCTCACTCTCTCCTTACCCTCACCCTCTCCTTACCATCACCCTCTCCTTACCCTACCCTATTCTTACCCTCACTCTCTCCTTACCCTCACCCTCACTCGCTCCTTACCCTCACTCTATCCTTACCCTCACTCTCTCCTTACCCTGACCCTTACCCTTACCCTCTCCTTACCCTTTCCTTGCCCTCACCCTCACCCTCTCCTTACCTTCACCCTCTGCTTACCCTCACCCTCTCCTTACCATCATCCTCTCCTTACCCTCTCCACTACCCTCACCCTCTTCACTACCCTCACCCTCTCCACTACCCTCACCCTCTCCTTACCCTTACCCTCTCCTTACCCTCACCCTCTGCTTAACATCACCCTATCCTTACCCTCACCTTCACCTTCACATTACCCTCACTCTCAGCCTCACCTTATCCTGCCCTCTTCTTACCCTCTCCTTGCCTTCACCATCTGCTTACCCTCACCCTCTCCTTACCCTAACCCTCTCCTTACCCTTACCCTCTCCTTACCCTCACCCTCTCCTTACCCTCTCCTTACCCTTTCCTTACCCTCACCCTCACCCTCTCCTTACCCTTACCTTCTCCTTACCTTCACCCTCTGCTTACCCTCACCATCTCCTTACCCTCACCCTCTCCTTACCCTCACCCTCTCCTTACCCTCTCCACCTCCCTCACCCTCTCCTTATCCTCACCCTCTCCACCTCCCTCACCCTCTCCACTACCCTAACCCTCTCCTTACCCTCTCCACTACTCTCACCCTCTCCTTACCCTCCCCTTACCCTCCCCTTCACACCCCACACTCTCTAAGGACATCAATGAAGAATGGTTGTCTGATAGATCTCGGTTCTCTTACGATGCACTTCGTAAACAACGTCTAGTCTCTCCTATGGTGAAATGCACTGAAACAGGAAAATTAGCTGTCGTGGAATGGGAACAAGCTTTACTCACCATAATGGAAAAGGTGAGTACCAAGTAATTATATTACTATA
Organism: Osedax frankpressi; assembly: GCA_964035775.1. Taxonomy (NCBI): domain Eukaryota; kingdom Metazoa; phylum Annelida; class Polychaeta; order Sabellida; family Siboglinidae; genus Osedax; species Osedax frankpressi. The sequence continues at coordinate 16,528,677 of OZ038313.1, forward strand.
CATTGTACATTATATATTCTGCAATGTATATTATACACCGTGTCTTAGACACTGTATGTTCTAAAATGTATATTTTACACTTATATTGTATAATGTTTATTGTATAATGCAATATCTAGTATACACCTAGGTGATTCGGTATACAATTTAATATATCTTCCTGGGCATTATGTAAATGTATATCAAATATATAAACACCCATTCAAGAATTAATAATTTAGGTCTAAATGTGGGTTTACTTTTATGAGAGTAAGTAAATTTATAAAACTATTTTTAAATTTAATTTTAATTTTAAAAATCCTAATTTCCCCATAAAACCATCAAGCATATGTTATTAATAATAATTGGTAACACAAATTGTTTATGACATAATTTGATTTTAAAAATATGAATTATCTTCTTATATTTTATTTACTTATTTACTACTTAATTACTATCTAATCTATTATTATCAAAGTAGCTTTTCCTCCTAGATGTATAAAGTGTTAGAAGGTAGTCAATTTCATGTTAAAATAATGTCAGAAGCATATAAATGTCATATTAAAAGTGTTAGAAGGTAGTCAATTTCATGTTAAAATAATGTCAGAAGCATATAAATGTCATATTAAAAGTGTTAGAACCCAAGCAACCAAAATGTAGTTTCAGAAACCAGGTTTATTGGTAGGCTTTGCAACGTTTCAAAAGTAGGGTTTTTGTGAGCAAATTTAAACCGGTTTTTTCAAACCTAAAAACCCCTACAAATAAACTAAGGTTTATTTAGGTTGGAAAAAACCAGGGTTTTTTCCAACCTAAAAACCCCTACAAATAAACTAAGGTTTATTTAGGTTGGAAAAAACCCTGGTTTTTTCCAACCTAAAAACCCCTACAAATAAACTAAGGTTTATTTAGGTTGGAAAAAACCAGGGTTTTTTCCAACTTAAAAACCCCTACAAATAAACTAAGGTTTATTTAGGTTGGAAAAAACCCTGGTTTTTTCCAACCTAAAAACCCCTATAAATAAACTAAGGTTTATTTAGGTTGGAAAAAACCCTGGTTTTTTCAAACCTAAAAACCCCTACAAATAAACTAAGGTTTATTTAGGTTGGAAAAAACCCTGGTTTTTTCCAACCTAAAAACCCCTATAAATAAACTAAGGTTTATTTAGGTTGGAAAAAACCCTGGTTTTTTCCAACCTAAAAACCCCTATAAATAAACTAAGGTTTATTTAGGTTGGAAAAAACCCTGGTTTTTTCAAACCTAAAAACCCCTACAAATAAACTAAGGTTTATTTAGGTTGGAAAAAACCCTGGTTTTTTCAAACCTAAAAACCCCTACAAATAAACTAAGGTTTATTTAGGTTGGAAAAAACCCTGGTTTTTTCCAACCTAAAAACCCCTATAAATAAACTAAGGTTTATTTAGGTTGGAAAAAACCCTGGTTTTTTCAAACCTAAAAACCCCTACAAATAAACTAAGGTTTATTTAGGTTGGAAAAAACCCTGGTTTTTTCAAACCTAAAAACCCCTACAAATAAACTAAGGTTTATTTAGGTTGGAAAAAACCCTGGTTTTTTCCAACCTAAAGACCCCTACAAATAAACTAAGGTTTATTTAGGTTGCAAAAAATCCTTGATGTCCTAAAAACCCTGCAAATAAATATAGATATATTTATACACTATTTATAAATTTATAAAACAAAAATAAAAATGTAATATACTTAGATTATAATATATTCATAATATTTATTTTATTAAAACATTTAACAAATATCATCTTCATGTTGGCTATCAATATTTTTAGATGGATCTTTATCTTCAACTGTAAAATATTTTATAAATATATAATTGTTAATATTATATATATTATTAAAAAATCATGAGATATGTGAATATTATTTTTTAGTATCATAATACAAAATTCTATATATTTAAACTAATTTGAATAACAATAATACAAATGTTATGAATACTAAATTTAAAATATGATAGCCTGATTAATTATATACAATGCAATTATAATTTCAGGTATTGCAAATATATAATACATATATTATTATAATATAATTACATGACAGGTATTTTGTAATCATTGTCAGATAAGTAAATAGTACCTATATTAATATTCACAAAAAACATTTAATATCAAAGTAGCTTTTCCTCCTAGATGTATAAAGTGTTAGAAGGTAGTCAATTTCATGTTAAAATAATGTCAGAAGCATATAAATGTCATATTAAATGTGTCAGAAGCTACTCAATTTCATGTTAAAATAATGTAACAAGTGAGTACATTTTAATTAGAACCACTAATGTTTAATTAATACTTCTAAATTGAATGTCTATATAAAATAATTTATAAATAATTCATTTCTAAGTGATTTATAACAACAGATGTTGCCGTGTTGATTTAAACCATATTCACTATCATATATCCTACCCTATATCCGGTACTATACTCTACCCTATGCCTTATCCTATAAACCTATGGTTATTATAACCTACTCTCTGACCTCTAGGTACATGATCATGGTGGGTCTGTAGCCGCGATTGCTGGAGGTCATGCAGATGCTGAAAGTCTTGTTTGTCTTAAAGATATGATTAATCGTCTGGGATCCGAGACGCTCTGCACCGAGGAGATATTTCCCATGGATGCAGCAGGGTTCATATTCTCGACCTCAGTCTACAACCGCCCCGAACCATACATTATGACCTATGACCTATACCACACCCTACACCACATCCTTCGCTACACCGTACATTGTAAACTCTACCACGCCCTATGCACACCGCGCCCTACGCCACGCCCCACACTATAACCTACGCTTCCCCGCCCATCTTCAGAACGGATCTGCGCTCCAACTACCTTTTGAACAGCGGAATCGCAGGAATTGAACAATCCGACGCATTACTCTTGGTTGGCACAAATCCTCGTTACGAAGCTCCCCTATTGAACGCACGTATCCGCAAGGCTTGGCGAAATAACTCCGACATGCAGGTGGCGCTAATTGGCCCCCAACTCGATCTCACCTACGATTATGAGGTAGTTACTCTTTGTGTGCCAGTAGTGGCGGCGGTGGTGGTAGAAGTAGCGGTAGCGATGGTGATAATGCTGATTGTGCTGATGGTAATGCAAATGGTGTTAAAATCTGTGTATATAGTAATGCAGGTGATTATTGTAGTTCTACTGGTAGTAGTGGCAGTATTTGTGTAACTAAGCTGATATATTTATAATTGATGTCTTTATAAGGTGATTGTAGAAATCCGGTAGTCGAAATACAGTTAAATTCCATGTACATTTTTATTTTCGATCCCAATTCCTCTGAATTGAGGATGAAATTCAAATCAAAAATGTTTATTTTTTTCAAATAACCCAAAAGAAGTTTTAAGTCGAATCAAAGATGTTTTATATAATATTTAAAGGAATTGTAAATAGAATTATTTTCTATCTTCTATAACTAGTTTCTAACTAACTAAATATTTAACCCAACTATTGTAGAATCCTAAAATATATAATACCAAATTAGATATAAAAAGAACAATGTCATTAATAATTTATCAGAACAAATTATAAGATCCAATTTATATGTCATTTCAAATAGCCATGTATTAAAATACAGCATTTTTCTGCATATTTGATACAGATTGTGTAATATAGACTTCTATATTCGAAATAAGTTATTTCAAAATTTATAATTATAAAATCATAATCCGTACACAATAAAAATATACTTTATTATTGTTTGGATTAAGTTGATTTTATGAATCAAATATATATCTTTTTTCTCTATAGGAAAATTTGTGAATTATCGAACAGCCTACTTCCTGGGAAATCCGCCATATTTTGGCAATTGTAAAAACACCTTAATACTTAAATATTGTTAAAAATATAAGTATGTTTCTGGATTGATATTTAATAACTTATTTAATAACTTATTATTAATATTTAATAAATATTAATTAATAATTATAGTTCATATTAATTAACCAATAATGATTAATTATTTAGATACTAAAAACTATTGTGACATTTAAATTATCAATTGATGAGTTATATTGTTACTGGGTTATCATTTACTTGATACAAGTTACACAATTAAATAAAGATCCAACTCCTTCCCTTTCATTCTCAGCACTGCGGAAACGATGCCAACGTACTCCAAGAGTTGATTGCCGGTACCCATTCCTTCTCAAAGACTCTGGAATCGGCGAAGAACCCCATGATCATCGTAGGAAGCTCCCTGCTACAGAGAGCCGATGGTGCTGCCATACATTCTAAGGTCATTAAGCAGATTTTTTACGCTAAACGTAGATTTTCTTTTAGATACATTATAAAATAATCGATTATGAGTATTATTTTGCATGCATTATTTATTAGTATTTAATCTACTCCTCGTCGTCCGACGAATGTCTTACTTCAGGTTGCAGAGTTATCGCAGAAACTCGTAAATCTCTCGGGCTTATCCCCCGACTGGAAGGTATTGAATACATTGCATCGCGTTGCCAGTCAAGTGGCCGCTCTAGATCTGGGTTACACCGCCGGTGTCGCACCCATCAGGGAGAACCCGCCAAAGGTCAAGTGCTACCATTCTTTGATATTCAATTATTAATGGGCTGATCTCTAATTTGAAATTTCAAAAATTAACGCCAGAATATACAAATAGTTTACCTCGGCGAAATTTAGTTTCTGTTGAATTACTACTCGTATAATATTTCAGCTGGTATTTAGAACATGTAAACTGCATATTTTTACCTCGATTGTCCTCAAGATTAATTTGTTAAAATAGAAAATTTCAATAATCAAACTTATTTTATAAATTATAATATTGTTAGATTAAATATACTTGATAATATACAAAAATAAATATGAAGAAAATCTGTATAATAAATTTAAAATATCTCAACCATTTATTTTTCTAGCATTCTTTTTAACGACATGATGATTTAATAACCATTTAAAGAGAATATTTATATAATAATATTATTTGTACTAACTATCATAATTTTTATTCCAAATATAATATTTATTTTATTAAAATATTTTTATTAAAAGCTAAAGTAAATTTTTTGTTTATAAATTTTAAAACTTACAACTGATTGCTAAATTTTTGTATTATACTTTTATTTCATAAAAATTCAATTGTATTTATAGAATTTTTTGTTTTTAGTAAAAAATATAAATTTCTATAAAATGTATTTATAGTTAATGGTTAATGATTTATAAATAATTTAATAAGCAATAAGTATTATATATTCTAACATATAAATCTACATTTTTTTAAATACTATATTTCTAATGCATATTTTTAACCATAAGTATAGAATAAGGAATATTTTGATTAGCTATTTATATATAATATTTGTAATCTCTCATTATTTTTTATACATTCATTATATTTTTTTTATTTTATTAATTTTACTTGCATTTTAAAAATTATATACGGCTAAAATGTTTCTTTTTTCCGTATGAACACAGTTAGTTTAAATTTAATATTTCCACTATTCTATTCAGCAAAAAAACTAGTACAATACCATATTTATTCAGTATGTTAATATCTATTGTACATTGTTATTATTATTAACATTGCACATTATTATTGTTCGTATATATATTGACCATTATTCTACTAGATTCCTTTTCATAGTTATAGGTATTAATATTGTTCAATACAATAATAGGTTCTATTCCTTCTTGGTGCCGATGAAGAGACAATCACAAGAGATGATCTTCCTAAAGATTGTTTCATTGTTTATCAAGGTTAAAATTCATTATTTTATCTCAGAATATATTTTTCGTCACATTTGAACAGGCATCTTTGAAAGGTAGTAAAATTGTAGTTGTTTTTTAAATTCAACATTTAAATTATAAAGTATTCGTTCAAACAGCTGTTTATATAATCAAAAATCAATCATTTGTGAAAAATAAAAAATCAATTGAATATACTGTATTTCAATTGATTAGTATAATATCCGATTTACTTTGGTTTAGCTATGCTTTAGTCAACGTGTGGTGATATCGAGAATTTCTATAACGCCGCATGTTTATTCAGGTTGTCATGGCGATGCTGGAGCGGCGATGGCCGACGTCGTATTACCAGGAGCCGCATACACTGAGAAACCGGCGACCTACGTAAACACCGAAGGTCGTGCCCAACAGACTTTCAAAGCCACGACGCCGCCTGGATTCGCCCGCGAAGACTGGAAGATCATCCGAGCTATGTCTGAGGTTCTTTTACGACAACATTCCTTGATTTCGTGGTTTATTCAATTCGTGTGGATATTCGAAACACAATTTATTTCATGTTCTCAGTACGTAAACATTCAAATGATAAACTTTGAATTAGAAATATAAGAAAATACCTCGCTGCATAATAAAGGAAAATACTTTTTATTCAATTGTTATCTTAAGTTAATAACAAAGTTGTTCAGAAATGCTTTGAAATAGAAACTGATGATAATATAAAATACTAAAATAATTCAATATGACACTAATTTACACATCGCCCTTATTTTATTACCACCAATAGTACTTTTATATCCACTGATTGAATTCTACATCGATACCACACAACCGGTCTCTAGTTCCTCGGAGTTACGCTACCCTACGATAACCTGGACCAGGTGAGGCTGCGGCTGGCGGAGGTGTCTCCGAACCTAACTCGTTACGGAGATTTGGAGCCCGCAAACTACTTTAAACAATCCGCGCTCCTCGCCAAGGTAAACTACTCTCGGCGATCTTCCAACAATGCATCCAATCGCTCTCATCTCTTAGGTCGCGGCGGGAAAAAGCGCATTTGTAAAGAACAAATATTTTAAATATTGTGAATCTCGTGAAAACATTTTAAATATTATAAATAATTGAAATTCATAATTAATATTTACATATTACTTATATCTATTTACAACTATATCTATCTACAAATTTAATTATATCACTTTTATATTACAGATCTAAATCTATCACTCATATATCTACCTACAGATCTAAGTTACTCCATCTGTACTATGTCCTAAATAACCACATCTAAACTATACCCTCGTCACTAAGCCATCACCTAATAATACAAACTCCAAACTATTATTAACCTCAGTTTCTGTTTCACGCTAAGTATATTACCTTACTCTAATTCATCACCTATTAAATACTCAATAACAACCCATTTTCAACTATATCCGTATTTCTAACCACATCCTTAGTATACCTTCATGATTAACCCTCTCCTACCACCCATAATAACACTACTAAACCTAATACTATTTTTAATAAACCATCGATACTAAACTTAACCCTAGAACTATTAAACCTTCAATACTATCCTTAACTACACCCAAACTACACTTTCAGTACTAACCCTAACACAGCTCTACGATACCCCCTATTTTAATCAGCACTATATACAAAATACCATGCTATCAGTAATAACACCATCCCAACTAATCCCTTATCATTAATTTTAACCCCATCCCTACTACACTCCTACCGATAACCCTAACTCCACCTCTACTAAACCTCAGTTATGACCCGACCCCATTCCACTTCACAGAGTGTATCCTTCAAATCATCTTCTGACAAGATAGGTACACCGCAGACAAGTCTAAAGGATTTCTTCATGGTGGATTCCTTGACTCGAGCATCGCAAGTAATGGCTAAAGCCACAACAGCCGCCAAAGACAGTAAATAAGCAGCCTGACAGATTTACTTATTCAATCGAACTAAACGGATTTCGAACCAGAATTGACATAAATCTAGATGATTATATTTATCATCCAAATAAAATCTTATTAAATCCAACAAAGAACGTATTAGTTTATATTCTAAGGATTAAAAGAAAATATTATGTTTCATTTAGTTATTCATATATTGATTGCACAATTCTTTTATTCAGTATATAAAGATTATATTCATACAACATTTATTATTCTCTATAACGTGTTCGTGTAACAATATAAATGGATCCACTACACAATAATTTGTTGATTTTACATTTTTCTGATTTAATAATTTTGTTGTAACATATAATTATAAACGAATAAAATAAATCACTAATATTTATCTTGATAATACTGAACAGGATTTTATTTTATATTAAAATCCATATAAATTATAACCCCCTTAAAAATAAATGAATTTTCTCAATAAAATCTAATATATCATAATACCTTCTTTATCTATAATTTATAAAAGATCTTATACAATATATATATATATATTATAATGGTTTAGCGTCTCATATTATTTAATTTAACGTGAATTAAAAGTCAATTATGAACTTTGATAATGGTTAGTAAAATATGAAATAAATTTTAGTCAATATATATAATCATAATAACAACTAAACGTGTGCGGCTCATTGGCCAACATCAGTATAAATAAAAAATCATCTATGCATTTGCATTTTTTTCTTTGGATATTTTTTATATCTCATTATACACAATATTTTACAAAATTTCTATTACATAAATTTATTTAATGATAACTATATCATCTGGTTTCCTGGGTATACGTTTGCATATCTCTCCAGTATAATATACGTTGTTGTTTTATTTAGTATCTTGCATAATATAATATATACCATATTATATGATTTTCATCCCATTATATGGTATTATATTATTTACATCCTATTATAGAATTTATATTACATTATAAATCTTTCTCTAAATCTATATTTATTTAAGATTCTAAATATCTTTGTTGAAATTGTGGATTTAAATTTTTTTAATATATTTTAAATACATTTATGCTAATTCATCTTTATTTCATTTCCTTTTTTAAAGTTTAAAAAGTCTAATAATTGTATGTATTTTAATAATTTAGTATACTTTTATAATTAATATATATTTATTTATTAATTTATATATTAATATATATATATAATTATTTCACTAATTATAATAATTTAATACATTAAATATTATTATATTTATAGTAATTCAATTTTTTTAGATAAATAGTTCAATTTCATTTATTTGATCCTAAATAAACACGCTTTAATCGCACTACCAATTCAACGAATTAAAAATTATATATAACATTACACTGTAATTAAAACTCAATTAACATAATAATTTTATTTTATATTATTATTATTTATAAGCTTTAATTGGTCAACGTGTGGATTAATAAAAAATAATAATAATAAGCGAGAAAATATCTGGGTGGTGTTTTTAATAAATATATGGTAGTCTTCGATATGCAATCTAGTGGAGTATATCGAACTCACATGCCCTATATATTACGGTGATCGTTCATTTAAAAGTAGAAATGACTCATTTGCATAGGAGATAAATAATTTGACTAAATGATCACTATATAAAATCAAAAACGGCGTTATAATCGTTGCCATCCTTTATATTGAAGCTGATATAGAAATAATTCTCTATAAAAATAAAGCTTAAAAAGCGTAAGTTAATACTAATAAAATTAAACTTATTTTGTCATGTTTTTATTCACATATATACCCAATATAATGATTGGCAATAGTGAATTATGACAAAATAGACATTTACCAGCTATCATAGGCAGTACTGGTTAAAAGATAAACTTATGAATTTTTGTACTCATAAAGTTGATTTATATTTTTTGTGTTAATCGATGATTACACATTTGACCAGGAGATGGCGCCTTTGCCTGCCTTTGATATTATAGGCGATTCTTTAGCCAGATTATCTCATCTTAACAATAGTTTGTCATGTTCAGCACATTCCTAAATCACTGCATCAATCTTAGTAGATCAATTACATGTCTAGGTCCAATCAATCGGATATCAGATCAAACCTAAATAATTATAATATGGATATAGATCATGTAATATATATTATTATTATGTAAATCTGTTTTAGATATTATTGTACATAATACCCAATCTTAATAGTAATACTAATGATTTGATCTATATATTGCTACTATATTTGGTATAGTTTATATAATTGTACCGTAGAATTTATTATTCATAGTAATATGGTTTTATGTACATTATGATAACTTTCATTTTGCTAATTACCGCAGACTTTGTGATTATGTGGAAATTAATTATTGCATTAAACTTTATCTAATATCCTGTAATGATGTGTAAGCATATAGATTGTAGGTATTCAATTATATATTTAATAATAAGTTACAATTATAATCTTGTGTTCACTTGTAAAATTTAAAAGTCATAAAATAATTATGATTAATATAACATTAATAATATTATTACTATGATATCTACATTATATATGTTAGGTAGTGAATGTGATATTTAATTCATGATATCAAATAAATATACAATTTAATATAAACATTTTGATCATACCCTTAATAGATATATTCTATTTCCCTAGAATTTCAATAACGATGGACGGAATTGATGATATAGATAATTTTTTCTCTATAAATCCGATTAAAAATAAACCAAAAGCATTAAAGGAAGAAGAGAAACTTTCAAACCAAACAGCATTTGACAGATTTAATGATAACTCACTCAAAATTATAAAAAAGAACAATGAAAAGCTGATTAAACACAAGAAGGCCCGGTAAATGAATTATTAATTAAATAAAAAAGCTCAATAGATGTAATAATAATAATATATTATTTAATAAATGGTATTATAAAACAATTTAAAATAACTAATTGACAATTAGTATTTACAATTAACAATTACTAATTAATAATTGTTATTAACAATTGCTAATAGTTAATTAATAATTATGCATTATTTTCATAATATCAATGACGTTTAAATTAACGTCATCAGTCAAGACGATATCGGTAAGTCTTACGCTCGAGCTTATATCGCCAACGAAGAGAAATCGATCCTGAAACCGGACAGTCACGGTCATCGTGGCCACGCCGGTGGTCAACCGAAGTCGAGTAGAAGTCACCGGCGAAACGAGGTCAAAGGTCGCAATCACAAGAGTCTGGAGAACATCAGTTCCGACGAGGATAATGCGGCCGGTGATTATTTACAATCTAAAGTCTCCTCGGCAACGGCGGCGCCACTAAACTCGGGGTCGCGGCCAGTCACAGTTCACCTGTACGACACGAAACTCGGCATTTACTCATCGAGGAAAGAGGTTCTTTCGAACTCGCCTCTTCTTTATTGAATTTCTATCCCATTCCTTCGGATTTTATAGTTTATGTAGTCAGGATGCTACCCTATGTCCGTGTATATGCAATATATACTCAAATATCAATTATGTATTGATATGTATTTTATCTCTATGTAACATTTGTTCATTCTAAATTTATACTTTATAACAAATAATGCACATTTTCTGGTAACCTAAGTAACAATCCAAACAATTACAATTTTTGAAATAAATCATTTCTCTTAAATTTGGGATTTTACAAATTGTAAAACTTGAACTCACTTCAGTTTCTACGTTGTGTAACCAACTGAACGAATCTAACAGGTAGTGGATAAGATCAACAGCAATCAAGTGGTTGTGATTGAAGGTCCCACTGGATGTGGTAAAACTACTCAGGTTAATCACTAAAGCAAGTTAAGAGTTTAGTTATATTTAGAAAGTATTTTAAAACCTCGGATAAAATAAAAAATGTGTATCTGCTATATATTATTTATATCTGCATATCATTTTCTAATGATATAATATATTTATTACAGAGGATAATAAATAATTAATATTAATATAATCCATATATTTCACTTGAAATTCATCCCCATTAACCCAAACCCATTAACCAAACCCAAACCCATTAACCTACCCGTATTATTTATATGTTTTGAAATAAGTAATACAAAGAATACTCTACTCAATATATCAGTAATTTTGATATTATTAAATTGATTAAGTTTTATAAATAAACTCATTACTGGTCATAACATTTTTATAAATTTGTTTTAGTATCACCTAAAAATATTGGTATTCAAATTTGGACATCATTTCGATGCTATAATTAGATATGTTATAAAACCGCATTCGTTAAACAATACATATTATTTTACTTCACTCTACACGAATACCAAATATTCCCGGAGCACTCAATGTCCCCACAACCTGATAATCTCACCTCAACCGATTACACAGTTACACCCCTATACACCACCATATTGCACACACCCATAACTCAACTACCTTCTATTAACTAACCACTACTACACCCTATCTTAACCACTGCATTAACTTACGCCTATAAAATTACCTCACCTCCATAACACAACAATACCTTCATTTCACCACTACGCACCAACTATAAACCCAATGCATCACTACAAACCCATTGCATCACTACACACCCATTTATCACTACAAACCCATTTCACCACTACAAACCTATGATATCATTACACACCCATTATATCCATAAACCTATTACATCCCTACAAACCCATTACACCACTACAAACCCATTACATCCCTACAAACCCATTACACCACTACAAACCCATTACATCCCTACAAACCCATTACCCCACTACAAACCCATTACATCCCTACAAACCCATTACACCACTATAAACCCATTACACCACTACAAACCCATTACACCACTACAAACCCATTACATCTCTAAAAATCCATTACATCCTTACTAACCCATTACACCACTACAAACCCATTACACCACTACAAACCCATTACATCTCTAAAAATCCATTACATCCTTACTAACCCATTACACCACTATAAACCCATTACACCACTACAAACCCATTACATCTCTAAAAATCCATTACATCCTTACTAACCCATTACACCACTACAAACCCATTACACCACTACAAACCCATTACATCCTTACACTCCAGTACATCATTACATACCCATTACACCACTACAAACCCAGTACATCCTTACACTCCAGTACATCGCTACAAACCCATTACACCACTACAAACCCATTACATCCCTACACTCCAGTACATCATTACGTACCTATTAAAACACTACAAACTGATTCCCAGGTTCCGCAGTTCATATACGATGACATGAAGTCCCGAGGTCTGGAAGCTAATATCATAGTCACTCAACCACGACGAATTGCTGCCATCAGCATCAGCAATCGGGTTTGCGAGGAACGTAAATGTAAGCCAGGCAGTCTTTGCGGTTTTCAGGTTAATTTCATTCGACGTCGTGAATTCTATGAATTCTATATTTGTTTATTATTCTAATTTGACCTTTAGTTTTATTCTCTTATTATTTGACCTTTAGTTTTATTCTCTTATTATTTGACCTTTAGTTTTATTCTCTTATTATTTTACCTTTAGTTTTATTCTCTTATTATTTTACCTTTAGTTTTATTCCGTTATTATTTGTATCGTTATTATGTACTCTCTTTAATAACATATTTACATTACTTCCTTCGTATTACAGTCCACCTTCATCCTATACTACTTTCTCTGCATAGTATTATATAAAGTGTACAGTGTAAACTGTATATAATACTAATGTCTTATCTATTTCTTCTTCACCCTTTATTTAAGAACGCACACATCCAGAAAATATCTCAATACTCCAATTTTGCCCTTTAAAAATGTTTCCTTTCTCTATCGTCGTCCCCATTTTCTCTTACACTCTCTTCTTTTATTCTCGCACACACCTCGTTACCTAACACCCCGACTTTAATCCCATCCCCGCCCGTCGACTAATTCGAAGACATCCACAACCCTAGGTCGGTATGAAGAGCAATATATCGGATAACACTAAAATCACCTACTGCACTACCGGAGTGTTCCTCAACAAACTGATTGGACTGAAGAGCCTGGGCAAATACACTCACATCGTAATCGATGAGGTTAGAGGGAGATACGGATAGGGAGAGTAAGGGACGGGATAAAAGAAAGACCAAAAATGTAGAAACTAAGAGAGATGAAGATAGAGAATTAGAATGGTGAACAAAATAATGGCGAAAAAAAATAATGTTCATTTTTCTTGTGAAATAAATTACATTTCGATTACTTTTTTAACAAAAACTATTAATTTAATTATTAAATCCAATTAATTAAAAATTAAATGTGTTCAATATGATTTAATTACATGTAAACTATCTATATGAATTTAACTTACTGACAGGTGCATGAAAGAGATGTAAATATAGATTTTTGTCTTATCCTTGTCAGGAAATTATTGAGGACTGTTTCACCGAATGTGAAGGTAGGATTTCAAGTATTATTTCTATTTTAGAATAAAAATAAATAATATAGAGGAAAATAGTTTGATATTCATAATTTAATATTATTTATTTATATATAATTGTTAAATTACTGCATTTATAATCTACTGATTTTGTGTTTTTATATCAAATCATATATACTCTATCTTCAATCATTCATTAGACACCGATCTAATGTATTTATTACCCGAACCATACTAGATGACTAACCACTTTACCAAAACCCCGCTGCCCTCGTTATCCAGGTGATTCTCATGTCAGCTACCATCCAATCGAATCTCTTCTCGAGATATTTCATGATCCCCGAACGAACTGCGGACACGTTGATTCCGGCGCCCGTGATTACCTTGAAATCTCACGCCTACGTGGTCACCGAAATGTACATCGACAACATCACCAGTCTAAACTGCTCGGTAAGTAGCCGTCCGTATGTCGGGGGATAGTTATAGCTAAACATTCTTTGAACGCATTTAGACGAAAGTAATTTACAGAAGTTTGAAATTGTAGATAAATAAATACATTTCGGTTGAAAATTTACAAAACGAAACTCAGTATTTAAGGCTTACTATGATGTGAGTTAGCATTAGGTTAGACTATGCACATATGTTAGGGGCAATGTATATGAACAAATGAAGGTGCAGATGGATTAAGGAAATTAAACCGGGGTATAAGTCAATTTAGGAAGCCACCTATAATTTATATATGGTAATCTATGATACTCATGAATTATATTTTCTTAATATATAATCTTTGTTTAATAAATAAAATTATTAATTATATTTGTAGATATTTTTAGATATATGTAAATTAAATATGAATAATTGATAATAATTATTTTAATACATTAGATAATAATTATTATAATACATTTGATAATAATTATTTTAATACATTAGATAATAATTATTTTAATACATTAGATAATAATTATTTTAATATAACGATATAAACCTATACTAATCTTTATTGGTTTATATTTTAGGAATTGAATTCAAATGTTTAATTAATATAATAAAATCTTCTAATCTTCTTTACAGATGCCATCAATAGCATCAGTTATGAATCCAACTATTGACAAAGATATGTATGTATTCGCAAGAGAGCTAATCTTACATTTTGACAGTCTGGAGAATGACAGAAATAAGGGCTCTGTTTTGGTGTTTCTCCCAGGTTAATATAGGGTTTATAATAGACTTAAGATGGGGTTAATATAGGGTTTATAATAGACTTAAGATGGGGTTAATATAGGGTTTATAATAGACTTAAGATGGGGTTTCTATGATGCTGATATTTCTCTAGTGTTGACATGGGAATAGATTAAAACAATGACACTCTGCTTGTCTTTGTAAATAAGTTATTAAAGTAAGACTAAAATAGAGGTTTTGTGTCTTGTGTATATTACACAAAATAATGAAATCTAATTTGATCTATTCTTGTATTTAATTTAATTGATATTTATTATATTCGTAATTACAATTAAATGTTTCTTTAATTCAGAAATATAATTAAAAATAATTATTTTAATTAAAGTATTTTTTTAGAATAATAATTCTCAAATTATTTCTTTTTCTTTATCATTTAAGAAAATATAAATATATTATTTGTTGTACATATAAATTTGTATCATATTTAATATTGATTCTAATATCAAATGATGTCGTTTTTATCTATTCAGAAAGCTAGTTGTAGTTATTCATCTTGTAAATACTTCGCATGTTAATATTTTAATTTCTCAATTTATTTCAATTCATATTAACATCATTTCAAAATCTTCATTATTTACACCTCTTACAACCTCACTCCAAGGTATCAGGGAAATTGTCACTCTAAAACAAGAACTGGAATCTTATGCAGTATCTAAAAGGTTCTATACTAGCTTAATATGAAATATATTATATTTAAATTCGAGTATATTAAATTAAATTGTAATTAAATTGTGTATTCATTTTTAATTTAATAATTCAATGATTGACAGTGAGTTAAATATATTCCTAATTATTCATTTGACATTAAAAACTAAATAAATTGTTCACTCACTCACTCACGCTATCACTTACTGACTCACGTTATCACTCATCTATTCTCTCACTCACTCACTCATTCTCTCACTCACTCACTTATTCACTCACTCACCCACTCACTCACTCACTCAGATTGTACATAATTCCGCTACATTCCACGATATCTCAAGTTGATCAAGCTAAAGTATTCCATAAGCCTCAATTAGGATGCAGAAAGGTTTCTATACATAATTATACCCTGAGTTCTACTGAGTTGTATAACGTAGTATGGTATAGAAAGTAATTCCGATTAACGGTGGTTTTTATATCTGGTTTGGGTATCAGTTTTGTTTATGATATATATCAGTTTGCATTATTACTATCTGTTTACACTGATTAGATCAACATCCATAATTATATGAATGCCAATTTACGCTATTTGAGAGAAATCCGGAAATTACTATTTTTAGAAATCTAATTTATTTCTCAAATTATAACCAAACTAAGACTCAGTGTCTGGTAAACAGATTGATGTAAAAATTATGTAAATCAATTCTTATATTAGGAAATTTATCTGTGAACATAAAAGTAATTATGCAATATCAAATATGAATAAGATTACCATATGATTTGTTATGTATTCTAATTATAATAATATTGTGCAATTATATAATTCATATAGAATATAGATAAATAAATAACATGAGAATTGAAATAGATAACCCTAAACATTGTTTATTATTATACAATATTTATAAAACCATTTATCTTTAATCTAGTCCATTTATCGTAAGTATATTACTTATCAACTTTGTTCCATATCATTGACTTCTTCCATACCCTAAGCATTGCCACCCATAGTATAAAACATTTGTTTTCAGGTTATCTTGTCAACAAATATAGCTGAAAGTTCAATTACTGTCCCAGATATCAGTTATGGTTTGTTTACAATATTTATTCAATATATTTATTTATAATTTGTTTTTATATCAAAATATGGTATTTACTTTTTTTGCAAAAATTGAATTCAATATTCCCAATTATTTAATATAAATGCATTATTTTATACATTCTTCTCGAATACATTATTATAAATGCCTAATATGATGTATACAATAATTTGATAAATACATTTATTGTAATAAATTAATTTGAATTAGATTAAAACTGTGACAAAATATTGATAATATTTATTATTTTAATTTTAAGAATTACTTAAATTACTTGGTTTTATATTATTTTGTTTGTAATTAAAATTTTTCATTTCAGTTCTTGATTTTTGTTTAACAAAATCTATAAAAAGTGACCTCGACACTAATTATACGTCATTAACACTGGAATGGGCTTCCCATGCTAACCTAACTCAGAGAAAAGGTGTTTAATGTCTTTTTTAATATTAATTATTATAATATTCAATATTATTACTAGTGATATAGAATTTATTCATTGATAACAATTGAATTTAAATAAAGACAAACTTTATATATTTAATGATATTATATTTCATTAATGATATTATTTCAGCATCTGAATGTCATACCATAGGACAACTAGATACATCAACTAATTATTATACTCATTCCTACTGTTATAGTACTACCCACTTCTACTGTTACATTAACTCCTACTGCCATGCCTACATTCACTACCACACCCACTTTCATTGCCACACCCACTTTCACTACCACACCCACTTTCATTACCACACCCACTTTACTACCACACCCACTTCACTACCACACCCACTGCTACTCACAGTCACACCCACTTTCATTGCCACACCCACTTTCACTACCACACCCACTTTCATTACCACACCCACTTTCACTACCACACCCACTTTCACTACCACACCCACTTTCATTACCACACCCACTGCTACTCACTGTCACACCCACTTTCATTACCACACCCACTGCTACTCACTGTCATACCCACTTTCATTACAACACCCACTTACACTGCAACACCCACTTCACTACCACACCCATTTTCACTACCACACCCACTTTCATTACCACACACTTCATTACCACACCCACTTTCACTACCACACCCACTTTCACTACCACGCCCACTTCACTGCCACACCCACTTTCATTACCACACACACTTCACTACCACACCCACTTCACTACCACACCCACTTTCACTACCACACCCACTTTCTCTACCAAACCCACTTCACTACCACACCCACTTTCACTAACACACCCACTTTCTCTACCAAACCCACTTTCATTACCAACCGTCTCTATCTTTATCCATCTCTTTATTGCTTTTCCTGTTCAAAAGGTAGAGCTGGTCGTGTATCTAACGGAAAGGTTTACAGATTGATTTACGAGAAATTCTATCATGAACTACAGGAATTTGGAATTCCCGAGATTGAGGTTAGAAAAGTGGAACTTGTTATATTAACCAAATGTTAGCATCGGACCTGGTTAAACCAGGTTAAACCAGGTTAAACCAGGTTAAGAACGCTGTAGTTTTACATTTATTTGAATGCTTATGAGTTGGTAAATATTGCAAATCGTCGAGAATTATAAATGACCGAATAGGGCAACGATTGTATTTGGTCAAGGATTTGTATACTGGGTCATTTAATCTACACATAATTCTTCTATTTTAAAATAAAAATAACATCCGTACGAATATTTGAAATCAATACACATTTAAATATCACAAGCGATTTTCGTTTCGATCCCTTTGATAATTCTAATGCGAGAGACTTAAAAACAGTAGATTTTCAGCCTCGATCTCATATGGCATCTCCAACATAGTATTATCTGGTGTTATCAGTATTATCTGGTGTTATCAGTATTATCTGGTGTTATCAGTATTATCTGGTGTTATCAGTATTATCTGGTGTTATCAGTATTATCTGGTGTTATCAGTATTATCTGGTGTTATCAGTATTATCTGGTGTTATCAGTATTATCTGGTGTTATCAGTATTATCTGGTGTTATCAGTATTATCTGGTGTTATCAGTATTATCTGGTGTTATCAGTATTATCTGGTGTTATCAGTATTATCTGGTGTTATCAGTATTATCTGGTGTTATCAGTATTATCTGGTGTTATCAGTATTATCTAGTGTTATCAGTATTATCTGGTGTTATCAGTATTATCTGGTGTTATCAGTATTATCTGGTATTACTTGTCCGTGTTTAACACTTCCGTCTCGCCTCGCAGCGCAGTCCCTTGGAGAACCTGATTCTCAAGGTAAAGATCATGGACATCGGGTCACCTAAGTCAATCCTAGCTCTTGCGATCAGTCCTCCCAACCTCGGCGCCATCAAACACTCCATTCTTCATCTGAAACAGGTGACACATTGTGCCCTCGTTACTATTAATATTGTGTCAAATCATTTATTAAGATAATAGATACTGTGGGTAATTTACTTTGTTCATACTTTTTCAAATTAAATATTCATAATCAACATTATTCTATTATCTGTGGGATTTATTTTAGTATTTATTAATGTCTTCTATTTTATAGAATTTAATATATTCAGTTGCTTCGTTGCAGTATTATTAAAAACATTTGAAAACACAAGTTTCATATATAGTATGACGCTGGTGAACTGACCACTTGACCATTACAGGTAGGCGCTCTAGTACCCCTGGCGGACGGCCGCGTGACCTTGGACGACGACGGCGTTTTGACCTTTGTCGGCTACGTCCTCGCTGACTTACCATTGACTATCGGACTCTCTAAGATGCTACTTTATGGATACGCTTTCGGAGCTTTAGAGGACTGCATAATAATTGGTTTGAGGCACGGTGAATACCCGGGGGCATGGGGTCAGAGGTCAATGTCTCACCAGGTAGATGTGTACACTTAAGATTACAACAGATAATACGGAAATGTTGTTGTGAAAAGGTGCCCTAGATTGTTTTGAGTATTTTGTACTCAAATTTGAATACTAAATATTACTGCAGAACTCGTTTTATTATAAGTTATACATGACATAGATATACATGAGATATTAATGAACAAGAAAGTAATACATAAAGTAATAATAGATGGTATAATATTAGATAAGATAGTGATAAATGACACAATAAAAGATGAGATATTAATAGATGAGATAGTAATAAGCTAAAACACGTTGTCAAATTAATAACTCCACTTTATTGATGATTCAATGACCTCATTATTTCACTTGACCATTTCCTCTTTCATTCATCACGATGACCTCCACATAATAACTTCATCGCAGCCCAACTTTACAGCTGCTTCTATCTCAAACAAGTCCTTCATGGTAAATCCGTTCAACGCTCCTCTTCAGTCTTACATCAGTAAATTAGCTTGGTCTAATGGTTCCCATAGTGATTGCCTCGCCCACCTTAATGTCTACAAGGTCAGTGGGCGTGGTCTAATGGTTCCCATAGTGATTGCCTCGCCCACCTTAATATCTACAAAGTTAGTGGGCGTGGTCTAATGGTTCCCATAGTGATTGCCTCGCCCACCTTAATGTCTACAAGGTCAGTGGGCGTGGTCTAATGGTTCCCATAGTGATTGCCTCGCCCACCTTAATGTCTACAAGGTCAGTGGGCGTGGTCTAATGGTTCCCATAGTGATTGCCTCGCCCACCTTAATGTCTACAAGGTCAGTGGGCGTGGTCTAATGGTTCCCATAGTGATTGCCTCGCCCACCTTAATGTCTACAAGGTCAGTGGGCGTGGTCTAATGGTTCCCATAGTGATTGCCTCGCTCACCTTAATGTCTACAAGGTCAGTGGGCGTGGTCTAATTTTTCTCATAGTGATTGCCTCGCCCACCTTAATATCTACAAGGTCAGTGGGCGTGGTCTAATGGTTCCCATAGTGATTGCCTCGCCCACATTAATGTCTACAAGTTACTGAATCAACTAATTTCTTATCTCCTATTCACACTTCATTTATTATTCTAATTTCTATTCGAAATGTTCTACCATACCTCACCACTTATACTAACCCCCACTCTTTATGTCCCCGCATTCCTAAACTCCATCGCTACATTTTACTACCAGACCTGGATCATGATGAGGATGGCTTCCAAATTTTACAACAATCTCGACGAGATGAATTGGGGCAGAAAGAATTATGTAGATATTAAACAAATCAAAGAGGTTGTATGACTATTATATAATAATTACATAATAGTTCGTTATATATTATTAATTATTCAATCGAATATCTAACTGATATTGTAATAACTACAATGAAAATAATAAATATAATCATAAATAATAATTTATAATTTTTGCCTAAACTATTAAACATCAGCTACATTTGTGAATATACAAATTATTACATAATACCTATCCTAGTAATCAATATGTAGGTCAGAGAAGCTGTCGATGAAATCCGACTACGCCTCGTCAAGTTCAAAATTATCGGGCAGAAATTAATAGAAGAAGAAGAAGATGCTGCAATTGACCCCGTGTATTCTGACACAGGCGACAAGACTCTATTGCTAAAGGTCAGAGGTCATCTGAGTCATAGGTGACGCGAGGACCACTTCTCCTAATGTATCCCGCTACAAATGGCGAGACTGCTATTGCTCACGGAAGGGAAGGGAAGAGGTTACGATCAGGTGGAGATTTGTGCAAACGTTGTCAAATGATATCCGATACAGCTGGGTATAGTTAGTCAGGGAAGAGTATTATCTATGTAAATGTCGGGAAGAATAGTAATATTATTGACAGACGAGATTCGCGAGGATGAGATCAAGATGTCATCCAACGACTGTGAAGCAATAGATCTCCTAAAGTCATTAATATCTAATCAAACACCGCATTTAAACAAATTTGCAATTTCACTAATAATATTCACTTTAGTGAGTAAATGTTTTTAATTTCCTCGGATTAGGTAATCATGGCCGGAGCTTTCTATCCAAATTATTTGTCTAAACGATTGAAACCTGAAAAAGAACTACTAAAAGATATGGACTGTAGGAACCATTACACCACTGTAATGGTCAGTTTGACCAAATTTCATGTATTACCATTGATACCTAGTAGGGCTACCTAACCAACTAATGATATCACTCTTCGACTACTTAGCTAACCCCTTATCTAACCTCTTAAATAATCCCTTAACTAACCCCTTACATAATCCCTTAATTAACCCCTATGTAATCCCTTACACAACCCCTTACATAACCCCTTACATAACCCCATACATAACCCCTTATCTATCCCCTTACATAACCCTTACCTAACCCCATACCTAACCCCTATATAATCCCTTACACAACCCCTTATTTAACACCTTACATAACCCCTCGCCTAAACCCTTACCTAAACCACCTTACATAATCCCATACATAACCCCTTACATAATCCCTTACATAACCCCTTACATAACCCCATACATAACCCCTTATCTATCCCCTTACATAACCCTTACCTAACCCCATACATAACCCCTTATCTATCCCCTTACCTAACCACGTACATAACCCCTTATCTATCCCCTTACATAACCCTTACCTAACCACCTACATAACCCCTATGTAATCCCTTACATATCCCTTACCTAACCACTTACATAACCCCTATGTAACCCCTTACCTAACCCATATATAATCCCTTACACAACCCCTTACCTAACCCCTTAACAAACCCCTTATTTAACCCCTTACTTATCCCCTTACACGCCCCTTACCTAACTCCTTATCTAACCCCTTACATAACCGTTACCTAACCACATACATAATCCCTATGTAACCCCTTAGCTTACCATGTACATAACCCCTATGTAACCCCTTACCTAACCCTTTTATAATCCCTATGTAACCCCTTAGCTTACCATGTACATAACCCCTATGTAACCCCTTACCTAACCCTTTTATAATCCCTTCAGTTAAAGATGTCGATGATAAAGAATCCCGAGGAATATGCTGTTCAAATCAAGGACAAATTTATGTCGTTTAGTAAATTCACGCCCAAAGTGTTCTTTGATGAGACGAGGTTAATGACACATGTCAGAATATCAATTTCACATGTCACATTACACAATCTTCAACCCATATTTCTATTCTACAAATGTATTGGAACGCTAACATCTTTCGTAGAACTAGTCAAATTATTAATGATACAATTTTCGACATAAAACAACATTCTAATTATGACCTCATATTAACTACGACCTCATATTCAGCATATTGATATATCTGACTAATATTAAGAATTTAATTGTTACACTCTCATATCATTCACTATTGATAATCCGTTTGAAATACAATTGATCTCAATTTCGTTTACAATTAATTCTCATTCATATGCGAAGAGTTTATGTTGAATTTATTCGAGATGCTGATGTTACATGTAAGTTTCTGCCTTCAGTTTACCATGCTTTGAAAATGAGGTATGTTGTAACCCTATATCTACCTCTGACAAGAACCCTAAATCCACTCCTCACCACACTCCTTACATCCACTCCTCACCACACTCCTTACTTAAACACACCTCACCACACTCCTTACGTCCACTCCTCACCACACCTCTTACTTTAACACACCTCACCACACTCCTTACTTTAACACTCCTCACCACACTCCTTACTTTAACACTCCTCATCACACTCCTTACTTTAACACTCCTCACTTTAACACTCCACACCACACTCCTTACTTTAACACTCCTCATCACACTCCTTACTTTAACACTCCTCACTTTAACACTCCACACCACACTCCTCACTTTAACACTCCTCACTTTAACACTCCTCACCACACTCCTTACATCCACTCCTCACCACTCTCCTTACTTTAACACTCCTCACCACACTTCTTACTTTCACTCCTCACCACACTCCTTACATCCACACCTCACCACACTCCTTACTTTAACACTCCTCACCACACTCCTTACATCCACTCTTCACCACACTCCTTACTTTAACACTCCTCACTTTAACACTCCACACCACACTCCTTACTTTAACACTCCTCACCACACTCCTTACTTTAACACTCCTCACCACACTCCTCACTTTAACACTCCTCACTTTAACACTCCTCACCACACTCCTTACATCCACTCCTCACCACTCTCCTTACTTTAACATTCCTCACCACACTTCTTACTTTCACTCCTCACCACACTCCTTACATCCACACCTCACCACACTCCTTACTTTAACACTCCTCACCACACTCCTTACATCCACTCCTCACCACTCTCCTTACTTTAACACTCCTCACCACACTCCTTACTTTAACACTCCTCACCACACTCCTTACATCCACTCCTCACCACACTTCTTACTTTAACACTCCTCACCACACTCCTTACTTTAACACTCATCACCACATTCCTTACTTTAACACTCCTCACCACACTCCTTACTTTAACACTCCTCACCACACTCCTTACTTTAACACTCCTCACCACACTCCTTACTTTTACACTCCTCACAACACTCCTTACTTTAACATCTAAATATTATATTATAAAACAAGAAGCACTTACATCAGATAAATAATTATTAAATGAGATTTCTTATTTCCGATATCTTATTGATTTGCCTTAAATCGAAGTGAGGTCCTCACCACGTGTTCACGTAGTTATTAGTCTCGGCTTCTCCCGCCAGGTCGTACCACGATCGACTGAAACTCACGAACCCCAAGAAATACGTTCCTCTGAACAAGAACACAGGCAAACGCCTCGAGAAGTTCGTATCCGAAGCGTAAATCTCCAATAGCCGCGAGTAGTCTTTTGTAAGTTCGCGAGGCCCTGCGGACCTTGAAGCCATTGCTCCCGCGCACGGTTTCCGCAACCCCGCGGACTCAATCGTCGCCTCCGTATCTCTAATTGATACCTCGAACTACTCGCAGGAAATCGCTGGAAATCACTTATTCGAAGCTGCCCAGTAATTGCGGCCGAATTGAAGTTGAAATCACTCACGTTGGTATTCGTATTACGAGTAGGCCCCCCCCCCCGGTTCGGCGAAGACAACGACGTCATTGTTTTCCGCATTTCAGTACGTCGACTGCTGTTCCTTCTACGTACAAATGTTGGACGCCAACCTGCAAAAGTTCTTGAACATCGTGGATAGACAAGATCAAACAAAATTCGTGGTTTGCGTTGCTTTTTGCGTGTAGAGACCGCTGCGTATACTCCACTCTAAATCCCCATATCCTATATCTCGACCCGGCACCGCACCCCGTGCCATCCTCCCCGTGAATTCATTTGCGAGCATTCGCAATCCTGGACTTCTCCTCCGTCCTCCTTTCGCAGCCACTCGGCTTCGTAAACTTCGGAGAGATGTGCATGGCTCCTTATTCAGAAGACAACGGAGCTCCGACGCAACTCTACAGAGCTCGTGTTCTCGATATCGATCGTAGCAACAGCACGGTCAAGGTAAACGGAGACTAGATAACTAGAAATCAGTTCAGCCAAACTTCGTACAGGATTAGAATCTTCTTTTAATAATTAATTATCAAATCGATATTCGGTACTCATTTCATATGTATGTAATGTTGTACTGTACATTAGTGTGGCTCTCTCTCGGAGAAAGCATTAGGCATTACGTGTGGTATATAGATATTAGATTTTTTAATAAACTGTTTAGACAGGACACGAATTCTAAAATTTCTTTGTTCAAAAAAATATTTTTTTCCGCAAATTTTATTTTGCATACTTTGAATATTATTTGCATTTGCCAATAATACAAAATTTAAATTATTTTAGTTGCTATTTATTTGTTAAAAATGAAATTACGATTCGCTAGTAAATTCAAATAATTCTCTCTATAAGTAATAAACTATCCACTTCAGTATGCAAATTAGTAATTAATAATAATAACCATTTATTTATTTTGAATTGCAAATATGACAATGTGATGTGGGTTATTAGATTGTGGACCAGAGCTGTATTAAATATGTTTTATGAAAATAAACATATTATTTTTATAAAGTCGTATTTATATATTTTGTAATATTTATATTGTAATTTTGAACATTAGAAATCTATAATATATAAATTATATAAATATATAATATATAATATTATAAAATTTTAAAAATGCTATAAGTAGAAAATTTGTTTTTAATTTTTTAATTATAAATTTATCAAAAAAGTTTACTCTTCAATCCACTATTAAGGCGATTATACCAATGCCAATGACATTACAGTCTGGTGAGATCTTACGCAGAAGACATTAATACAATACTGTCTAATGGCTAGATATAGAATATCAGCGATTAGGAAAACTTACACACAATTGATTTTATTAATTTATACGCAAAATAAAGTTTTATATCGAATTTTCTCAGTGTTTCGAAACATTGAGAATCTAACACTCAATTTTATATTTACTAATCTTCTAATTTACTTTATTCGGCAAACACTATTCCTCACCTCGTATACATTCGCAGGTTTTCTTCATCGACTATGGGAATTCGAGTACAGTACGCATAGCGGATCTGAAGAAACTGGAGAAGAGGTACACCAGCATTCCAGCAATGGTCTGTAGTCTTTTCATTGCTTTTAATACATTCACAATGCATACAAATATATATTATATCGGTTCTAGTATTGATTTTATAATAATATTCAGTTTATGATGGTTGGTTTCGAGCATAAATCATTATCAACCCTATTATCAACCCTATTATTAACCCTATTATTAACCATATTATCAACCCTATTATTAACCATATTATCAACCCCATTATTAACCCTATTATTAACTATATTATCAACCCTAATATTAACCTTATTATTAACCATATTATCAACCCTATTACCAACCCTATTATTAACCCTATTATTAACCATATTATCAACCCCATTATTAACCCTATTATTAACCATATCAACCCTATTATTAACCCTATTATTAACCATATTATCAACCCTATTATCAACCCTATTATCAACCCTATTATCAACCCTATTATTAACCCTATTATTAACCATATCAACCCTATTATTAACCCTATTATTAATCATATTATCAACCCTATTATTAACCCTATTATTAACCATATTATTAACCCTATTATCAACCCTATTATTAACCATATTATCAACCCCATTATTAACCATATTATTAACTATATTGTCAACCCTATTATTAACCCTATTATTAACAATATTATCAACCCTATTATTAACAATATTATCAACCCTATTATTAACTATATTATCAACCCTATTATCAACCCTATTATTAACCCTATTATTAACCCTATTATTAACCATATTATCAACCCTATTATTAACTATATTATCAACCCTATTATCAACCCTATTATTAACCCTATTATTAACCATATTATCAACACTATTATTAACCCTATTTTTAACCCTATTATCAACCCTATTATTAACCCTATTATTAACCCTCTTATTAACCCTATTATCAACCCTATTATTAACCCTATAGTATCATCATCAAGATACTATAGTACCATCACCAAGGTACTATAGTACATAGGTGATAACCCTATAGTACCATCACCAAAGTACTATAGTACCATCACCAAGGTACTATAGTACCTAGGTGATAACCCTATAGTACCATCACCAAGGTACTATAGTACCTAGGTGATAACCCTATAGTACCATCACCAGAGTACTATAGTACCATCACCAAGGTACTATAGTAACCCTATAGTACCATCAACAGAGTACTATAGTACCATCACCAAGTTACATAGTACTTTATTATCGAGTTTTTTATGCAGAAAATGTAATGATGTAATAGTTTACAAATATGTTATCAAAAATAAAATTATAAACAATAGAAATATAATAAAGGAAATTTAGAGATGTAAATTATCAAATAGTCTGGATTACTTAGCCCTATTGTTATTGTGAAATCTAGACCTCTTACAATCACACAAATCTACCTTCATTCTCATCCATCTTCTAGGCAAGACTTTGTCATCTCGCAAACTGTGAATATTCTGCAATTTGTATTCTTGACGGTTTGAAAGAAAATAGTTTAGATCATTTGAAATCCTTGACTAATGGTCAATCCATTTTTATGAAGGTCAGCGAACCCTTTTACTAGTTATTTGTTTTATATTAATAGTTAGTTTAGAGTCTTATAAATATTTTTTAACAGTATCTAACATTTAATACCTATTAATTATATAATTAATTGCAAAATTAATCTGCTTATATTCTAAATATTTACCTTAAATTTACCTACAAATTTATCCATCGATGTAAAGTTTTTCTTAACCAATTTATTGCCGTCCAAACCTCGCCAAACATAATTTAACAATATTCAATAATCCCCAATATCTAACCATCGACTCTATAAACCACAAGAATACACTTCAGTAGCCAAAACTATATGTCTCGACGTAGGTTTTTTCTTCTCTGGAAGACGAATGTCGAGTGGATTTGTACTGCGGAGATAAGCACATCAACGAAATGATGGTCGCAGAGTTATTTCTCGAATACTCGGAGGAATCTTTGATATCGCAGGTAAGTTTGCCAGCATTGCGGATAATAGAGATCTGAGGAACTCGGTCAACAATTCATAAAGTTCATTAGCATTGGGTTTACATGTCGACGTCAATTTGAAGATCTAACTCGAGTGAAAAGTGTTTAATGTTGCGAAATTATATATTGAAATGTTAAATATGCGTACAAATTATCTGTATGTTAGAGATTGCATAGTTTTAGTCTAGTCGGACAATGAATGAAGGACAACTCTACACACTCACCTCCACCCTGCACCTCACCTCACCTCCACCCTGCACCTCACCTCACCTCACCTCCGCACCTCACCTCACCTCACCTCCGCACTTCACCTCACCTCACCTCCACCCTACACCTCACCTCACCTCCACCCTACACCTCACCTCACCTCCGCCCTACACCTCACCTCACCTCCACCCTACACCTCACCTCACCTCCACCCTGCACCTCACCTCACCTCACCTCCGCACCTCACCTCACCTCACCTCCGCACCTCACCTCACCTCCGCCCTACACCTCACCTCACCTCCACCCTGCACCTCACCTCACCTCACCTCACCTCCGCCCTACACCTCACCTCCGCACCTCACCTCACCTCCACCCTGCACCTCACCTCACCTCACCTCACCTCCGCCCTACATCTCACCTCACCTCACCTCACCTCACCTCCACCCTGCACCTCACCTCACCTCACCTCACCTCCACCCTGCACCTCACCTCACCTCACCTCACCTCCGCCCTACATCTCACCTCACCTCACCTCACCTCACCTCCACCCTGCACCTCACCTCACCTCACCTCACCTCCGCCCTACACCTCACCTCCGCACCTCACCTCACCTCCACCCTGCACCTCACCTCACCTCACCTCACCTCCGCCCTACATCTCACCTCACCTCACCTCACCTCACCTCCACCCTGCACCTCACCTCACCTCACCTCACCTCCACCCTGCACCTCACCTCACCTCACCTCACCTCCGCCCTACATCTCACCTCACCTCACCTCACCTCCACCCTGCACCTCACCTCACCTCACCTCACCTCCGCCCTACACCTCACCTCCGCACCTCACCTCACCTCCACCCTACATCTCACCTCACCTCACCTCCACCCTGCACCTCACCTCACCTCACCTCCACCCTGCACCTCACCTCACCTCACCTCCACCCTACACCTCACCTCACCTCCACCCTGCACCTCACCTCACCTCACCTCACCTCCGCCCTACACCTCACCTCACCTCCGCCCTACACCTCACCTCACCTCACCTCACCTCCACCCTGCACCTCACCTCACCTCACCTCCACCCTACACCTCACCTCACCTCCACCCTGCACCTCACCTCACCTCACCTCACCTCCGCCCTACACCTCACCTCACCTCCGCCCTACACCTCACCTCCGCACCTCACCTCACCTCCACCCTACATCTCACCTCACCTCACCTCCACCCTGCACCTCACCTCACCTCACCTCCACCCTGCACCTCACCTCACCTCACCTCCACCCTACACCTCACCTCACCTCCACCCTGCACCTCACCTCACCTCACCTCACCTCCGCTCTACACCTCACCTCCGCCCTACACCTCACCTCACCTCCACCCTGCACCTCACCTCACCTCACCTCCGCCCTACACCTCACCTCACCTCACCTCCGCCCTACACCTCACCTCACCTCCACCCTACACCTCACCTCACCTCCACCCTGCACCTCACCTCACCTCACCTCCGCCCTACACCTCACCTCCACCCTGCACCTCACCTCACCTCCGCCCTACACCTCACCTCACCTCACCTCCACCCTGCACCTCACCTCACCTCACCTCACCTCACCTCACCTCACCTCCGCCCTACACCTCACCTCACCTCACCTCACCTCACCTCCACCCTGCACCTCACCTCACCTCACCTCACCTCACCTCACCTCACCTCACCTCACCTCCGCCCTACACCTCACCTCACCTCACCTCACCTCACCTCCACCCTGCACCTCACCTCACCTCACCTCACCTCACCTCCGCCCTACACCTCACCTCACCTCACCTCCACCCTGCACCTCACCTCACCTCACCTCACCTCACCTCCGCCCTACACCTCACCTCACCTCACCTCCACCCTACACCTCACCTCACCTCACCTCCGCCCTACACCTCACCTCACCTCACCTCCACCCTGCACCTCACCTCACCTCACCTCACCTCACCTCACCTCCGCCCTACACCTCACCTCACCTCACCTCCGCCCTACACCTCACCTCACCTCCACCCTGCACCTCACCTCACCTCACCTCCACCCTGCACCTCACCTCACCTCCACCCTGCACCTCACCTCACCTCACCTCCGCCCTACACCTCACCTCACCTCACCTCCACCCTGCACCTCACCTCACCTCACCTCCACCCTACACCTCACCTCACCTCCACCCTGCACCTCACCTCACCTCACCTCCGCCCTACACCTCACCTCCACCCTGCACCTCACCTCACCTCCGCCCTACACCTCACCTCACCTCACCTCACCTCACCTCCGCCCTACACCTCACCTCCACCCTGCACCTCACCTCACCTCCGCCCTACACCTCACCTCACCTCACCTCACCTCACCTCCACCCTGCACCTCACCTCACCTCACCTCACCTCCACCCTGCACCTCACCTCACCTCACCTCACCTCCGCCCTACACCTCACCTCACCTCACCTCCACCCTTCACCTCACCTCACCTCACCTCACCTCACCTCACCTCACCTCCGCCCTACACCTCACCTCACCTCACCTCACCTCACCTCCACCCTGCACCTCACCTCACCTCACCTCACCTCACCTCACCTCACCTCACCTCCGCCCTACACCTCACCTCACCTCACCTCCACCCTACACCTCACCTCACCTCACCTCACCTCCGCCCTACACCTCACCTCACCTCACCTCCACCCTGCACCTCACCTCACCTCACCTCACCTCACCTCCGCCCTACACCTCACCTCACCTCACCTCCACCCTACACCTCACCTCACCTCACCTCCGCCCTACACCTCACCTCCGCCCTACACCTCACCTCACCTCACCTCCGCCCTACGCCTCACCTCCGCCCTACACCTCACCTCACCTCCGCCTTACACCTCACCTCACCTCACCTCCGCCCTACACCTCACCTCCGCCCTACACCTCACCTCCGCCCTACACCTCACCTCAGCCCTACACCTCACCTCCGCCCTACATCTCACCTCACCTCCGCCCTACACCTCACCTCACCTCCGCCCTACACCTCACCTCACCTCCGCCCTACACCTCACCTCACCTCACCTCCGCCCTACGCCTCACCTCCGCCCTACACCTCACCTCACCTCCGCCTTACACCTCACCTCACCTCCACCCTACACCTCACTTCACCTCACCTCCGCCCTACACCTCACCTCCGCCCTACACCTCACCTCCGCCCTACACCTCACCTCCGCCCTACACCTCACCTCCGCCCTACACCTCACCTCAGCCCTACACCTCACCTCCGCCCTACATCTCACCTCACCTCCGCCCTACACCTCACCTCACCTCACCTCACCTCCGCCCTACACCTCACCTCACCTCACCTCCACCCCGTACCTCCACTAGAGGGACCACCGAGTAAGGTTGGCAGATTCAGTTGACTGCGACAATTCCTTGAGTGCTCACTTGGCTCAACTTAAACTTGAAAACAACAAACAAGGAACAAACGCGATACATAATAGTTCTGAGGTGAGTCTGGTTTAGATGTTTTTGTATATTTGTATTTCTAATGGCATTCTTAAACGCACATATTTTGATATACAATTAAAATTGTATATCACTTTAGGCCTTGAAAAGTAGCGTTACATTTAGATCCTTCCGCTGTGTTTTATAAGCAATTTCCTGTTCGGATCTAAAAAATGCTCATAAAATCCAGTTGCGAATCCCTTAGGATTACAATAAATTTATTTAAGTGTCAATGATTCCACCAAATTAGCAACGATGTAAACATAAATATATGATTGAAAAATAATTGAAACCTATTTCATTTAAATTTTACTTATGAAACATTCATTAGAAAATAAATTATATTATCAAAGACTTAGACAATATTTCACGGTCACAGATTATAATAAAAGGTCCAACATCAGCTTATGAAGTGGAATTTGCAGGATTGACGAAATACACAAAATCTATGTTAGATTGTTTGAAAGAGATGATAATATTTATATATCATTCTTTCAGTTATATTGTTATGTTATCGAACTAATATAAATATTGCATTATTAATAATAAGATATTTGTATGTATTATTTCTATATCACTTTATTTAATTATTTTTAAAATATAAAATATTTAAATAAGATTTAAGATATAAAAATAAGATATAAAAAACGTATACATATGAAATATTTAAGGCATTAATATTTCTAGTGAATTATTTATTGTTACCATTAACAAATACCAACAATATAGTGATAATAATATTGTATCATTTCCAATTAATTTCCACTAAGTATATCTACATCTATCTTTAATAACCCAAACTCTCCACTAACCAAACCCCATCTACACCAACCAAACCCCATCTACACTAACTACACCCCATCTACACTAACCAAACCCCATCTACACTAACCAAACCCTATCTCCACTAACCAAACCCCATCTACACTAACCACACCCCATCTACACTAACCACACCCCATCTACACTAACCATACCCCTCTACTAATCACACCCCATCTACACTAACCAAACCCCATCTACACTAACCAAACCCCATCTACACTAACCAAACCCCATCTCCACTAACCAAACCCCATCTACACTAACCAAACCCCATCTACACTAACCACACCCCTCTACTAATCACACTAATAGCAAAGCTCTCTTCGGGAAACACGCCCACGTCAATCTATATTCGACAGGAATATCACCGTCATGCAGAATAGCGTAAACCAGATTGTATTGGACGAGAGACCATCTGAAACTCAACTCCTCGTGGCCAGTCACATGACGGTTACCCAACGGGGCCTGATGGCCCACTCCACGACCCTGTTGCCCCCGCACAGCAGTCTGCTGGAGATTATCTCCATGGTGTTCTCGCCGGCCATTGAACTCAGGTTGCCTCTTCGTTGCACCCACAAAATACATGTTTCGGTATTTCTCTACTCCCCTCGCCAGCCTCCCTCGTGGTTGAATTTGCAATGCCACCGCACCGCTCCGGACTAGCGCTGACCGCTATTATGCAATGTATCTCCCCGTTTCCTCTTCAGAGCCGATCCCTACAAGACTAGATACACGGGAGTTCTCTGCGGTCTCGGTTGGGAGGATTGCTCCGGGCCGATATTTCCGGCTATGCCTGAATCCGATATGGAACTGGTGTTTGGTCATCTCATAGATCAAGACGATATTCTGATTGTTTGTATTCTGACTCTATTGTCTCGGTCACTTTATACTCTGACATTTTTATTACATTTTATTTAATGTTATTAATTTCAATAAACTTATTTTAAATACAATTGTTTTAATAAATAAAGAAAATTACAATTTTGTAAACAATTTATGTAATCCGATGTCATGTCACTGGATTCTAATTCAAAAGTGATTAACCACTAACTTAAAGAGTTCAGTATCTCTCAACAAACATTTCCATTGTATTAATGCAAGAACATTGCCAGAATTTCATATTTACTTAATTCTTTACATAACATTGAACTAAACTAATCCTTCACTAATAGATTAATGAAATCCGGCACTTCCTCAACTCAATCTTGGGAGGTACCAGCAATCAGCCACACTTCGATATTGACCAATTTGATGATATTGAGTCTTATCTAGCAAACTTGATCAGGCAGTCAGTAGAAGTAGTTATATTGTAGTGTTAATCAGGTGGTCAGTAGGAGTAGTTATATTGTAGTGTTAATCAGGTGGTCAGTAGGAGTAGTTATATTGTAGTGTTAATCAGGTGGTCAGTAGGAGTAGTTATATTGTAGTGTTAATCAGGTGGTCAGTAGGAGTAGTTATATTGTAGTGTTAATCAGGTGGTCAGTAGGAGTAGTTATATTGTAGTGTTAATCAGGTGGTCAGTAGGAGTAGTTATATTGTAGTGTTAATCAGGTGGTCAGTAGGAGTAGTTATATTGTAGTGTTAATCAGGTGGTCAGTAGGAGTAGTTATATTGTAGTGTTAATCAGGTGGTCAGTAGGAGTAGTTATATTGTATTGTTAATCAGGTGGTCAGTAGGAGTAGTTATATTGTAATGTTAATCAGGTGGTCAGTAGGAGTAGTTATATTGTAGTGTTAACCAGGTGGTCAGTAGGAGTAGTTATATTGTAGTCTTAATCAGGTGGTCAGTAGGAGTAGTTATATTGTAGTGTTAATCAGGTGGTCAGTAGGAGTAGTTATATTGTAGTGTTAATCAGGTGGTCATTAGGAGTAGTTATATTGTAGTGTTAATCAGGTGGTCAGTAGGAGTAGTTATATTGTAGTGTTAATCAGGTGGTCAGTAGGAGTAGTTATATTGTAGTGTTAATCAGGTGGTCAGTAGGAGTAGTTATATTGTAGTGTTAATCAGGTGGTCAGTAGGAGTAGTTATATTGTAGTGTTAATCAGGTGGTCAGTAGGAGTAGTTATATTGTAGTGTTAATCAGGTGGTCAGTAGGAGTAGTTATATTGTAGTGTTAATCAGGTGGTCAGTAGGAGTAGTTATATTGTAGTGTTAATCAGGTGGTCAGTAGGAGTAGTTATATTGTAATGTTAATCAGGTGGTCAGTAGGAGTAGTTATATTGTAATGTTAATCAGGTGGTCAGTAGGAGTAGTTATATTGTAGTGTTAATCAGGTGGTCAGTAGGAGTAGTTATATTGTATTGTTAATCAGGTGGTCAGTAGGAATAGTTATATTGTAGTGTTAATCAGGTGGTCAGTAGGAGTAGTTATATTGTAGTGTTAATCAGGTGGTCAGTAGGAGTAGTTATATTGTAGTCTTAATCAGGTGGTCAGTAGGAGTAGTTATATTGTAGTCTTAATCAGGCAGTCAGTAGGAGTAGTTATATTGTAGTCTTAATCAGGTGGTCAGTAGGAGTAGTTATATTGTAGTGTTAATCAGGTGGTCAGTAGGAGTAGTTATATTGTAGTGTTAATCAGGTGGTCAGTAGGAGTAGTTATATTGTAGTGTTAATCAGGTAGTCAGTAGGAGTAGTTATATTGTAGTGTTAATCAGGTGGTCAGTAGGAGTAGTTATATTGTAGTCTTAATCAGGTGGTCAGTAGGAGTAGTTATATTGTAGTGTTAATCAGGTGGTCAGTAGGAGTAGTTATATTGTAGTGTTAATCAGGTGGTCAGTAGGAGTAGTTATATTGTAGTCTTAATCAGGTGGTCAGTAGGAGTAGTTATATTGTAGTGTTAATCAGGTGGTCAGTAGGAGTAGTTTTATTGTAGTGTTAATCAGGTGGTCAGTAGGAGTAGTTATATTGTAGTGTTAATCAGGTGGTCAGTAGGAGTAGTTATATTGTAGTGTTAATCAGGTGGTCAGTAGGAGTAGTTATATTGTAGTGTTAATCAGGTGGTCAGTAGGAGTAGTTATATTGTAGTGTTAATCAGGTGGTCAGTAGGAGTAGTTATATTGTAGTGTTAATCAGGTGGTCAGTAGGAGTAGTTATATTGTAGTCTTAAATAGGTGGTCAGTAGGAGTAGTTATATTGTAGTGTTAATCAGGTGGTCAGTAGGAGTAGTTATATTGTAGTGTTAATCAGGTGGTCAGTAGGAGTAGTTATATTGTAGTGTTAATCAGGTGGTCAGTAGGAGTAGTTATATTGTAGTGTTAATCAGGTGGTCAGTAGGAGTAGTTATATTGTAGTGTTAATCAGGTGGTCAGTAGGAGTAGTTATATTGTAGTGTTAATCAGGTGGTCAGTAGGAGTAGTTATATTGTAGTGTTAATCAGGTGGTCAGTAGGAGTAGTTATATTGTAGTGTTAATAAGGTGGTCAGTAGGAGTAGTTATATTGTAGTGTTAATCAGGTGGTCAGTAGGAGTAGTTATATTGTAATGTTAATCAGGTGGTCAGTAGGAGTAGTTATATTGTAATGTTAAACAGGTGGTCAGTAGGAGTAGTTATATTGTAGTGTTAATCAGGTGGTCAGTAGGAGTAGTTATATTGTAGTGTTAATCAGGTGGTCAGTAGGAGTAGTTATATTGTAGTGTTAATCAGGTGGTCAGTAGGAGTAGTTATATTGTAGTCTTAATCAGGTGGTCAGTAGGAGTAGTTATATTGTAGTGTTAATCAGGTGGTCAGTAGGAGTAGTTATATTGTAGTGTTAATCAGGTGGTCAGTAGGAGTAGTTATATTGTAGTCTTAATCAGGTGGTCAGTAGGAGTAGTTATATTGTAATGTTAATCAGGTGGTCAGTAGGAGTAGTTATATTGTAGTGTTAAACAGGTGGTCAGTAGGAGTAGTTATATTGTAGTGTTAATCAGGTGGTCAGTAGGAGTAGTTATATTGTAGTGTTAATCAGGTGGTCAGTAGGAGTAGTTATATTGTAATGTTAATCAGGTGGTCAGTAGGAGTAGTTATATTGTAATGTTAAACAGGTGGTCAGTAGGAGTAGTTATATTGTAGTGTTAATCAGGTGGTCAGTAGGAGTAGTTATATTGTAGTGTTAATCAGGTGGTCAGTAGGAGTAGTTATATTGTAATTTTAATCAGGTGGTCAGTAGGAGTAGTTATATTGTAGTGTTAATCAGGTGGTCAGTAGGAGTAGTTATATTGTAGTGTTAATCAGGTGGTCAGTAGGAGTAGTTATATTGTAGTCTTAATCAGGTGGTCAGTAGGAGTAGTTATATTGTATTGTTAAACAGGTGGTCAGTAGGAGTAGTTATATTGTATTGTTAACCAGGTGGTCAGTAGGAGTAGTTATATTGTAGTCTTAATCAGGTGGTCAGTAGGAGTAGTTATATTGTAGTGTTAATCAGGTGGTCAGTAGGAGTAGTTATATTGTAGTGTTAATCAGGTGGTCAGTAGGAGTAGTTATATTGTAGTGTTAATCAGGTGGTCAGTAGGAGTAGTTATATTGTAGTCTTAACCAGGTGGTCAGTAGGAGTAGTTATATTGTAGTGTTAATCAGGTGGTCAGTAGAAGTAGTTATATTGTAGTGTTAATCAGGTGGTCAGTAGGAGTAGTTATATTGTAGTCTTTATCAGGTGGTCAGTAGGAGTAGTTATATTGTAGTGTTAACCAGGTGGTCAGTAGGAGTAGTTATATTGTAGTGTCAATCAGGTGGTCAGTAGGAGTAGTTATATTGTAGTGTTAATCAGGTGGTCAGTAGGAGTAGTTATATTGTAGTCTTAATCAGGTGGTCAGTAGGAATAGTTATATTGTAGTGTTAATCAGGTGGTCAGTAGGAGTAGTTATATTGTAGTGTTAATCAGGTGGTCAGTAGGAGTAGTTATATTGTAGTCTTAATCAGGTGGTCAGTAGGAGTAGTTATATTGTAATGTTAATCAGGTGGTCAGTAGGAGTAGTTATATTGTAGTGTTAATCAGGTGGTCAGTAGGAGTAGTTATATTGTAGTGTTAATCA
This sequence comes from Osedax frankpressi, assembly GCA_964035775.1. Lineage (NCBI taxonomy): Eukaryota > Metazoa > Annelida > Polychaeta > Sabellida > Siboglinidae > Osedax > Osedax frankpressi. Next base: position 16,566,760 of record OZ038313.1, read on the forward strand.
GGTGGTCAGTAGGAGTAGTTATATTGTAGTGTTAATCAGGTGGTCAGTAGGAGTAGTTATATTGTAGTGTTAATCAGGTGGTCAGTAGGAGTAGTTATATTGTAGTGTTAACCAGGTGGTCAGTAGGAGTAGTTATATTGTAGTGTTAATCAGGTGGTCAGTAGGAGTAGTTATATTGTAGTGTTAATCAGGTGGTCAGTAGGAGTAGTTATATTGTAGTGTTAATCAGGTGGTCAGTAGGAGTAGTTATATTGTAGTGTTAATCAGGTGGTCAGTAGGAGTAGTTATATTGTAGTGTTAATCAGGTGGTCAGTAGGAGTAGTTATATTGTAGTGTTAATCAGGTGGTCAGTAGGAGTAGTTATATTGTAGTGTTAATCAGGTGGTCAGTAGGAGTAGTTATATTGTAGTGTTAATCAGGTGGTCAGTAGGAGTAGTTATATTGTAGTGTTAATCAGGTGGTCAGTAGGAGTAGTTATATTGTAGTGTTAATCAGGTGGTCAGTAGGAGTAGTTATATTGTAGTGTTAATCAGGTGGTCAGTAGGAGTAGTTATATTGTAGTGTTAATCAGGTGGTCAGTAGGAGTAGTTATATTGTAGTGTTAATCAGGTGGTCAGTAGGAGTAGTTATATTGTAGTGTTAATCAGGTGGTCAGTAGGAGTAGTTATATTGTAGTGTTAATCAGGTGGTCAGTAGGAGTAGTTATATTGTAGTGTTAAACAGGTGGTCAGTAGGAGTAGTTATATTGTAGTGTTAATCAGGTGGTCAGTAGGAGTAGTTATATTGTAGTGTTAATCAGGTGGTCAGTAAGAGTAGTTTTTGTGAACACCATTTCACTATGAAATACTTTATAAAGGGTTAGTGGGATAGTTATATGATACACCATTGTTATATTTTTTTAACTTTTATAGATTAATTAAAAAGAAAAGATTGGTAGTAGAACAACAACCATTTAAAAATTCCGGAGCCTGGAAACAGGTTATTATTATAAAATAATATATACATATATTAATAATTATTCTATGAATTTATAAATATTTTATTTATTTATATATTATTAACAATTACACAATTTAAATATATAAATATTTATGCATTCTAATGTTTGATTTGAATATTAATTTTTGATTTTCCGTTAAGATATCCGATGTCGATTTGCTGGAGCCTAAAGAAAACTATAGCGAAGGACATATATTTAATCTCCACTGTGCAATTGATCTTACGCATTGATTCCCTCCTGAAATATATATAATATTAATATAATATGTACTATTTACATTGAAAAACATTAATTGATATTATATTAAATATATTAAACTAATAAATATTAATAAAGATCATTTTTTTATCAATTTAAATTATTTGAACATGTATTACACGAAAATATCTGAATAATTTTAACGAATATTATATTATTTAGTTAAATTTAGTTAAATTTAGTTAAATACATTATTATATATTTTATAATATTTAGTAATTTACATGGATACATTTCATAGTAAATATATTAAACTTATAACCCAGACTAATAAGTATTGTTTGAGAAACTAACTTTTATCTAAATAATGGGATATGTCATATTAATGAGGCTCTCACATTGCATAATCTATTCAATATGACATAATGAACTTGATACATATTATGTTCTATATATACAAATAAGTTCAATAATAAAATTAGGTTGGATATAATTTGGATATTAATGATATAAATAACTATACATTTTGGGATACAGTAATTAAAGTTTGGCTTATTTATTAGTTATTATTTATAATATTATTTGCATACTATGTTATCAATCTTTCCCCACTTATTATAAAACTGCTAGTAATATTAAGATACTGTTCTCATATAGAATGTTTTCAATAATATATATTATATTGAATACATTTATAGAGAAAGTTATATACTATATATTCTCTGAATATATATATATATATATATATACATATTATATATGCAATATTAATTATATATTCAATAGTACAACTTGACATTAATTCGAGAAATTCCACTATTACAAATAATTATTTATCAAATTTCTTGAAATATTACTGCACTTTGGAAATTAACTATATTTTCTATATTGATCAAAAAACTGATATCATACATTCGATTTATGTGTTGTGCTAACAGGATTGCGATTTTATTTATATATGATACGTATAAGAATATTGAAAAATTCCATACAATTTCGTTAATGTAGAATTAGTCTTTCATACGTTAATGCTGTTTTGATAGTTAAATATATATCTAGTTAATTTTATTATTTTCAGTCAAAATAGAAAATAAAGTAAAAATCAACTATACAAAATACACTAAACACGAATTAGTTCTATTAAAGTATTGAATTATATGTTTTCTGAGGATGTGGCATGAAGAGTGTATTATGAGTGAATTTACTATAAATCACCAACCGAAGTGAAACTAATAAGACTGCAACTCTCGAGGGGGTTAGTTCAATACAGGTAGCTGTGCATGTAACAGGGAGGGAAATTCCTCTAACAAAAGAAGGAAATATATTCTCTTTCCCGTCACTATTTTGTTAAGAATAAAATTTTAATATATGCATAAACATATAGATATAAATTATAAGATATATATTTAGTAAATATTATCTACTGTATATTAATATAACTATTCACATATAAACTATAAATTATAAATATTGAAAATAATTAAATATATTAATAATGATGAATTTAATTAAAGTAAATATAAATGTATAACTTACTTTAATCTTACTTGAATGCGTTTTTATATAGATATCAATATACTAGATAATGCCTGGTAATGGTTTCATAGTTTGTTTATATTTCATATATTATATGTACTTTATACAATCACTGGAACAAGTACTCTTCAATCATTCTCTTCAATTATTTAATATTATAATAAATGCTATTATTTAAACATGGGTATAAAGATACTAAAATATATTTATATCATTTTTCTGCATATATTTTGTTCTGCAATATAGTCTATACTATAGAATATTTAATGTATATATTACATAATGTAATACTAATTTCATATAATATTATATAATATAAATTATATTATTTTAAATTACTATTCTTATCTAACCATTTATAATTAAAAATTTAAATCATTGTTTATATATAAATATATAAGCCTCCCTGGTAAAAGCCCTAAAAGGGTAAAAGCTAAGCTTCCTGATAATTTTCTAATGATCTTTAAATTTATAATATTTTGGAATTAAATATTGCTAAAATATTATTATTAATTATAATATTAATTAATGGTAGTTAATATAAAAATTAAATAACTATATTAACTTTGTTTTTAAAAGTAACTTTTTGTATTTTTTGTGTGAAAAAAATGAATCTTAACTTACAATTATATATAGGAAAGAAGACATATAGATTGTTGAAGTATATGTTGAAACTAAAAGTAATAACTTGTAGCAAAATGCCAACATTCTGCAGATTTATTTATAAATAATATAGATTCGCCATATCAACTAGAAAAATTAATAAACCATCATATAAACGAAGAAAATATACTTCCAATTTCCCACAAAAGTATGATAATGATTTAATTGAATGCCCAGGCAAAGTTAGCGAAATATGAAAACAATACATTCAGAATCATGTTTTTATAGTAAAACAGTTTCTGACTTATAATTATTTGATTCAAATATTTAAAAAACGTGAGTTTAAAAAGTATTAAAAAAGATAAAACCCCAACAAAAATATAAAAAGAAAGTAATATAAAAACTCAAAATAATCAATCTAAAACTACAATAAAAATATAATTGTTTAATGATTTAATGATTTTCTACACTTTTGTAGTTAGTATAATTATATATATACGATATAATTCGATTCTTAATTCGATTCTTTATTTATAGTACTATTTACATATCATAAATTTTAATATTGAGAATACAATTTTATGTTAGTAAATATTATTATATTTGATAGATACGTGTACTTTATAAACTAGTTCAAATACATATGTCTTAAAGAATATATAAGTATTCGAATTAGTGTCCAATTAAAATCTATGGTATTGTAGACACTTTATATATATATATATATATATAAATTAATTACAATACCATAGATTTTAATTGGTCACTAATTCGTATAAATATATATTCTTTATATATTTATAGAATAACATTTCTATTTAAATTTAAATCTTGAATATATTTTACTAAACATATATCTCTATTAAGAACTACCGTAATAACATCCTAATATTAGCACATATTATACGAACATAAAAAGATACATATTGCATATATATATTGGCTATATATTTTTATAATTATATTATTATTAACAAATTTTATAATAAAGAATTCATGATATTCATGGCGTATTATTCAAAATAAATAATTAATAATAAAGGTATCTGATTTGTTTAGGTTATATTTACTATACTATAAGTTTTATACAATGAATATACCTATACGTATAATTATATATAAAAACTTCATATATTAACTATGTCGTGTCCCCATCACATTTTAATGGCTGTATTAAACGAGATGAATTATATTTCGACCATGCGGAATAAAACTATAATTGTTATAAACCCTATTTCATACCGGAAAAGTAAATTTTGAGTTGTCAACAATATGCATTCTAGTGAAACATTATACTATAGGTGAACTATATACACGAACGTAGGACGTACGTCGTACGTCGTACGAGTACGTATGCAACGACAATATATCACTTTCGCCTATTTCTAGACAACCAATGGATGTCCAGGCTGTCTCGGTTCAGTGTGGCGTGCGTAAGTGCGCGCATTAGCTGATAGAGCTTTGCGACATTATCACCTTTTTCTCTGTTTCTCATCTGTTCTAGATTTATATATTCTCGGAATACCGCGTAGACCATTACTACGTCACCTTACGTGTACACCGGATGGATAACTGAAGGCCGCGGCTTGGGATGGAACGGAATCGATTCTACACGTTGCTGTCGTTGCTGGTACTGGTCTGCAACGGGCAGAGGAACCTTCCCATATTCGGTTAGTTGTAGGCCATTCCTGGAAGGCGTGTGTCCTCCAGTACGTACTTCCCAAAAATATCGATTAGTTACGCTTAAGTTCGCTTTTCCTAACATATGGAAGCTTTTAAATAATTTTTTTGTTGTTGATATATCTTGAGGACACGTCACGCACTGGTGATTACCAACACTTGTTTTATTACTGGTGTATATAGTATGAATGCATAAATTAATAACGTGTTTATCAATAATTATTATAGAAAAACAGGTAATTTTCCATTAAACATTCATTAAATATACGAGATGTTGATCTGTTTACAGCCAACAATCTATTTTTGATATATGTTGTACTATTAATTATATATATATATATATATATATATATATATATATATTATCAGCGTTATATGAAAATATGTAATTAATATATATATATTTCATGTATACTATTTGGTAAACATAATGCAATTGAATTATGTTAACAACCTATGTTTATATACTTATACACACTCACCCACACACCCACAAACATATACAAACATATACACACACACACACACACACACACACACACATATATATATATATATATATATATATATATATAAACTCAGAGAATAGTGTACTTTGATGAGTAATATATAATTTTTAATAATGTAAATTATAAGTGATATATTTTCAATATGGTAATATTTGAATACATTTATTATATAGTATCAAATACGATACTATATTATTTTCATATTAGATTACTCACATCCACACATATAAATATATTTATTTATATATACATTATATATACATCATATATATATATATATATATATATATATATACATTATATATACATCATATATATATATATATATATATATATATATATATATATATATATATATATATATATTGTTAGTATATGTCTTGTCAGCATTTGTCACAAATATTTCGGAGATATAAAATATTCATTAACTAAATCAATATTCCATTGCACGTCCAATACATGAACATATATTAACATGCATATCCACTATACATATACGTCCACTTCGTATAGGCACAGCAATGCATGTGATTGTACAATTCACGATGAAAACAAAGTGATCTAATTATAATATAAAATATTTTTATATAAAACTATAAAATGTGACTAAGTTCTACATATTTTCTAGAATTATTATTTTATGTTTAACATGATTATATAACATACATGTTAATCCTAGCCTTGATAAAATGAAACAAGTATAAATATAACGAACATATACCTTATATGGTCTGATGGGAATACACAATAGTTATACTCAACTCAAATTATAACCACATTAAGCCATGTTAAATATCAGTATTTATTATGTAACTATTATAAATTATAACATATATTTTAAGAATAAATTACAGTTATTTTAGTTTTTTGTTATATATTAAAATAGAAAATATATTTTATTTGCAGTATGCAATATATATAAGCAATATATTATATTTATTCTTTATTTAAAATAATTGTATAAGATTGTATAATAATGACATCATTTTGCGTATATATTGTATACTAATATATATTCTACTATCACGTTCTTTAAAATAGTTTTATTAATTTTAAATAATTGATCAAACTTACGTTACGTTATTTTAAATCTATTTTTGGTTAGATTTCATTTGAATTATAAATTATCTAAACCTATATTTATTTATAGGCTTATTATTGATATAAAATCAAATCACCTGGATTTGTTTCTTAAATATTTTTCCGTTATACCACAATTAATTAATAACAATTAATAATTAATGGATACTGAATGGTTTGTTTGCAAGATAGCATAGAATAAATATGGAAATAATCAATTTATTCATATCTGCCAAAATAATCAATTATAAAATCAAGGTTTTAGAGGGGTTCTAAAGTGAACAATTTCATGTTCCCTATATGGTATTACTACCAGTTTAATAAACCCATTTAATTCTACTTTCAAAGACCTACTTATCTTTGGCAACAATCTTGAAAACAAATACTTGTAATTATTATCCTACTAGAAATAATTATATATAGTTATATGTAGGCTAACCAATAGCTATATAATTTAAAAAGCACCTATCGACATAAATAATTAGAAATTACAGTAATTTAATTGAATTATAGATACATATCATTACTTGGGATTCAATACTTGGTTTATAATAATTACCGGCTTTGCACTTTGTCCTATTTCTATGCCGGCCTCCGGATATTGATTTATCATGTATATTACTCGTACTGATAACGATGATTTATTTTCTTTATATATGCCTTATCTTGTGATTAATCAATTAATTCAAACTCTCAATTAAAATCTCTGATGTATTTCTTAATTTTCATAAAATATATAAAATAATAAGTTATGTACAAATAATTAAGTAATCAAAAATTCAAAAGTCTTCAGTAAAATAAATAAAAAACTAGATTTAATCGAATATATATTCCTAATTTATTCACATACAAAATACTAATATAGAGATAAATATATTTCAAATTAATTATGTGTCATTATATCAAAATTATTGACGATATCAAAATGAGTGTTGTAATTTAGGTTGTATAACGGCTTACATGTGTATTGTATTTAAACATATGATTCGCAGATAATACAGGGTATGCTAAGCATATATGATATAGAATGCACACTGTGCATTGTACACTGTACAGTATATACTGTATATTGTAAAATGTACAACTATACACATTGTATAGTTTAAATTATATACATTTTACATTATGTGCATTTACATTGTGCATTATATACATTATATATTAAGTACAATGTACATTATGAACATTTTACATTATGTACAATGTATATTATACTATGATAATATACATTATAAAATGTAAACGCCGTACACTGTACGGCGTATAGTATACGGCGTACACTGTACGCCGTCCAATATATATTTAATACAACGTACACTGTACACCGTACAGTGTACGTTGTATTAAATATATATTGGAAGTATAAATACTAATTCACAGATCAGATGCATATAACGATACATGTATAATGTAGAGTATATGTATGTGTTTGTGTGTATGTGTGTGCGTGTGTGTATGTGTGTGTATGTGTGTGTGTGTATGTGTATGTGTATGTGTTTATAATATTTAATATATTTCCAATTATTTATATTTAATAGATTTTTTGATTATAATAAATTATAACTAACTGCTTTCTGTTAAACTATTCTATATATAGTTTCTATAGACACATTACTTTATAGTTTAAGTATTTTCTAGTTTCTAAAATGTAACTACTTACTAGTTAAAATATTTTTTTTATCTAATTACCTTAGATTTAAACTACGTTATAGTTAATATGATATATCACATAGTAAGACTATTTTGTAGTTAAATTACTCTATAGTTATACCCTATAGATACACAGAGCAATATATAGTTAAACTATTAGATACATATAGTAGTTTACAACTGTAGTTAAGTATCTGATAGTTAAACTACTTTACAGTTTTTATATTATATCATCATACAAAATTGTGATATTGTATATATATTTTATATATATTGTATATATATTGTATATATATTTTATATATATTGTATATATATTTTATATATATTGTATATATATTTTATATATTTTATATATATTGTATATATATTTTATATATTTTATATATATTGTATATATATTATATATATATATTGTATATATATTGTATATATATTTTATATATATTGTATATATATTTTATATATATTTTATATATATTGTATATATATTTTATATATTTTATATATATTGTATATATATATTTTATATATATATTGTATATATATTATATATATATTTTATATATATTGTATATATATTTTATATATTTTATATATATTGTATATATATTTTATATATATTGTATATATATTTTATATATATTTTATATATATTGTATATATATTTTATATATTTTATATATATTGTATATATATTTTATATATTTTTTATATATTGTATATATATTATATATATATTGTATATATATTGTATATATATTGTATATATATTTTATATATATTGTATATATATTTTATATATATTGTATATATATTTTATATATTTTATATATATTGTATATATATTTTATATATATTGTATATATATTATATATATATTTTATATATATTGTATATATATTTTATATATATTGTATATATATTGTATATATATTTTATATATATTTTATATATATTGTATATATATTTTATATATATTGTATATATATTGTATATATATTTTATATATATTGTATATATATTTTATATATATTTTATATATATTGTATATATATTTAATATATATATATATCAATTCATACATAGATATTCATAAACCGAACGAATATTATAATATTTTATAAAAAAGGCTAAAAATGTCTGAGTTGTAATATAAAGTATAAGAAGGCTAAATAAATGTCTGAATTACTTTCATATATTTTCATGTCCCCTAAACTTTCAAGAGATACATATTTCTTTGATATTTTTCAATACTTTACATTATATATATTTATTAAAATATCAGAATCAATTATTTATACCTTTTTCAATTGGTTTACGAAATATAAAAACGTAGAATGATTTCAATCTAATATTTTAAAGATAATTATCTCCTTTATCTCGTAATATAGAATATAGTCTTATTCAGTTTCATCAACATTTAACATCGTATAGGATAAATGCATACACATGAGATATGAAGTACCCAGATAATACAGTGATGTAAGAATTTTGTATAAACCTTTGATGTGGTAACAACCTAAAAATACCATAACAATAATTATGAAATGCAATGAATGTAAAAAAAAGAACACTAATTGTTTGTTGGGTAGATAATGGAGGCTTCTCACCACATTATATATTTAATATCTTAAACTACTGTAGTTAGATTATAATTATACCTGATAAGTATATTATACGTAGTATAGATACATAATAATCATATGTAAATATTGCCATACTCATTACTTCTACTATTATAGTACATATATTTACTTTATATTACAATCCATTATAATATTGATTATATATTTGGGAGTATAGTAATTATTTAATTAATATATTGTAAGTTAAAATAGTTATGAGGTATGTAGATATATATATATATATAAATATATATATATAAATATATATATATATATCTATTTATATATATATATAATATATATCTATTTATATATATATATATATCTATTTATATAAAGAAATATATATTAAAATGATCGAATTCTTGAATAATAGTTATAATCTTCTTTTTATAAAGTAATTAATTTGGCGTTAGTTATTCAGCTCATATTTAATTTATTTAACTTGGTAATTATTATTTACTATTACAGCCATGTCTTATATACTATAGTATACTATGTATACAGAGTGTGCATTATAAATAATAATTACCAAGTTTAATATGAGCTGGATATCTAATCACAAATACATGAAGTGTATTTCACAAACCTCCGCTACTAATTTACTACTGATTAATTATAATATTCAAACGGTAAATTATTAAATGCTTACACTTTTTGATACATTACTTAAAAATAGAAATTGGAATATTAATAACAACTTCTGATTGGTGTCCATATGCTCCAATCAGAAGTTTATATGAATGAATCCAATCTGTATATAATATAGATATAATAGAATAAGTATATTATGAAGTTTATATCTATATTATACATCAATGAAAACTTATGATAATCAATCTATAAAACATCGACATAATACAATAGACTCGGACTACATGAAATAACAATTTATTATAACATTCATATACAAAGAATTTACAATATATTCTATAAACTGTTCGTAAACAGTAATACGTATACTCAATACACTGTATATCAGTTATATTGATACAACCCCAATGATCTATAGCGGATCTATAAATATATACTTAATAGAATAAACAATGCCCGATATAAACACACCGGAATCTACTATATACATAAATATGTGTATTTTCTTCAATACATAAATGTTCTTACCTATTTGTTTATCGTAGAATGACAATTACGCTATTGCGCAATACATTCATTCCTCTGTGCCTGTTTTTAATCTTCTAATTTGCATTCACTGCATACACATAGTAATGTTACTATGTTATATATTATTCTATATATAATATATTATATTTTAATACAATGATAAATACAATATATAATACTTTAAATTACATAAGAAATTATAGTTTCTATGGATGATGTAACTCTTATGCATTCTGATATAATTATCTTATGTAAAAAATAAAATTAATATATGTTTAATGCAATTAAAATATAATTTATTTTCATTACGTAAAAAATAAACAGAACTAACCTGGATGGTTTCCTGGTAATAAGCGACTATTACAATTCATTAGAAATTAGACCATACAACATTAGTGTACACTATTTTAGCTAATGCTTTTAATATGATTGATATTATCACGTCATATTGAAATATTAAATAAATAGTACTTATGCACTGACATGGCATATGATATATCTAAAAAGATAACTATTATTATGTCATACTATATAATAATATTGTATTGATATATGACAAATTACTGCATTACTAAAAGTATTGCTATTATCATATATGATATATAAGTCAACGAATAAAGTGTACAGTATATAGTGTACACTGTACATTGTACATTGTACATTGTACATTGTACATTGTACATTGTACGGTGTACACTGTACAGTGTACAGTATATAGGTACACCGTTACCTTAACAATGTAAAGCGTATATTTTACATATTATAATTAAAACTGATATTCGAGTTATATTGCGTAAATCATTCTCCAATATTGAGATGCGAACTTTAATTAATAACATAAATAACTATATATAATATATCACTAAATTATGTATTGTCTGTATTTTGGTATAATAAAAATAATCTGTTGACAACTACAATTTTTAGATCTACCTCGGAATTCCGTTTGATTTTTGTTAGTTTAAATTAAATATTGCTATTTGGGAATATTCAATAAAAAAAACTTTATTTAAAAGTATATTTAAATGTATACATTTATATATATATATATATTTATATATATATATACGCCAGTGAAAATAATAGTTATGATACAATATCTTCTCTTTTAAAAATGTAGATATATTTTCCTTAAAGTATGATATTTTCACAATACATTTGTATTTAAGTTATATTTATTATTATTATTATATTAATTATTAATAATACATTTATGTATATTTTGTTTTAAACTAATTACTTAATATTTTCAATTTGTCACACCATTATGCTTTTCAACATTACACTTAATTAAGACTTATTGGATTACCTAATAATGATAAGAGATTAGTATTTATATTTTAAATCCAATTGTTCGCGAGTAAAATTAATCAAATAATCAATACATTGCAGCATATATTATATAAATGTATGTGTAAATATACACATACACACGCGAACACACGCACACACACATACATGTATACACACTCACAATCATATATACATATAATATATATATATATATATATATATATATATATATACGCATATACGATATTATTGAAAAGCAATTAAACAAGAGATTTTATAAATACATGATTATCATTATAAATGCAAGATAAATCAAATAAATAATAGTTAATGTATACTTACATGTGTAAGATATAAACCGTTCAACAAAGATATAAAATAATTCAAAATAGTAGAAGATAATTCAAAGATAATATATTTCATTAAATGTAAATTACTGTTTTAATGTAATACGATTAATTATTAGAAATGCTATTTCTAGTGGTATTCTAAAGAAGTAAGCTCACAACATATTCTCATAAATGGAAACTCTACGAATTGGAATTAGCATCTGTTGCTAAGTGCTATAATATATTTTGGTGAAATTGTGAAGTTCTTATAATCGGCACTGTTATAATTTGATTACGTTATTATTTATACGGTTGGATGTATGTACTATACAATATGTGTACACGCACTACTATTGTTAATATATAATATATAAATGTATATACGTATTGACCGTTAATTTAGACACCTGTTCAAATCATAAGACATTAATTCTTCATTCCTTTTTTATGATTTATACATAATTTTGCATGACAATTGCATGGCTATTACTATATTGAAAATATGACAGAACTAGCATTGCTATGTTTCCCTAACCCTATCTCAAAACTACCTACATATATTTTAGCGTAGAAGTTTCTACGTGTTAATTTAGTTTTTTTAATGGTAGTTTTAATTAAGTTTTGGAAATGCTTGATTACAAAAATTCATTTCTCTGTGAAACGTTTCCTTTCAATCCTAAGTGGATTAATAATCTATTTAAATGTCATATATATATTGATATATTTATATATATATATATAACTGAGTGTTTATGAATAATTTGTAATGACGTAGATTGTCGTTAACACAAAACTTGTAATTTCTATAAATATATTATCATAACTGAGTGTTTATGAATAATTTGTAATGACGTAGATTATCGTTAACACAAAACTTGTAATTTCTATAAATATATTATCATAACTGATCAATATGAAATTATAATTATTCGTCCTGAAATATTCGAATCTGATAAATCTTAACTGATAATGTATACATATAATGTAATATATCTGTATATTGATATATGAGGTCTAAAAATAATGTCAATGCAAACAATTAATTTCCTATATCATTTGCTGGAATTGTATAATGTAAATCTCAGAAAATAATACTGTACAGTTTACACACTACTATACATATATATATATATATATATATATATATATATATATATTTATATATATATATATATATATAATTATATATATATATATATATATATATAATTATATATATATATATATATATAAATATATATATATATATATATATATATATATATATATAT
>OZ038313.1:16580858-16603358 GCA_964035775.1 Osedax frankpressi
CGACAAACACATGCACGATCATCCAGACCCATAGAACTATTGTTGAACACCTTCTTATATCATAGATTGCAAACGCGGAAAGCATTCATTATCTGTTAATATTATATATACACACACAGACACACACGCATATATATATATATATATATATATATATATATATATATATATATATATATATATGTATATATATGTATATATATATTTATATAAACAGTGAGATGCATTTAAATATACAGTATATAGCATATATGCTGTACTCAGGAATAGATACACTCCGTATGATATGTACGTTGGTACGTGTACATAGATTATCCAGACCTTCGCTAAATTGGCTCCAGCGTATTCCGTGTACCATCTTTATTTTCATTAAATATTATTAACTACGGTATAGAAATGTACGTGCAGCACATTCTATTGTATGTTCTACTGGTGAGAATAGGAGAGTGAAGGTTGTGTACGTGAGTGCATGTGTGTGTACATGTGAGTGTATGCGTGCGTGTGTGTGTGCGCGCGTGCGCGCATGTGTGTCTACGTGAGTGTATGCGCGCGTGTGTGTGTGTGTTTATGTGAGTGTGTGTGTGTGTGCGCGCGTGTGTGAATATATCCTCATGTATACATATTCTCGCAGACCGCACATATGTGTCCATCTGTATATATATCACATGTAAGCTATGTGCTATTCACATAAGGATAATAGACAGTACCCCTATTATCGCTTGTTTTGATAAATATTTATAAGTATAGCATATGAGAATTATGTAAATATAAGATACATCACATACGATAATGTTTAATCAAGACACTAGTATAAGACAATATTGATATCGACCCAAAGTATCTCTAATATATGTGTTCTCGAATCATTATCAATTAATGTATTTCTTTTGTTTTTAAGAATTAATATATAAATGATTAAAATTATTATAAAAAATTAATAAACAAACTGACAGAAACAGAATATATATATATATATATATATATATAATTCGAATTTAACATATACTATATTAAATATATGCTAAATTATAATATAGAACTTTGTTCAATAACTAGAATGATCAAAGTTGTCTTTTTATAATTTTTATAAATAATTGATAATATACTGGCACAAAAAATTCGGAATATCTAGCACCTATCAACCTTTAATAAATATCAAGATATGTGTCCATAACTACTTTATATACTTTATATACTTTATATACTTCACCGACCTTCCTGATATGAGTAGAGAAGTTTTCCAGGAATCCAATTCAATACAATACAATACTATTATAACGGGTCGTGTTCTATTCTCTAATAGATATATTGATTATATTCGATTATCTACGTATTACTCCAAAAAGTCAATATTATAGCACACAGATTAAATTCCGTATAACAACGGAGATATTCGATAACTACATTGTATATTAGTACTATATTATATACTAGGGAAGCGTATATTAGGGTCACCTGACGCGTATAAGCCATTGCACATAGACCATTTCTCTGGCAAGAGGGTAAAGGCACCATTCAAGCATGTGATGAGAGTCTCACCACATATAATTATCCGCGCATTGTCACCGGTAATGAAATAGGCAATGCATATCCATTATAGTTGAACAACGGCGTTATTATTAGAGGTCATACGATTGTGCTTTTCGAATGGTGTCCATTACAAGACAAATGAGACCGTTATTACTTTCATTTCTATGGATCCAATACACAATTATTATCACGATTAGAGATGTGTACCAAACCCATTAGTACCACTACAACAACCATTACCATGACTACAACAATTGCCGCTACAACTACCATTACCATGACTACAATAACTGCCGCTACAAATACTCCCTCACTTTCATTACACCCTCACTTTCAATTCCAATTATTACTATAACTACTTCTACTACTACTACTACTATTACTGCCATAACAATACTACTGCAATATTAATACTACAATCATATACACTACTACTACATCTACAACTAGTACTATTCTACTACCCTCATCATTATTACTACCAGTATCACTAATATTAGCATTATCATTACCAATACCAATACCACGGATACTGAAACTGATACTATTGTGTAATACTACCACTACAACCGTTACTACTACTACTACTACTACTACTACTACTACTACTACTACTACAACTACTACTACTACTACTACTACTACTACTACTACTACTACTACTACTACTACTACTACTACTACTACTACTACTACTACTACAACTACCACCACCCCACCCCCACCACCACCACCACCACTACCACTACCACTACCACTTTAACTACCACTGCCATTACCACAACCACTACCACTACCACTAACATGAATTAGACTATGAATTAGACTATGAATTAGACTATGAATTAGACTATGAATTAGACTATGAATTAGACTATGAATTAGACTATGAATTAGACTATGAATTAGACTATGAATTATACTATGAATTAGACTATGAATTAGATTATGAATTAGACTATGAATTAGACTATGAATTAGACTATGAATTAGACTATGAATTAGACTATGAATTAGACTATGAATTAGACTATGAATTAGACTATGAATTAGTCTATGAATTAGACTATGAATTAGACTATGAATTAGACTATGAATTAGACTATGAATTAGACTATGAATTAGACTATGAATTAGACTATGAATTAGACTATGAATTAGACTATGAATTAGACTATGAATTAGACTATGAATTAGACTATGAATTAGACTATGAATTAGACTATGAATTAGACTATGAATTAGACTATGAATTAGACTATGAATTAGACTATGAATTAGACTATGAATTAGACTATGAATTAGACTATGAATTAGACTATGAATTAGACTATGAATTAGACTATGAATTAGACTATGAATTAGACTATGAATTAGACTATGAATTAGACTATGAATTAGACTATGAATTAGACTATGAATTAGACTATGAATTAGACTATGAATTAGACTATGAATTAGACTATGAATTAGACTATGAATTAGACTATGCATTAGACTATGAATTAGACTATGAATTAGACTATGAATTAGACTATGAATTAGACTATGAGTTAGACTATGAATTAGACTATGAATTAGACTATGAATTAGACTATGAATTAGACTATGAATTAGACTATGAATTAGACTATGAATTAGACTATGAATTAGACTATGAATTAGACTATGAATTAGACTATGAATTAGACTATGAATTAGACTATGAATTAGACTATGAATTAGACTATGAATTAGACTATGAATTAGACTATGAATTAGACTATGAATTAGACTATGAATTAGACTATGAATTAGACTATGAATTAGACTATGAATTAGACTATGAATTAGACTATGAATTAGACTATGAATTAGACTATGAATTAGACTATGAATTAGACTATGAATTAGACTATGAATTAGACTATGAATTAGACTATGAATTAGACTATGAATTAGACTATGAATTAGACTATGAATTAGACTATGAATTAGACTATGAATTAGACTATGAATTAGACTATGAATTAGACTATGAATTAGACTATGAATTAGACTATGAATTAGACTATGAATTAGACTATGAATTAGACTATGAATTAGACTATGAATTAGACTATGAATTAGACTATGAATTAGACTATGAATTAGACTATGAATTAGACTATGAATTAGACTATGAATTAGACTATGAATTAGACTATGAATTAGACAATGAATTAGACGATGAGCATTTTGTGTACGAAGGTAAATAAATATACGAACTGAAGAATAAATACAAATATAATCGAATGATTGCCACTTAAGAGATGAGATGGTAAAGTGTATTTTAATTGTTCCGAGGCATTTGGCTATAGTGTACCTGGTGAGCACAGCGCCTTCAGTTAATGATATAAATAGTTTGTTTATGTCATTCGCATCCGGGGTTCTTTAACCGACCGAGATACGATCGCTCAAAAGGTTACGGGATCTCGGTCCGTTGTCCGTTGGCCAAGTTTGCAAAGCTAATCCAGTAGAAATAATCTAAACGTAACCTAAAATTCATTAGTTATCACGAATTCTCGGAAGATGATAACGTCATAATGATAAGTTATTTGTTATATGCATATGCATATGCATTAATGCTATAATGCATATGCATTAATGGTGTGTTGGTGGTTATATACGTGTCGACAACATCTTCTAAGCTTTCTTGACAACATACGGGGTAGGGTTTGATTCCAGGCGGCTTTGAGATGCAACTGTATGACTTTCTATTATAATGATCTCGATAACTGTTTCTCCTTTCAAGACTACATACGGTCTAAACTGGCAGAATATTGAATCTAAAATCGAATTCATTAATCACTCACAAGTTTCTTTGAATTTATATCTGTGCCTAGTAGATATAGTAGTAGGCACACCTACTACCATATCAGTGTATTCATTTACATATATGAAGATTGCATTAGTCTATATAGACATTATTAATATACTAATATATATATTATTTTTATATTATAAAATATTATATATTATATGCTTAGTTATATAAAACTTATTATATATGCAATGTATTTAGTATATATAATTAAAACTAATATTAAAATGATTTTTGTAAATCTGATATATAATAAGGATAGTTCAATATAATTAAGTATCAATACTGGTGATTTCAGTTACTAGAGTGAAGTGTATATACTTATGATTACAATACTATTACAATACTAATGATAATTGAAAACATTTACTAAATATTTTTTATTAAAACTTAAACATGTTATTTTTCAAATTATTATTCATATTGTGGATAATTTTATCAATAATAAAATTATAATATTAAAATATATCATATATGCATACTGTCATGTGCAATTTGGTCATATGTGCAATATTGTCGTATTACACCTATATATTGCATATTACAACAACTGTCGGTATTTTTCGAATTCAATATAAATGTCATGAAATATAAATATTCAATATAGGTCAATGAATTGATGTGAAATACAGTTGTATATGAATTACATTAATAATTTTAAAAGTTTAATAAGTATTTAGATATATCATATATTATCACTTACTCTCAATAAATAAAATTATAATTTCGTATATTCCATTTGTCAATCGTAACTAAAGTAAACATATTCCACATATCAATCAAATATTTATAAATATTTCGATTACATTTTTTTTTAAATTGGATTATATTATTTATTATACATTTTGAAATTATATTAGATAATAATGAATTTAGGATTGCTATTGATTATAAGTTTAAATTAAACAATTATATATATATACACAAATTATTATTAATAACACAAGATTTTTATTATAAAATATACATATATAATTAATTATTAGTAAACAAAATATAATACAAATTGATATAACATATTTATGTATAATAAGTTATCATATAATACAACTAATAATCATTTATATTATGAGTTATAATTATAGTTTAATGTATATTTAGTAACAGTATATACACATTATTTTTACATTATTAGTTGATTTAGATCTATACAATTACTTTTAACAACTTAGATTTGAGTATAGATGTATTACAGGTTATAAGATTGTATCTAAATCAAAAATACAATTATCTAAATTATGATCAATATATTTATAAATTTATATAACACATGTAATTATTTTGAATTCAATATTAGACACGCCTATCTTTATTATAAAGATCACGCCTATTTTTCCTTTTTTCACGTCCAAGAAACTTTATAACAATTAAATATTACAGAAAAATATAATAAAGTCACATCCGATTTGTATAATTATTCATAAAACTTTATCAATTCTAATATAATTTTAATCTAAATGTTCATCATACTTACAAAGAAAATAAAAGAGGTCAGGTCATAATGACCAAATTGCATAGATGACAAAATTGCACTCGCCAATATTGCATAAGTAAACACATATATTTATAATAAACATAATAATATATTTATAAAAAATATTAATAAAATGTTTATAAAAAATATTAATAATGGCTTATAATAAATCAAAATTAGTATATCAATAAAATTTGTATCGTATTTTAGTCTTATACGACTTTACATCTATATTATATAATATATAACATATATGAATATAACATATATGATTACTATCGAGTATATAACAAATATAGTTGAAAAAATAATATTTAATATTTAAAGCGAAATTTTAAAAGAGATCATTGATAATTCTAACCCTGCCATATATGGTAAATCTAAATGTTTACTTATATAAAGATAATTTATATTCCTACTATATTGAATCTTATTATAACGATTTCTACAATTAAATATTAATACACTATAATATAATAACCGAAATGTGTGAATCGATTAAAAAGAGTTACAATAATCAATAAAATAAAATAACAACTTAAAATGATAACACTAACCCAACATTATGATTGTATACAATAAATGACATTAGTGTAAGTTACAGTGACGGATACGATATTCCGTATCCAGGTGCAAATACCGCAGAGGTCATCGCGTACTTAACTACATGTAATCAGGATGAGTGTTTTCAAGTGGTCAAATTGTCCAGTGATGACTAGTGACCACTAGCTAGCCAGATAATATTAATAAAAGCCCTCGCCGGCGGCAAAATGCCAACATTGTGATATCTGTCCTAGATTAAAATCATATGTCGTATTCAGGCACACAACTCTAAATATCGTAATGTTTTACCTATATGTAATGCATAGTACCTGTGGTAGCTGGTAGGCGTGAAATGTATAGTGTGCTTTACTTTATAATGTCCGGTGTAAGTTTTATACTATATACGCTATAGTGTATACTTAAATATATATAACTAATTTAATACAAGAAATACATCTCGTAGTGCATATTATAAATTCACTTTGCTTTACAAAAACTGTAACATAAGCAGTTGTGAGTTATTTAATAAATTGATTTATTATTATTGCGAAATATAATAATTAATGAAATATCGAAATGAAAAGAGAAATCAACAACTACATCTATAATATCTCATCGCAGGTGAGGTTAAACATCATTTATGAATACCATATAAATCATTTCGGTGAACATGAATTACATATTAGTAATATATATAAAATATCTTTGTAAAACCCTGAATGTATTTAGATCATTCTCAATAAATAATTCTTATTACTAACCGAAATAAATCTTCTATAATGACGCAACAAATGTAATTAAAACACATTTAATTAACGATGTCCAATTAGTCAGCGATCTATATTCCTTATACGTACTCCGCTTTTAATGAGATGATTAGTTCGTAATTAATTAATGACACAACTTCCACATAATGTAAGCATTGTTTTGGCAGCATTATTCTGTGCATCTGAAAGTTGATACCTAGATACATTAATCCATGGCGTATCTGTATATTTTGCAATTCTAATTATAAATATGTATATATAGGTTTATGTACACAGCAAATTCAGGGATGTCATAGTTTTGTAAAATGATTTGACGTATTAACAAAAATAAAAAATAAATTAAAACAAATTATAAATTACGTATTGCGTAAAATGACCAGGGTGGTTTTCTGGATATATACTCTTTATAAGTAAGACAATCTATTTTTGTTTTTGAATAATTGGTTGCTATATAATTTTCTGAGCAATAATATATTACCAAGAAATCAGATATAGTTATATCTATTGTTTATTATTATATGATTATTGTTATCTTAAATACACCATTTAATTTAACTTTAAGTTATAATGAATAACTGAAATGACCCTTACAATTGCTTGGTTATTCAACATATCAGTTATATAAATTAAGTTTAGCTAGTATATAATTGTATTTAGTATACAAAATAATAATGGGTTAATATGTATTTAAATATAATTATATTCTTATTAAAATGTATATTCATTAATTCGTGATATAAATATATTTAATCATATGAAAATGTATTTCTTGGTCGAACCATTATAAATATAATCTAATTAATATGTTATTTATATATATTTATAGATTTTGAATCACTGATTCCATTTGAACAGGTAACTATAGCGACCAGATCAAAGAGAATACTAATTTTACCATAGTAACAATGGC
The DNA here is from genome assembly GCA_964035775.1 of Osedax frankpressi. Lineage (NCBI taxonomy): Eukaryota > Metazoa > Annelida > Polychaeta > Sabellida > Siboglinidae > Osedax > Osedax frankpressi. The sequence continues at coordinate 16,588,925 of OZ038313.1, forward strand.
CATTGGTGATAACAAGGTTAGAAAATCATCATATTTAAATATCACTAATTCATTTATCTTATGTAACGATACTCATCTATTTACTATTGTTATGCTAAATACTTTCATTTGAATGACGCAATGAAATATATTATTTGATGTATATTTTAATTAATATTATTAAATTATATTCTTTTAAACAAAATTATAATCATTTTATTTGTATTGTTATTAATATATAAATATAAATATAATATATATATTATTATATAATAAAATATGCTTCTTCACATTACTATAAATGTTATATTATATATTAAATTTGATCATTTAATCATATCAAATTTACGTTATCAGATATATATATATATATATATATATATATATATATATATATATATATATATATATATATGTATATATATATGATATAGAGTAGGTCTAGATTATATGAATACATTTATTGCATATTTATTTACATATTAAATGTATATAAAATTATATATATATATATTAGGAATTTTTTAATCCTTAATTTGTTATAAAAGCAAACATATTCTATTTAAAACAATATTTTATATATATTCAATAGGAATCAAATGATATATATAATTATTAATATAAAATATAATAATTGTTATAAATAAAATAAACAATATATGTTATCTAAGAATCATATCAAGATCATGTAATGTTAAATATAAAATAAATATATAATACATTAAAATATATTTTACATATATATACTATTATATAAGAAAAATAGGGGGTTTACCCCTATTTAATATAAATACAATTTAAAACGTTTTAAAATATTTATTAAATAGATTTTTAAAATGAGGAATTTCAAAAAAATAAATTACCTACATTTTTTTGACAGGAATTATGTATTCAAATGTAACTATAGTGACAGTGTATAAACTTAATTAAGATCGATATATAATATATTTATAAATAATACAAACTAAATACGATTGAAAATTCCATTCAGAATATAAAAGTAAACTATTCTAAAATAAACATCCCATCAAACCATCTAAATTAATATTTACATTATATAGTTTGTATTTACTATTTTTATATTTGTTAGAAAATATAATAATTATTCCAAACTCTCGCAACACTTTATTAGCTAGGATTTTAGAATGTTATTATTTAATAATAAGTAGTAATGACTAAATATATATTGTATTTATGAATGTATTTGTAATAATTATTATTATCCAAATATACACAATGTTCCTTAATTCAATGATGTTTAATTGCGGAAATAATTATCACTGAGGCTTCTCATTAATTGTTATTATTATTAATTATCTATTCCAACATTCGAATATCGTTATAAACACCGTAAGTTCGTATGAATTTCTTATTTCTCTGCCTTACGTCACATGGTTAGCATTACCTTGTCTCGGGGCGTTAATTAGCTTCGGCGCCTTATCCGCGCGCGCCGCGTGGCGTGAGTTTTGTCACATGACTAACGCCACCACCTTATAAATTGGAACCAGCTTGTGTTTCTAGGCATTTCGTTTGCGAATTTTATCAAATCTCTTCAAGGTAAACAATTATATTACGCAAAAACTTATGATAATTGCAGATTTAAATCGCTATTAATTAGATATTTATTGATTATTGATTTCTATATAATACATATGTAAATTTAATTTAATTTTTTCTACTAGATATATAAATGTTATAATGTATTATTTTTAATTAGCATAACTATTAATTTACATGATCTTATATATTATTTTATAGAAATAAGACAATATTCTACAATACTAATATTAATACTGATACACAATAATAATTATAAGGGTTAACTATAATGAAAAGACAAGTGATATCTATAACATATGCATATTTAGGGGGTATATATACCTCGTAAAGGTTAAAGTAACATATGCATATTTAGGGGGTATATATACCTCGTAAAGGTTAAAGTAAATGATAAAGTTCAAGAAAAACCCATACAATAGAATTCCATATAAACACAGCTATGCTTTTTTCAATACGTTAATATTTTACCAAATACAAATATAATAAAACAATAATGAGATGTACCTGATTATTTGCTAGATATGATTTTAAACGAATTTTAATATGTTAGATATCGCATAACATATTGTGTTAATCTATCTCTTTAAATAATACATCTACTTATGGGTTTATATATACATATACAATGTATAAATATTAATAATAGATATATAATATTTAATAATTATATATATATATATATATATGTATAAATGTAAATGTATAATGGTATATTTTAATATATATATATATTCATCAGTCATTTATACTAGTTTCAAAAACAATACAGTACCCATGAATGACGCATTTCATTTCTTATCATGAAATAGGTATGTTATTGATTACTGGATGGCGATAGATCATTGTACACCGTTGGCCATACCTACGGTGTACGTTGTGTGTTTTCTACCGTATTACGTGGGCAATGCACACAGACGATGTACATTGTACACTGTACATTGTACAGTGTACATTGTACACTAGATCGCATGGGAGACATAGGCATGCGATCTAATGGACATATACTAAATAATTCATATATTTCATATTTTAAAATTCAACTACTAACCGTGTACAGATTCTACATACTGTTTTGATATGGAAACATCTCTCGTTCACAGGCTTAGATTAAATACACAGTATTAATGTATGCATTATATAACTATATATAACTATTGCATTATATACTCGTTTCACTTCAAACAATAGATATATATATATATATATATATATATATATATATATATATATATATTTTATATATATATATATATATATATATATATATGTGTATATTTATGATAATATTAATTAAATATAATATTATTGCATTGAATTATTATTTTTTTTAGATATAATTCCCTGTAAATCACATGGTTATGCAATACAACGTTGGCATCAATAATAAACGAGTGAACTGACACCTGATCTCGTTACACGATTAAATATCGATGTTATAATAATATGTACGCTATTATCTTGTTACCTTATAGCGGATTTGAACTTTTAAAAAATCCGGTTCTCCCTTTGCTGCCTTATAAGGACATATTCGCTCTACGTACAATCTACACTCCAGTTATAGGTCTCGCTCCTCCCTAATCCATAAACCATAACCATTTGTACACGACATCGCCTGTAATAGAAACCCGCTATCTTATTATCGATTGTTAATAATATATACCACACCGCTACATGACACCACCCCACTACAAATACGTTTACACACGACTACTCACACCAACATACCCACCACTATACACATCACTACACACCATTACACACTCTACTACACTCCGCTGCACACCACTACACACACCACTATACACCACTACACACATCACTACATACATCACTACACACACCACTACTAACACCACTACAAACACCACTACAAACACCACTACAAACACCACTACAAACACCACTACAAACACCACTACAAACACCACTACAAACACCAATACACACCACTATACACACCACTACACACCATTACACACTCTACTACACTCCGCTGCACACCACTACACACATCACTATACACCACTACACACATCACTACATACATCACTACACACACCACTACAAACACCAATACAAACACCACTACAAACACCACTACAAACATCATTACAAACACCACTACAAACACCAATACACACCACTATACACCACCATAAACACCACTATATACACCAATATATACCACTACACACACCGATATACACTAATGCACACACCATAACTCACACCACAACTCACACCACTAAACACACCACCACACACACCACTAAACATACCACTACACACATCACCATACACACTACACACCACTACAACACCACTACACATACGACCACATACACCACTACACACACCAATACACACACCAAAACACACCACTACACACACTACACACCACTACACACGACCACAAACACCACTACACAAACCACTATACTTGTTATGTCACATGCCGTTACTTTACCATAATGATAAGGTGGAAGGATGACACCTGAATATTTATATATTTATCTTCTCAACAGAATAAGGATATATTTCTGGTTTAAGTTCAATCGCAAATACTTGCTAATATTGTATTTATTGGCAAATATACGACTTTTTAATAACTACTTAATAATATTTTTCGGTTTATATTATTCTTTGTTTTACTCAAATATATAATTTGTTACGAATGAGGAATACATTGATAATGTAGTACATAATACTCATTATAGATACAAATATTTAACATTGCTATTATGTAAAAGGTCAGGTATAAATTACGATACCCAAAGGCCGAACACGGGATTCAGTTATATAACAATACATTTACGGCCAATTAGTGTATTATCGGAAATCTATAAATTGTCTAAACGACAGAAATACCATTCAGTTGCTGAAGTCTATACATCCACATACACTTTCACATACACCTTCACATACACATTCACATACACCTTCACATACACCTCCACATACACCTCCACATACACCTTCACATACACCTTCACATACACATTCACATGCACCTTCACATACACCTTCACATACACCTTCACATACACCTTCACATACACCTCCACATACACATACCTCCAAATACACATTCACATACACCTTCACATACACCTTCACATACACCTTCACATACACCTTCACATACACCTTCTCATACACCTCCACATACCTCCAAATACACATTCACATACACCTTCACGTACACCTTCACATACACCTTCACATACACCTCCACACACACCTTCACATACACCTTCACATATACCTTCACACACACCTCCACATACACCTTCAAATACATCTCCAAATACACCTCCACATACCTCCAAATACACATTCACATACACCTTCACATACACATTTTCATACACCTCCACACACACACCTTCACATACACCTTCTCATTCACCTTCAAATACATCTCCAAATACACCTTCACATATACCTTGACATACCTTCACATACCTCCATATATACCTTCGCATACACTTTCACATACACCTCCACACACACCTTCACATACACCTTCTCATACATCTCCACATATCTCCACATACACCTTCACATACACATTCACATACACCTCTACATACACCTTCACATACACCTTCACACACACCTTTACATACACCTTTACATACACCTCCATATATACCTTAACATACACCTTCACATACACCTGCACATACCTCCACATACACCTTCACTTACACCTACACATACACCTTCACATACACATTCAGATACACCTCCAAATACACCTCCATATATACCTTAACATACACCTTCACATACACCTCCACATACCTCCACATACGCCTTCACTTACACCTACACATACACCTTCACATACACATTTAGATACACCTCCAAATACACCTCCATATATACCTTCACATATACCTCCACATACACATACACATTCACATAAACCTTCTCATACACCTCCAAATACCTCTACATACACCTTCACATACACCTCCACATACACCTTCGCATATACCTTCACATACACCTCCACACACATATTTACATACACATCCACGCATACCTACATATACACGTCTACATACCTACATATACACATCTACATACACAACTGCTTACACCACTGCCTACAGGACTATCTACACCCATATATCCCTACATATAATATTACACCATTATCAACACAACTACACAACCTTCACCAATACATACTCTACTATAAAATACTCTATATACACCTTTACCTGCACTATTATAGTAGTAGTATATATATATAAATATATATATATATATATATATATATATATATATATATTTATATATATGCAATTTTACCCATTCAACTATCTACGCCAATCCTACACCTACTACTAACTATATCACCAACTACTCCACCACTACTACACTATTACCTACACTATTACCTTGACCATTTGTCATGTATATATATAAGGAATACACTACTAAATACAATAATAACAATACTATCATTTACATTTCCACTACGTGAGTTACACTACGTAAGTTCCACACTATAAACTGAATACTAAACTAGGTGATTATCTGGTATATAGTATTCAGTATTCAGTGCCTGGTGTTCAGTGTCCAGTGTCCAATGTCCAGTGCCTGGTATTCAGTGTCCAGTGTCCTGTATCCAGTGTCCTGTTTCCAGTGTCCAGTGCCTGGTGTTCAGTGTCCAGTGTCCAGTGCCTGGTATTTAGTGTCCAGTGCCTGGTATTCAGTGTCCAGTACCTGGTATTCAGTGTCCAGTACCTGGTATTCAGTATCCAGTGCCTGGTGCCTGGTATTCAGTATCCAGTGTCCTGTGTCCAGTGTCCTGTATCCAGTGCCCAGTGTCCAGTGTCCAGTGTCCAGTGTCCAGTGTCCAGTGTCCAGTGTCCAGTGTCCAGTGTCCAGTGTCCAGTGTCCAGTGACCAGTGTCCAGTGTCCAGAATATACATCATGATATACACGATTACATTCCACCTACACCATATTCTGTTTCACTATGCCTATATCAACATAATTAGTTACATATTTAATTATGAATGTGTAATATTTATTTAGTAACTATATATCTTACTTTCTATACTTATATACAAATGTATTTAGTTATATTAGTTCACGTCTTTAGTTACAATAAGATATTCTATCGAGATCATTAAATACGATATAATAGTTTACGTTGTACACTATTACACACATTGTACGACGTACATTGCACGACGTACATTGTACGACGTACATTGTACGACGTACATCGTACGACGTACATCGTACGACGTACATCGTACGACGTACATTATACGACGTACATTGTACGACGTACATTGTACGACGTACATTGTACGACGTACATTGTACGACGTACATTGTACGATGTACATTGTACGACGTACATTGTACGACGTACATTATACGACGTACATTATACGACGCACATCGTACGACTTACAATGTACGTGTTGGATTGCATATAAATACAGCTCAATTATTAAATTAGTTAATGTTACAAGTCTCCCTAATCAAACTCAATTAGTACTAAAATGTATTTATATTGAATGCATCATTTGTTTATAATATAACTATTTATTATATACTATTATATATATATATATGTGTAGCTATATAGTCTTATTACGTAATGTTATATTTATATTTTCTAATATTTATTTATCTATTCAAATATTTAGATAATTCGCTTTAACTTATATACCCAAATATTGATTTTACAATACTATTACTGTATTGTCAGTGTTCACCATTGTGTTAATATATGTTTAACGTATGTATAACAATCTAACGTGTTTATCTCTGTCTTCGTCACGTCGTAATCATACGAGTCATCGCATTTCGTTAACTTCTTACCCTTTGCAGGTTAACGTGACCCTATTGAACTCCGAACATCCGGGTCTTCTCCTCATCGTATTGACAATATGCGCGTGCGTAGCCTGTGTGGTTATATGTGCGGGTGTGGTGTGCGCGGTGAAAAGGAGAGTTCGTGTCGACCGTGACCTCTCTCCGGAAGAAGCTTCGGCTGCTAGGGCGAAACTGCACCCGGATGATGTTCTCTCCAAAACCAAAGATGCTACGAATGATTACCAGGTGTGTGAACTGTGCGCATTGTCTCCATTGTCTGAATATGCTAGCGAAGCTGACCGGGTACATTGTAAGTGGGTGCTATGTACAGTGTACCCCGTAATATATATATATATATATATATATATATATATATATAAAGCCTATATATATATATATATATAAAGACTATTTATATATATATATACAAATATTTAGATTGAAATGAATATAACATATTTTTGTATTCACATATGCACAAAACTATGTTTTTATATATTTTAAATAATCATTTTAAATATATTTCAATCATTATAAATATAGTTATTATATAATTTGAAAATCTAATTCAAACGTATACATTATATTACAATTTAATAATCTATATACAATGCCATCATTATTGAAAAGTCGTTACATGCAAAAGTTTGCAATGAAATATATATTGATAAAATAGAGTTGCAGAATTGGCTTTAATAAAATGAAAGTTAGCTTTAATCTCTAATTTGCAAGATAAGAAAAGTTCCTAAGTTTAATATTTTATTTGAGAAAAAGTAGTAATGTGAGGAATAGATATAAATGAACAATGCAAAAGTGTTATGCTTAATCTGTTATATTTCCCTAGTTAGTTATTGATTAGATGTTAGTTAGTTGCATATAATAAGTATGATATATAATTTCAATCTATTAGATTAATTATTTATAACTTAAAATAAATAATATCAAATATAAAAACCTATTCTAGTAATAGAATTAATCGTTTCCGATTATTCACAAAAATTCACATTGAAAATATTTATAAAACTCGTTATTCCAATTTAATAAGTTAAAGAATATCGTAATTGCAATATTTAGCTCGGACTAAATCTTTTCAATTCCGTAGCAGTTTTGTTATGATCAACTCCACGTATGTCTAATATCGCCTTTAGTATGTCTAATATCGCGATTAACGATACAGTTTTGCCCACCTCTAGGTTTTCTTCACCAGACTAATCTGGCGAAGAAAACATCCTGGCATTAATATCCGGTACGACTATTAATAGCGTTCAACATTACCAGTCGCCATGGCAACCACTATTGTTTTACGTCACTACGACTTCCGCGCAATAGCGGATGTTGTGGTGGACTGCCTTCGAGCCATATATATATATATATATATATATATATATATATATATAAATAAGAATACTTACAACTATGCAGTGTTGGCAATAGTAAAAAAAACCTTTTTAATATTATATCATATAATATCCATTTTTTATACCTAATTCCAAAATATAGTTTGATTACAATTACGCATACGTCCATTAACCTACGAGATGTAAACATCCGCAGGACCTCTGCAGACAACACATGCAAAATAAATTGAGCGAGAAACCGGAACCACTTCAAAACGTGGCGAGGGCTACTTCCGTTTCCACGTGCGATGCGAATTCACCTTCTTCGCGGAGTAGTACTAGTTCATGGTTAGTGCAAATGGGGTTGAGTTGGTGAGTAAGCGGTATTGGATGGTGGGTAAGAGGTGTTGGAAGGTGAGTAAGCGGTATTGCATGGTGGGTAGTTCTAAAGGCTCGAGGAATGGTGAGTGGGGGCTAGAAATAGTCGGTTATATGTGGACACGAGGTATTAAAGTGATATAGAATAGTGAGAAGTTGTGAGAGTGAAGATGGGTGAGATGGTCTTGTGATAATCTATTTAATGACGAAACTAAGATTTACTTTAAAGTTAATATCAAGTATATATCCTGAGTATTATAGATGTCTCCGCTAATATATTGTATACATTATTATAATAGTTATATATATATATATATATATATATCTTTATATATATATCTTATATATACATACAAAATATTCTTATTTTAAAGAAACATTATAAATAAACATGAATATTGCAAATATTGTAAATTATATTATAATACATGTTATCCAATCAATATTCGATAATCATTTGTTTTATTTTAGAATAAAACAAATGATAATACAACAATTATTAATTATTCATTTTCACATATTCCCAAACATATCGTATGACAGCATATAACAGCATATAACAGCATATAACAGCATATAACAGCATATAACAGCATATAACAGCATATAACAGCATATAACAACATATAACAGCATATAACAGCATATAACAGCATATAACAGCATATAACAGCATATAACAGCATATAACAGCATATAACAGCATATAACAGCATATAACAGCATATAACAGCATATAATAGCATATAACAGCATATAACAGCATATAACAGCATATAACAGCATATAACAGCATATAACAGCATATAACAGCATATAACAGCATATAACAGCATATAACAGCATATAACAGCATATAACAGCATATTGCTGTTAAGATTCCTATACGAATACAACTAGAGTTATATATTTTGTATATAATACATTAATAATAAAAATGATAATAATATACTGTATATATTATATATTTTATATGTTATATATTATATATTTTAAAATATATGATATGTCTTATATATATTATATGTCTTATATATTATATAATATATATAATATATAATATATATATTACGTGGTCTACATTATTGATTCTAAACATTTTCTAAGGGATTATATTTCTTTTTTTTAATATTCTCTTGAAAGCATTATTATATTATTTATATTTAAACAATGTGTATCTGGATATCTTGCATATAGTGAATTTGTTATTGAAGCAGTACATAATACATAATGTGAATACATTTACCACAAACATATCGATACATATCTTAAATAGATGTATTTACATACCTAAGTATTGTATATATATATATATATATATATATATATATATATATATATATATATATATCATATTCTAGCTTATATTAATTAATAATATATTAGTATTGTTAATATTATAATACATTTTATTATTTAAATGCTATAATGACATTTATTTGTAATTAACACTCTTATTATAAATATATATATATTAATATATATATATATATATATTATATTATTATGATCATTTAAAAAAAATTAAGTTTAGAATAATACATTCATGATATTATTATTTTATTATACAATATAAATTAATTAAAAAATAATATGTTATAATTGATTCAGGTCATTTTGTTTTGCTTAAATTCCAGGTAGAGGTAATCAGCTCGGCAATACGCCTCATAAAAATGCTATTTTGGACTCATTAAGATATAAGCGAAGATCCAACATAGAATCTGGGTTATTTGCAAACGAAAGATTCGGCAGATCATTCACTCGTTGTACAGTTATGTCGGAGAGGACAAGATAAGTACACGGGATTATCTAGCCCACCGTTAGTTAAGCTGAACGAGATCATCCGTATAGAGTTCACTTCTCGTGTGGAAGGACGCTACAGTAACTCAATGACACTGCGTGTGTCTTCTATCGTATAGTTATAGCTACAACCACAGATCTCTAAATATACATATATTATATAAATACATTCTAGATAGAGTATATATATAGATAGCGTACAATCTATATATTTATATATATGTAGTCTATTTATAGATATAAATACCATTTATATTTATTTATATATCATATCTATATAAATAATCTATCTATATAGAAGCCCTACCTATATAAATACTATATATTTATCATATTTGAAATATCTATATATCACTTAATCTAATCTCGTTACCTCATTTCATTTCACATTACTTAATCTCATCTCACATATACCATTCTCCCATCATAAGCACGTCACTTCACAATAAATAAAGATTACCTTTATCTTGGGTTATATTACCGTAATCTTTAATGAGAACACTAATACAATTTAATTGAGTTATATTTTAAAGAAAGCAAAAATAGTATATATTTGTATACTACATAATATGCTAAACTTTAAATTAATATTTAAACAATACCATATATGATATAGATTACAGTCTATTCTTAGTCATTCACAATTCCTCTATTTGTCCACGAGTTGAGATCGATAACATTAGTCGGGTGTTTGATTGACAGGTTAGCTGAGTGCCGTACAGCTATAATGGCGAGTTATTTCCCAGGCACATTTATATGTAAGTCGTGAACTGTTCCCGTATCCAGTCGTAATTTGTCACCGAGCACCGAGTTTATATCAATATTTTAATGAACAAAGTTTTATTATGCGAAGCATTATTATTAAATACGATCTAATAATAACACAATAGCCGTATACAAAATAGATTATACTTAGCGACCACGCGATATCAAACTAACTTAATGGGTTATTTTTCACACGCCAAATCATCCACTTCAATATATCTCAACTAGGGTAAATGTATACCCGAGTTATATATCGTGTATATACAAATTACTATATCGTAGTCCAATACAAATATATTCATCTATATTCTTCATGTATATATAATATATAAATATATAATAATATGTAAATAATGCTATGTTATAATAGAAATAACTGATATAAATAATTACATAATGCACATTGCTAGAAAACCATGCAGATTATCCTGGAATTTTCTTGAGTTTCAATTGACTTTGAGACCATTATGTGAAAGACAGATTTCCTATATTTCAAATCCATGGAAAAACTTTTATAACTGTTGCTAATTATATATATATATATATATATTTATATATATATATATATATATATATATATATATATATATTATATATAAGCACTGATATCGGAAATATTCATATATATATATTCGAAAATAATACTGTAAATATTAAACATATAATAATTTAATATACATTTTGACATTTAGTCATTAGTTTTCCATTAGTCGCTGTTCTGTATATATATATATATATATATATATATATAACAATTAAACTGACCAAGTGATTTATAGATAGTTCGTGGCTCAGTGTCCGAAGACCCGCGAAGTCATCCACGAAAATCTCCGTGTATATTACCTTATAACTTATTCTTTCATTAACATACTCAACCGTTAACCACTATTTACCCCATTCCTTTTAACCCTGCTTATAATACATTTGAACTCTTACAATCTTTTTACACGGGCACACCGTAATAACGTTATTCCAAATTCACCGTTATATATACGATATTGAATGTAGGCTAGAGAATACGCTATACTAAAGAAGTACATCTTTAATTTACAGTAATTTAGAAATTTCGAGATATAATATTAATATTGCTGATAAAAATATTTATATTACTAATTTATGATAAAGTTGTATAACATATATATATATATATATATGTATATATATATATATATATATATATATATATATATATATATATATAATAAATACTCTACTCACAACGGCTTCAATTATATTGACTGGATATAATTCCTTATTATACTAATGTAATAAAATATATGTTTAATTCTGTTATATCATTTTTAATATATATTTAAATAATGTACCAATAATGTACACTAATTTCTTTACCTTTACCTCTACTACTAGTACTTAGTACTAAGTATTAAGTACTGTATCTATCACTAGCACTCCACTAAATATATTAATACCAATATATTTACCTATCCCATTACTTCTACAACTATAGCAATCATTACCTTTGTATCTACTACTTCCACTACTACTACTACTACTACTTCCACTACCACTTCCACTAATATTACTACATCTACTACTACTACTACTACTACTACTACTTCAATCAATCAATCAATCATATACTACTACTTCTACTACTACTACTACTACTACTACTACTCACTCCCATTCACACTCATAACCATATACAGACCACCACACAACTCCATTCCTCAATTTATAGATGAATTGGATACAATAATGTCATCCTCAACATACCAAACCATAATACTAGGCGATTTAAACATACCCATTTCACCTAGTTCGACATACTCAAATCGATTAACAAATACCATCAACTCATATAACTTCACCCAAAATGTTCTTGAACCTACCCATACTTCAGGAAATATCCTCGATCTAATACTTTCTCACACCTCACCAAACCCTATAGTAAACACTTCCGTCCAAAACCTAGTCACAGATCATCACATTGTTACATTTAACTTACAGTTTCCCAAACCCAAGATATATCCAAAAATTATAAATTTCAGGAAAATACATAAAATTAACATCTCCGACTTTTCCACAGAACTAATCCTTGCCCTTTCCAAAAATGACGATGCCACCGACATATCTCATCTAGACCTTTCAATTATCTCTACTCTCAATAATCATGCACCACTAACTACAAAATCAGTCACCCCACGGCATAGCAATAAATGGTTCACTCATACACTCTCCACCATCAAACGTCAACTCCGAATATCAGAGAAGAAATGGAGAAAATCTAAGAACATACTCGACCTAGCTTCATTTAGGAAACTTTCTTTAACCTACAGGAAGTCAATACATACTGCAAAAAATGAATATTACATTAACGTTATAAAATCAGCCGGCAATGACTCCAAAAAATTATTTAAGATAGCACACACCCTACTAGGACGAATGACACCGAAAATACTTCCTGATAACACATCCAAAAATAACGCCATCGACTTTGACAAATTCTTTCACGGAAAAATAACAACACTAGTAAACTCCCTTCCGCATCCGACACTACACCCATTAAATATACCCTATCACTCACTTTCAACCTTCTCTTTACCATCCACTATCGATATATACAACCTTCTAAATTCAGTAAAATCTACATGCAAGCTGGATCCCATACCCCTTCAACTACTTCACCCCCTCTCATCTGTCCTCTCATCCTATTATAAATTAATAATCGATCACTCTATTAACTCCGGTACCGTTTCATCACATATGAAATATGCCCTCATCACACCCATCTCCAAAAATCATTC
>OZ038313.1:16610858-16725858 GCA_964035775.1 Osedax frankpressi
GACCACCATAAGAAGTACACCGTACACCGTACACCGTACACCGTACACCGTACACCGTACACCGTACACCGTACACCGTACACCGTACACCGTACACCGTACACCGTACACCGTACACCGTACACCGTACACCGTACATCGTACACCGTACAACGTACACCGTACACCGTACACCGTACACCGTACACCGTACACCGTACAACGTACACCGTACACCGTACACCGTACACCGTACACCGTACACCGTACACCGTACACCGTACACCGTACACCGTACATAGTTCATCTTATACTTTACAATTTACATTCCTATCGCTATCAGATTTCGTAGAACAATCGTAGAACCTGACCTATTACGGGTAGTAGTCCGACCTACATCTAATTGGCCGTCTCTCCATTGACCACCGCCGGTGGTCCACCGCGATGACCACCGCTGACCGACAGGATACCGGATACAGGAGTCGCCAGGTATTGATTCTAACCTACATCTTACAGCAATCATCATCATAGATAATGCACTGACTACCTGAGTTTGCTAGTCAGGTTTTCCAAACGAATTTCCACACGGACGATGTCGCTTTCCTATGTACGTATTTTAGGCTTTTTAGATTTCTCGAACACATTTCTTGGCGGTTATCGTGTTCGTGTACACTGTAGAATGTACACTGTACAATGTACAGTGTACAGTGTACACTGTACAATATACACTGTATGGATACGTTTGTGAGGTGTTTGTGCTATTTCTAGTAGTAAACTCTGTATTTAACACCGGACAATTATTATTGTTATGAGTTTTGCTAATTATAAAATAATCGGAATATAATTATATATCATATATGATTTTAGAATAACATGTTATTTTTGGCCTATATTCAACTTAAAATAACAATTATCTACACAATATTAGCGTATTATTATAGTGTGTCATATGATAGTGCATTTATATATTTAGATTAATATAAAAAAGAGCTAAAATAATTAAAATCATAACATAGTTTCACATAGTGGTACAATCTTGTAATATATTATAGATTAAGAAAATTAAGATTTGTCAAATATTTTTACATATTTGTAAGAAAATTATTGTAGAAATATAATAAGATTTACTTGAGAGTATTTCGTATGAGGACATAAGTCTATTGACTTATATATATAGATATACATATATATAAATATATATATATATATTTGCATAACATTATATATATTATATACTTTAGTTTTTATAATTTACATGTTCGATTATGTTCAGCTAGAGTATGCCTTATGACGAATGATGTAATTAATGATGTTGGATTTATAAAATTAATAAATAAACGAATCGATGTCGCACACTATGATATTCTCCATTGAATATAACGCTTAACTTAATAATTGATCACTATGTGCACGGATCTAACGGACTAGATACGAGAACCACTGCATTGCATAGAAGTCGCGCAGCTTGTGGCGGGCGGTGCCCCCCCCCCCCCCCCCCGACGCCCGCCATTCATAAAACTACCTATTCGTCTAGTACGGGCTATTACTGGAACGCCATCGTTTTGAGAACAATCGAACTGCGAACTTATATTCCGTATACCACCAGGAATCGCTATAAAGATATCGATTCCCCCTTAAATTCCTCCGTCGTTATAACGTTACCTTAGCTGCGTACTTCGATAACTTCTAGCGGGCACACGCGTACAGATCGTACCGCAATGATAACCGGTTTGCGTAGGAAACTCTCTTCGTTGTCGTTGTCCGTGGACGAGGCGTTCGATTCTGGCGCCGAGAATCGTTTGCGTTCCGTACGTCTGAACGCCACGCAACGCTTCTCGTCCCTGCTCGCCCGGGGCTTCAGTACGGGCAGCTGGAACGGCGAAAGTAGCGGCAGCAGTAGCTGCGGGGAGGAAGACGACGCCTCCGGGTGGAGCCGAGACGCGTGTGGGCGTGTCTACGTGGGCGTGTCCGCCGGCGCCCCATACGAGGGCGTATGGGGCGCCGGCGACGACGAACCGTTCTCTCACGTGAAGTCGTGGAGCCGCCAACTCTCGCAGACCGAGAAATTCTACGCGCATTGTGGAGACGGGAATCCGAGAGGGTGCAAGTGCAATTGCGGAGTTGGAGGCGGAGTTGGCGGAGTTGGAAGCGATGGAGCCGATGGAGCCGAAGGCTACCATAAGGTATCCCCTTGTAAATCTAATTTCTCTAAATCTCGTCGTTTCTTTAGGAGTGAAGAACCAGTCGCGTCTAACATGGACATCAGCACTGGTCACATCGTGTTGGTTAGTACTCGAGGGAGTTTAGGGATTCGATTAGATACAACGAGGTGTAGTAAGGTGATTTGAGGTGTATATATGTATATTGAAGTGTGTTGGGGTATGTTGGTATTTATTTAGTTTTGGATGATATATACTCACGGTACTGACACTGACACTGACATTCGACAGTTATTATTATCACTATCTAGTTTATTGAGTTGTCATTTTCATTTTGCAATAATGCATTTTTATGGGGAGATTATGTAAATATTGTATAACAATCGCATTATTATTCAAATCATAAATCTCGGATCTATTGTATATATATGTACAGAGGGCATTGTACATTGTACAATGCACAATTTACATTGTATATATAATATGGTCAAATATAAACATTGTTTTTACTTCTGACACTGTATTATAACACACACTTATCTCTCATTCCCCGTTCTCAGTACCTCTCCCTCTCCCTCTCCCTCTCCCTCTCCCTCTCCCTCTCCCTCTCCCTCTCCCTCTCCCTCTCCCTCTCCCTCTCCCTCTCCCTCTCCCTCTCCCTCTCCCTCTCCCTCTCCCTCTCCCTCTCCCTCTCCCTCTCCCTCTCCCTCTCCCTCTCCCTCTCCCTCTCCCTCTCCCTCTCCCTCTCCCTCTCTCTCTCCCTCTCCCTCTCCCTCTCCCTCTCCCTCTCCCTCTCCCTCTCCCTCTCCCTCTCCCTCTCCCTCTCCCTCTCCCTCTCCCTCTCCCTCTCCCTCTCCCTCTCCCTCTCCCTCTCCCTCTCCCTCTCCCTCTCCCTCTCCCTCTCCCTCTCCCTCTCCCTCTCCCTCTCCCTCTCCCTCTCCCTCTCCCTCTCCATCTCCCTCTCCCTCTCCCTCTCCCTCTCCATCTCCCTCTCCATCTCCCTCTTCCTATTACTCTCCCTTCACCGCATATAACATATTCCATAAAAACTCTTAGAAAATGTTCTCGGTCGATATAACTCTTAACGGTTAGAACGCTAAACTTCGCTATACCTACGCCAGGCCTACATGGAAGATCATATGAAGAATACGGATCGTTTGACTGAGGAATGGCAGAACTTGTCGACTTACGAAGCGGAACCAAATGACACAAAGATCGCCTCGGAAACTGCTAACGTCAGAAAGAATCGGTACGGGGATATATTGCCTTGTTAGTAGATGATGTTCTCGTATCCGTTGGGATGTGAGAGGCGCCGCTATGTTAACTACAAATAAAAGTGGGTTTGGTAATAATGACGATGTTGTTAATAGTTACAAATGCTCAAATTTAGAGTTTGCTTTTACATGTTATAAGAAATAAATATGTACTTATATATAACATTACATCAATAGTATATTATAAATGTTATAGTATCGTCATATTGTATCTTTAGTTTAGAGTCCACATTATGTTTTCTATAAACTTGAAAACATATAGTCAAATTATAACCAATTCTATACAATATATATATATTTCAATTGAGGTTTGATGTAAATATGAACATAAATAAATTAATTAATTGTAAAGTAAAGTAAAGTTGAATCACTATATAAATGTGTTTATTCTACCAATAGAACATATTGTGGTAAATACAACCCGTGTCAGTTTATATGTATTTTTAGACGCATTGTCATCGAGTATGTGTGTGTTTTAATAAATCGTGACTATGATTATATATCGCTTTAGTTTAGTGGTCGTTACACGCTGAATTGTATACCGCCCTCACCTAAAGATGTATACAAATATACACTATAACAACTATTCTATATATATGCACAATAATCTTATAATATATCACGTAGATATTACCTATATATATATATATATATATATATATATATATATATATATATATATATACAAGTTGAGAAATATAACCGTATCTGTTAATCTATGGATTCAATTATTTCTCTATAAACGGATTAATATAAAATAATTATAAAAAATAATTTTTATTACAAAATAAAAGATTAGAAGATAAAATTGAAAATGGATAAAAAAAATACTAAACAAATAGTTTAAAACAGTTTTAAAAGTTCAAAGTTCCTTGTAAGAGAATGATAGAAATACTAGTACCTTACATAATCTCTTTATTATTGTTTCTTTTTAGCTCCTTCCACACCATTATAGTTATGCTAAGTTAGTTTTCCAATTATACTTTCCATTGTACATTATCCGAGAGAACCGATCACCTAATTTATGACATCTCTTTATAAAAATATTTCTTATGGTTCATAACATTAGTGTTTGCAATATTGCCTTCGATATCTAAGACCAAAGTAACGTTAATGGTAATTAGTGTGAAGTCGATACTTATTAATATGTTATGTTTACTTGGATATACCAGAATAGTGGAAACGTTAATCTGTATCGTTACCAGCAGTTTTGTAAACATGTTCAGATTCATTTTTGCCATTCAGTTATTTTCTTAAGCGCAGATTAACGCAGATGTACACAGTTTAACGCGTGTTCAGTATAGATATAATACTTTTATTATAAAAAAAACGATGATACAATGTATCTGGTGAGTACGGGGATGCTTTAATATATATCATTAGTAGTATGATCTTATACATTAGGTCTAATGCATGTAACTACATATTTCAACGTTATGCTTTTGCTGTTTCATTAGTATATTTGTAACAATCTTAACGATTTTTTAAAAGTGATATTACAGATACACATTTTAGGGAAATATAATTTCCTCTTTACTGGTATTGCGATGTCTAAAATGTTCTCGTATACACATTTACTTCTATATCCATACGCGTAAAGGCCGTTAGTTGTAACATCGGATGGAAAGGGAATGCTTGTTATTATTTAGTTGTTGTTCTGTCATACTACAATTTGAATATCATTTGACAAGAATGGCTATAGGGTTTAACTAACGGTCCAGATATCAACTCCTTGATTTTGGGATCCATCGTCTTAGAAATAACTTATCTGTTGGCATGAGATAAGGTTTTGCGAATTTATCTTTAATGTTGGCAATTAGTTTTAAAAACATTTTTATCCTTTTGTCTATCGCGAAGTGTGATGATATTTGACCTCTCTAGGAGCTGAGATAATAGGAAAGTGATGATATTTGACCTCTCTAGGATCTGAGATAATAGAAAAGGGATGATATTTGACCTCTCTAGGAGCTGAGATAATAGGAAAGTGATGATATTTGACCTTTCTATGAGCAGAGATAATAGGAAAGTGATGATATTTGACCTTTCTAGGAGCTGAGATAATAGGAAAGTGATGATATTTGACCTCTCTATGAGCAGAGATAATAGGAAAGTGATGATATTTGACCTCTCTAGGAGCTGAGATAATAGGAAAGTGATGATATTTGACCTCTCTAGGATCTGAGATAATAGAAAAGTGATGATATTTGACCTCTCTAGGAGCTGAGATAATAGGAAAGTGATGATATTTGACCTTTATAGGAGCTGAGATAATATGAAAGTGATGATAGTTGACCTCTATAGGAGAAGAGATAATAGGAAAGTGATGATATTTGACCTCTCTAGGAGCTGAGATAAAAGGAAAGTGATGATAATTGATGACTTCTCAATAGTTTATATTTTTGTCAAGGAGCAAATCCTGAATTAGCTAAAGATTTGTTGGGGAGTTATTGTTGGTATGGAGTTATATTAAAGAGGTATTTGACACCAAGTTAAATTACTAGACAAATGTTTATATATATATATATATATATGTGTATGTGTGTGTGTATGTGTGTGTGTGTGTTCGTGTGTGTGTGTGTGTGTGTGTGTGTGTGTGTACATATTACTAGCTATTACTGAATCAATAGATAAATAGATAAGATTATATTTATCAACTTTTATTGTATAGTCTAGACTACAACAACCAATGTGCCGATTATGTTTTTATTTATTTATATATGATATAAAGGATGAATATATATGGAACCACTATATTAATAATATATATTATAATATCCATATAAAGTACTTTTAAAGTACAAGTTTACGATATAAATAAATTACAAAAATATAACATTTATGATTAAATTATAAATATAATTATAAATATCCTAAATTATTTTTGCAATATCACTAATTAGTGAATTATTGGTTTAATATATAATCACATTACAGTCATACTTATTACAACTTACTGTCGTAATCTATTTTATAATTTAATATAATATAATAAAAAATAGTATTATATATCATATTCAGTAAACTTTATAATATATATTTTAATTTTATTTCATTTAAAATTGATAAAAAAAAGCTTCTAAATTCTCACAAGCCTCAATTATAAATATTCTGGAGATTTTCATGAACAATCAATAAAGTGTACAATGTAAATAATAAATCATTATTGAACAGTTTTTATATGAACAATTGTAATGATAACGTGAGCACCTTTTTCTAACTAACGCTATACGCCGCCAGAATGCATTTCACATGGTGTTATAAAAAGTCATCTCAACCTAATTATTCGTCCTGAATATCGGATAATAAGCAACCATTCACGGGACTACAGCAGTCCTCATTAGATATGTGAACATTAAACCCACCGACCACTACAAATAATACACGCACACGTGCACGCACGTGCACGTGCACGTGCACGTTCACACACGTTCACACGCACACACACGCACACTATTTCCTACCATCTCTTATTTACTATTACTTTTATGATGAATTGTGTAAACGAGTTGGTGAGTATTCTCAGTAACGTATATTTATAGTGTGCATTGTACAGTGTATATTGTACACTGTACACTGTACAGTGTACAGTGTGCAATGTGCATTGCACATTGCACACTGTATACTGTACACTGTACAGTGTACAGTGTACACCGTACACCGTATAGTGTACAGAGTGCACTGTACATTGTACAACGAAACCTGTCCTATATTTGGATGTCAATAATCTCTCCGTACTTGGTGAACAATGCCTCGACTCTACTGGACCTAGGTGTTATACATCACCTCGAGTGAACCCCGTGCCCCCATTTCAATAATATCTAAACAATTCGCTAGTATCTATGCACTGCTATACAAAGTATTACGCAACATAGCATTACGCAATCAAAAATATTTAGAAATCCATATGTATGGTGTAATACTTTGTATAGCAGTATATAGATATATATGTAATTGTTTTGCAATATATATATATTATAGTATCTTAAATATAACGTAACATATTTGCTATATAGATATGTGCAATATATTATTATTTTCATAATGTTCAATACTTTGTCATACCTAGTTCTGAAATGTCTCTATATATATTTATATATTTATATATATCTCAGTATATATATAGATATATATATATATATATATATATATATATATATATATATATATATATATTTCATATCCAATTCTTATATTTCATATATGCTTATAAAATTATATAACATACATAATTATATGTAGGTACTATTATAAGGAAGTATATACTTATATATGTATATACTTATATATGTACAGATAGTATATGCTTACAACGAATATCTATTATCAGTATTGGCTTTATACAATTACATTCATACGACCTTCAGCCATGTTGATATAGCATTATATATGTTATAAGCTAGTAGTAATGTTGTACATTTACACCATTGTTAATATATACGTATTTATATATATATATATATATATATATATATACATACATATATATATACACATATATATATACATATATATATATATATATATATATATATATATATATATTAAGTATTATCAATATGCCATTCATATACTCATATTCATTTAGTATTCATGTCATTTACTCGCAAGTAATTGATAATGATGTTAATATACATATTATTATATTGAATTGCATTGTATTATTCTGTAGGACCAGTTCTATTAATACCAGACCATTTGGCGAACTGCAACTTAATTATTAACTGTTTTAATTCAATATTTAGATCGGAGATTAATTGAAATCTATGGAAATAGTACATTTGAATATAAATATTTTTGATATCTATTTACATGTTGTGACATTTTTAATATTTTGAAATTTAAATAAACAATTGTTATAATATATTTGCTATTTATTTCTATTAATGCTATTTTGCTTACATAATAATTAATACTCTGTAGTTTATACACTAGTTACATATGTTTCTAACATAATGCATTGCATATCCTATTCTTACACTGTGAGACTCGCATTCTATCATAACAATTATATTGGAAATAGTATTTAATCAAATTGATTACGTTATTATAATAAATACTATCTATTTTACACGCTTCTAATTATAATCATTTAAAAGAGTGTACATATATATATATATATATAATATATATCGTATCAAAGACTTAAACTGTGTACTATATAAAATAATATATAGTATAATTATTTTGTTATCGTATAGTACACAAATTTACTAAATCAAACCGAAATGATTATAGTATCATGTGTCCATGATACAGTGCACATCACATTATATACAACACAGTACTATTAGGATATATAAACATCACTATTATTAGTATTACAAATATGGCTAAACGTATATCTTTATCTATGATGCAATATGGCTAAACGTATATCTTTATCTATGATGCAATTTATTATTAGTATGTATATTAATAACACATTTTGAAACGAATTTGTATACAAATTATTGTACAACTTATAATAAAACAAACACGAACTTTAATCAAAATATATTGTATAACTGTTATAAATTATATTTAAATTCCTATTAGTCTAAATTATATTGTTATGTATATATATATATATATATATATATATATATATATATATATATAAAGGCAGGCTGTGTATTCAATAAACTATAGTTTATATATATATAAATTATACTTTCACTAATATTATAACAGAAATATATACATTTATTAATTACAGTTTTTCTTTTATAACTTATAATCATTGACTCCAAAATCTATTTCTATATTGTGGATAAATGTATTAAATATCTATCTTTCTGCTTTAACATGTTGATTTTACCGCTAACATATTACCCACGAACCATGGCGAGGTGTCAATTCTCAACCATTTCACCATTACTACGTTATATCATATCTAAATCTACTATCGAGCTACGCTATATTATGATGTTCAGTGTTCCACTCAACGGCTTGTTGAAATATGTTCTATTAGGTTCGGCTATATGGTCATATCAGTGACATTATATAATGATTCATAACAGCAATACATCATTGTTTATTTGCTGGTAGTATTGATTTATCACGCTAGTTCAAAATAATAATTATTATCATCGTTTCGGTTTGTTTTTTATAATCTTGTATATTAGAGTTATACGTAGTATATAATATAAATAGATAAATATCGATACTGATAGATAAATATTAAACTCATACTATCCATTATATATATATATATATATATATATATATATGCGTGTGAGTATAGTAATTATGTGTTAACCCAAATTACTTAAGAGTTACTATAGCTACTAAAATATAATTATCGATCGATGTTGTTTATTTGTATAAATACCTGTGAATTAAATAATCCGGAGCAATTACGGAATAGCAATTAGTCTAGAATATAAAGCATTCTCCTGCTGAATGCTACTATATCCGTTATTTATATATTCGTTATATACATTAACTATATTACATAATATATATCATATAAATACACAGATTTTGAAAATAGTTTATTCGTAAAGATATTTTTATAAGTTTGAGATTTTATTTTATTTATATCCTCATATTATATATTTAGTCGTACTCTAATATTAATACGTATGGTGTATATTATAAACTATATATTCATATACTAACCATTAATTGAATATTATGTATATTTGTCATTTTATCAGATGTTCGCATGTCTTATACTAAATCATTAACATTTACTAATATAATCTATATTATATATATTGTAATTATAGTATATCATTTATATACACATTATTTGTATACTATATTAGCAATACAGTAAATTATATACCCTATATAAGATAAGTAAAACAAATCTAGTACGATATACTACTACTATATATATATATATATATATATATATATATATATATATATATATATACGAATCGTATTTAATTATCTTATGTACACACTATATTATCATTCATTGTAAATAGAATAACTGTAGATTTATATATATATTTCGTCAAGTTAATAATATTAATATTACAATATTTGTATAGATATTATTGATGGGAATGGGTTTATATTCAACTGTAATGTGATATGTCCATCTAGTTGAATTTACGTCATTTTTAGCTAATGAATCATGCATAATAAAGATAACACACTTCATAGACTTCATATATATAACACACTTCATAGACTACAAATATGCAATAAAGTTGTTGTTTTTATTCTGTAATTCGATAACGTGTCCTGTTTAATTCATCGTGGTGTAAATATATAACATTTGTACTATATTCGTTAGGAATTAATGATTTATTATTCAGTTTGTACATTATAATTATATGTATATTCGTTAATACATACACACATACGATATCTAGAATATATATATAAACATACACGAACAATTATATATAACTGAATAGCATTTCCCAAATGAATATAAACCTAGCAAAACTGAACGCCTCTGTATTTGACAGACGACCACTCCAGAGTGATTCTGGATGTCGCAAATAACATATCCGGTTGTGACTATATCAACGCCAATAACATTGTAAGTATTGCGATGTGAACAGAATCTCACGAGTAATATAGAAAACATTACAAACATTCTCACTTTGACTTTAGTTCAATGTGTTCACTATTGTTAACTAAAGCTAATTAACTATTCACATATTATGTTTATTTTATATTTAAAGATTATATTATCTAATTACCAAATTACTACTTTTTACATTTTCAGTTTATGCAAAACTATAACAATCAATTTAACATTTGCAGACTGACCACGATCCTAGATCACCGGCTTACGTTGCAACTCAAGGACCACTGCCTCATACCGTCGCTGACTTCTGGCAACTGGTCTGGGAACAAGGAAGTGTGGTAATCGTTAATCTGACTACTTTGTCCGAAAATGGAACCACCATGTGTCATCGCTATTGGCCCGAAGAAGGCTCTGATCTGTATCATATATATGAGGTAAATATTAATATATAATACATATATTATGCGCGAATACTCAACCACTTGCGCATCCATATACAAACACACACATATACAGGAACAAATACACACTCACACACACATACTCATACATAAAACAAACACACATATATATATATATATATATGTGTGTGTGTGAATTCGTGTAATCAATATTTTCTAGGATTCAAAATAATTATATATTTTTAATAACAAATTCTATATATGAATATTTATAAAACTTTATACAGTATATAATATATTATTACATATAAGGAATTTACACAATATGTTATTTATTTTAAATTATAATATCTGAAAAAGGGTTCATCACCATATCCATTACATTTGCAAAGACAATTCTAAAATGCAATGGAAAACATCTACAAATTAGGACACGTTCTATCGTGACTTCAGTAATCATATTACACACATGATCAAAACCAATTAAAACTAAACAAATACCATTGGATACATTTACTTACAATCCTGGCAATTATCTAATTTCAGGTACATCTAGTTTCTGAACATATCTGGTGCGATGATTACCTTGTACGAAGCTTTTACCTGAAAAATTTACAAACTAATGAAACTCGAACTGTCACTCAATTTAATTATATAACTTGGCCGGACCTCGGTGTACCTGCTTCTGTAAAATCAATTCTTGATTTTAGGAGGTTTGTATTTTATAATATGAAGTTGAAATTATTTAATATTGTAATGGAAAACTGTATGAATTTGCATACACATGTATTTATTTAAACAATGTATACATATAAACTGGTTTATATTTATTATTAATACCATTGTTAATTTTTCATTATAATATTCTAACCCATTTATGAGATATTGATTTCATTTTAATCTAACAAAATTGTATGCTTTTTCTATAATTGAATATAAACTTGTTATTTAACAATTATAATAACGTGTTTATTTACTTAATAAATTCTGGTAACGAATACTAACCCCGGTGTGATAAATACTAATCCCTGAATCGCCTTTGTGGTTATCTAATTGTACTTTAACCTAATTGCATAGTCACAAAAGTGATTCAGTTATTATTTTCGCTTCTCTATAACATGCATGCATTTACCAATTATTAAATCTATTATTTTAACCAATAGTTTGCTTGAAATACTTTAATATACTGCCCGATACATTGAAACAACATACACATTATAAGTAAACCTATACACTAAAATAAATCTCATTCGCTTAGGAAAGTAAATAAATCCTATCGAGGAAGGTCATGCCCTATTATAGTTCACGGAAGGTCAGTTTACGTTTATATTACTTATTGTAATAATAAAGAAGCTCAGTATTAAATAACTTTGCATTGATCTATATAAGAAATAAGTGTCGCATTATTATGTAATTATTAATAATATAATATCGAATGTATATTTGATTAACAGCGATGGAGTAGGTCGAACTGGAACATACTGTTTATTGGATATGGTTCTCAATAGAATGAATAAAGGTAACAATGCTAATAATAAAGTTTAATACGCTATTGTCAAATAACATACAATAGTTTACATAACGATATATACCTGCTCAGGTATTTAATTTGCTAATTACACTTAAAGATAAAAAACAGAACGTATAATTGTCTATCCGCGAAACACTCATTGTTATGCGAAATTCACACCGATTACTGGCATGTACTCACTACAATACCTCGCACTACAATACCTCACTACAATACCGTAAAGGTGCTAAAGAGATAGACATCGCGGCGACTCTGGAACACATTCGAGACCAACGTTGCGGAATGGTGAAGACGAAGGAACAGTTTGAGTTTACGTTGGCGGCGGTCGCGGAAGAAGTTCACGCCATCCTGAAGGCGCTACCTCAATAGCCCGCGTTACCAATCAGTCTTAGCTTCTCCGCCGCTATTAAATCCCACACCGTAACCCGTTGTTGTCTCTATATTGTACTGCGCCTACACTTAACTACATCTTCAATTTTGTATCCAGCCCTTCTGCCCCCCCCCCATACAGTCATCATTTACATTCCATTAGCGGCGCTATATCCCTATTTATTGTTTTACTCTTAAAACCTTTACACAAACGACAACTGCGGTCAGTTGGACATATACGTATATATGACAATAAACTAACAAGGTATTGGTCTCGATACCATTTCTGCTAATTATAGTAACAATAATAATAATAATATTGGTAATCATAGTGATGCCAATTTATTTTAATAATCTATTTATCTATTAAGTGCAATATTTCAGTTTATTTCCAGTGAACTAGACAAGTTTAATGTTGTAAACAGAAGTCAATAAATAATTGGCCACATATTTCTTTTTTTATTGCCGAATTCTTTTATATCATCTTATTTTATATCATCTTATTCAATTTAAATTAATATCATCGTGTAAATATACATTTTTATAATTAACAATTAATTTAAATTAAATATGTAAATAACATTTTTCAAGTAATTTTTTAAGCTATGAAAATTTAGAGTAAATATATTTAATAATTAGAAATTACCGAGTATATCTGAATTCTTTAAAACTGAATTTAAAATATAACATCCACTTTATGTTTATAATATATATTTAATCATTTAAAATAATGTATGCCATTTTGTGAAATAAATAATATATATTATTTTTCTTTTGGTATTTAAATAATATAAACAGATGTTTAAAAACAAATTTATCATGTATATAATTGGTTAACTAATAATATATAATCGCGAAGAAAATTGATGGTTAATTGATAGAACATTGATTATTAAATATATAATAATCGAACAAATAATTAATAACTACAAAAAGTATATTAATACTACCCGCTATATTATATTTCAATTAATTCAAGAGATACAATAATCATTATAATATATAAATTAATCAAAATCATTAAAACCTGTATATTAATTATATGACAGTTATTATAAAATATATATATAAGAAATATTAATTTAAGGGTTAATAAAAATAAAACATGAAATGAAATAGATTTTGTATAAACTACATTAGGAAGTAAAATTTCTTAGCGTACATAGGAATAATGATTGCTGTAGCCAGAGATGCTAATAGATTAACTGAATGATTATCAAATATCTTCCTACCAGATATATGTTTCACATTCTTCCCCGGATTTTCCACGATTAAACCTTTATTGGTATCATAGCCTGGTAAAATAAAATATTGTATGTAAATGAATTACGAAATTTGTGAAATCACGTTTTATATAAATCATTATAATATTGTATTTGTATATTTTCATTGTACACAATAAATAGTAATCAATTTAATAATAAATGTTTAAATATAAATATACGTTCTTGCATATTTTAAAATTCCCTTTAATTAATATATAATATATATTCAATATATTAGTTTTAGGAAATATTTCTCTTGGACCTAGAAATATAATAAAGTTGATGCTCGATGTATAATTACTTTAAGTAATACTTATTGTAAAAATATTCAATTCAAATATAATCCTTCATATAATATAAAGGATTGTAATTTATATTATTTTATAAGTTTTTAATTGTAATTTATATACAATGATTTAAAAATCCAAATAGAAAATATTAAAAATTGTTATCCATTGAAAAAATGTACTGAAGATTGATGCAAACTAAACAAATGATTATAAGACAATATTGTGATTTCTTTATATTATATTATGTAACAATATTACATAAATTTAATTAATTATTGAAAATATTTAGATTTTATTGATATTGTATATAATTATATATTTTATATAATAATTATACCATTTTGTTTTAATATGACTAGAAAGATATAATTTTATTATCATAAATGAGTTTGAGTATGATAGTATTATAATATAAATATATATATATTACTAAGTATATTGGAGTTTTTAATGATACAAATTTGATACATCTTATTAATGATATTTACTTAATATCCAATAAAGGCGGTTGTTGGAATTCGGTCAATTTTTGTTCATTTTCTTTCGAATTAACGTTTTATATAAATCTGTTCTTAAATAAGAATAAATGTTGTTAATTTTTGTGTATTTTAATATCGAGTAGATATGACACTAATAAAACAACATATATAATGATGTCATTTTACTGATATTTTTATTCACTTAATTTAACATTTATCTAATATAAAAAAAAATATTTTAAAAATGTTATAATAATTAAATAAACATAATGGATAATAAATACTTAGTATTTTATATATATGTATTATATAAAATACTAATTAATATAATTATATAGTATAAATACTAAACAAATGTGATCTAAACGAATATTTAACTTTATTTTTTATATATTGTGTGCATTATGAGTAAAGCTCTTATGAGTAAAAACTCATATATATCGAATGTGTTAATTGAATTGAGAATTTTAGATTTACGTATAGTAGAAATATTTGAATATTTATAGGATCGAAATAACCACCGAAAAGGTTAATAAACGATACATTGGCAAGACAAAATGATAAAAGTTATTTTATTGCGCGACATTATTGTATTTGGGGAATAGATTCAGAAAACCTTAAAGGGTAACTACGGAATTCGAAAAACTAATGAATTAAATAGATTTTTGGAAATCGCTAAAATTATAATTTACAAAATAATTAACATTTTTAAAATGCTATTAACGAAATTAATACAACGATTTGGAAGATTATTTTTAATGTATTATATAAATTAAGCGTATTTGGCTTTACTTATTTATATACGAAAGATCGCTTGGAATTAAATATATTTGGCATTGGCTAGATAGGCGATGTAACATTCCACATTGATTACAAACAATTGTATTTAGGCAAACGATGTTAACTATGCTAAATTGTTTACAAATGATGTTATGATTTTCTTGTCTTTGTGGTTCATATGTTTAATTATTAAATATAGATATTGCATAGATATCAATAAAATTTCTACTAGTTACCGATGTAAATAAATAAATAAAAGAATGTGGAAAATGCATATTTAGTTATATTAAATTTATCATAAAATCTATATGTAAATAATTTGATAAAGTTGATACTATTAAAACAAATATGCATGTTCTTAAAATATTTCATTAATACACAATTGATTATCAAATTACGAAATATATATATTAAAATATATATTTTTTTTGAACGAGTTTAAATAATTTTTTCAAATCACAAATATTTTAATATTATATTTGAATACTATTAGTTCTCGTAATTGGTAAAATTTATAATATAAACATTTAAACTTTATTATATTTGATATATCTATTTTTTAAGTTTTCATCGATTATAAAATAATTTGATTAAGTATATTCAACATTGTATATATATTTCAATTTGTTGCCAATGGTAACATGATAATTTAATTATTTTTAACCCTTTACAGATTTCAAATATGATACCTTTTGGAATTGCGCTATATTTATAAGTATCTTTTAATAAATAATGTTGATCAGTTTTAACTTCATATTCCTTTATAGCTTTATAACTTCTTTATATAATATAAAATACTCCTCATGGGTTATATTTTTTATTAAAATAGTATCATTATCTGTATTAATTAATGTATTCACTATCTATAATATTTGTATAAACATGATATTAGATATTGTATGTCGATATATAGGAATATAAATTAAAATATATTTTACGAAATTTTATAAATTATTTAAACTTCGCACTCCTATAAAATTTCAATTTTTAATATACAATTCAAATAATTTTATTATTATATATTATAATATGGAATACAAATATATTTTATATGTAATAATTATATTATATAAACAAGATTTACGAATTATTCTATATATAGAGTCTAACAAATATAATACACTAAAAAATATACATTTCCCTTTATTTATATTGTTATGAAATAATTTTGGTAAACTATAGTTTTACACTAGCATATATGCTCAAATTCTAGTTATGACTAAATTCAAAATATAAATTTTCAGTAATATATCATATTAAATATTAATATATCTAGTATAGCTAGTTAGTTAAAGTTTATTCCGTATATATGGTATGAAAAAATTTTATATTGAAAATAAATATGCATTTTACACATATTTTCGATAACTAGTAAAAGTTCTATTGATATCAATGCAATATCTATAGTTAATAATCAACAAAGTATGAACCACAGACATGAAAATTATAAAAATACAATTATTTGTAAACAATGCGGCATGTTTCACAGCCTATCTATCCAATGCCAATATATTTTAATATTATTTTTATAACCCTCCCAACGATTTAATAGCAAAGAAATTATTAGATAGTAGATTTATAGAAAAGTGTTAGAAAAATAATATAGAAAAATATATAACTATATGCTCTTCATTTATAAATATATTTAAAATTTGTTTTTTAGATAATGTCGTTAATCTCAGTGTGACATATTGCAACATTAAGTTTTAGACTCAAGTTATAAAACTCAATATTAATTATTTTATATTATCAGCATTGTGCAAAATAAAATATTAGTATAATAAATTAATTAAGTAAAATATGGAATTTCTTAATTCAACTCGAAAAGTTTAAAAATTGTACACCCTATTATATATGTGTTAGTTTAATATTATAAAATTAATAGGCGAAGTGAGTTTAACCCCCAGCATATAGGATGTATAAACTATATTAGGCTGCAATACTATGACACTAATCCCCAGCATTTAGGTTATTTGAACTGAGATTTAAATTAATTCCCACTTCACCCTTCTATCTCGAAGATGATATGATCACTATAGTAACATAATATATTAAAATTGCTTAAGACTAACCTCTTACCCTACCTCTAAATCCACCCATTAAACCATCAACAATCTCAGTTAAACATATTCCTGACCTTATTCCAAATACTCACCGGAGAACCGAGCTACAATCTATTATAATATTGACCTTGAAATGATTGTTATAGCTAGCTTTATACTCTCCTCGCTTTACATCCGACCCCAGATATCTCCTCTCAACCCCATCTTCTCAACCCCATCCTCTCGACCCCATGACACCCCCACGCTACTCTCCTCACTTTACATCCAATCCCCGATATCTCCTCTCAACCCCATCCTCTCGACCCCATGACACCCCCACGCTACTCTCCTCGCTTTACATCCGATCCCCGATATCTCTTCTCAACCCCATCCTCTCAACTCCATGACACCCCCACGCTACTCTCCTCACTTTACATCCGACCCCCGACATCTCTTCTCAACCCCATCCTCTCAACCCCATCCTCTCAACCCCATCCTCTCGACCCCATGACACCCACACACTACTCTCCTCGCTTTACATCCGACCCCCGATATCTCCTCTCGACCCCATCCTCTCAACCCCATCCTTTCGACCTCATGACACCCCCGCACTACTCACCTCGCTTTACATCCGACCCTCGATATCTCCTCTCAACCCCATCCTCTCAACCCCATGACACCCCCACACTACTCTCCTCGCTTTACATCCGACCCCCGATATCTCCTCTCAACCCCATCCTCTCGACTCCATGACACCCCCGCGCTACTCTCCTCGCTTTACGTCCGACCCCCGATATCTCCTCTCAACCCCATCCTCTCGACCCCATCCTCTCAACCCCATCCTCTCGACCCCATCCTATCGACCCAATGACACCCCCACACTACTCTCCTCGCTTTACATCCGACCCCCGATATCTCTTCTCAACCCCATCCTCTCGACCCCATGACACCCCCGCGCTACTCTCCTCGCTTTACATCCGACCCCCGACATCTCTTCTCAACCCCATCCTCTCGACCCCATGACACCCCCGCGCTACTCACCGGAGAACTGCACGGTAGCGCCGAGAACGGAATCGATGGCGCTGCCCACGAAACCGCCGATAGCTCCCACCCAGAGTAGGTCCACCTGAGACGGGGCCGCACTCCACTGGCGCGACGTGGTGCTTGCGTACTCGCACGCCAGGTAGGTGGCGCCCATAAGCAGCCCCCCGACGGCGCTCATAAACAAACCGCACAACGACACGCCTCCGTTTGTTCCTGGCGACGGGAGGATAGGATCTTATTACTTATATTTAAAAAAATATGTGTGTCCGGAGAGAATCCCAGGAAAACGATTACCCTGTACGCCCTACTAAATACCCCACCCACTAAATACCCCACCCACTAAATACCCCACCCACTAAATACCCCACCCACTAAATACCCCATACACTAAATACTCCACCCACTAAATACCCCACCCACTAAATACCCCATACACTATATGCCCCACTACACACCTCCACTACACACCTCCACTACACACCTCCACTACACACCTACTCTACACACCTCCACTACACACCTCCACTACACACCTCCACTACACACCTCCACTACACGCCCTGCTGCCCACCACCACCTACCTATTGGCACTACACGCCCCGCTGCCCACCACCACCTACCTATTGGCACTACACGCCCGGTGGTGATTAGCCGAGGTTGTGACTGGAACAGGACACAGCCAATCTCTGAAGCAAAAGTATCTCCGCAGCTACACGCCAACGAAGATAAGACTCCGAGACTCAATATCGACATCGAGTAGTTGTTCTTAAAGTCTGCGTCCAGTGAATAGTTCGGTAATTTGTATTATTTTTAATTATTATCACCATTTTTTAATTATTATGCATAACTTTATAAATTATTTATAAAATTTTAATTTTTGCTATTAGAAATTTGTCCTTTTAAATTGCATTTAATGATGAGAATTACCAATTACATGTTCTCCACAGCCTCCTTCGATTATTGCAATTAATGACAATTCCATAGCTATGCCTCCATTGCAAATTACCTGAATCCAATTCCTCTGACCTCCTGAAATTGATGTAAAGCGTATTATAAAAATATAATATCTTTAATTTGAAAATTAGATAACTTTTACAATTATAATGAAATACAAATTAATGATTGAAATTATCAATATTATATATTATAATATAGTACCAAAAAAATATTGGTCAATTATTTACAAAAATAATGCTATATTAACAAACAGTATAAATATACATATATTATAAACATAGTTAATATAAATATTAAGAATGGAAAACCTTCTTTATAATCATGATCCAACTTCTTCTTCTGCTTCGATCTAAACTTTGTAATTCTTGAACAAACCACAAAAAACATGATCATAGTTGACATGTAACAATAGTTTGCCATTGTCAAGATGAAACCAACTAAAGTTGCTAGATGTTGGAAAGTATAAATTGAACATAGAATTAGATCAACAAATGAGTTTAAACATCAAATAAACTGTGAATTATTTAAAGTATATGCTACAAAAGAAATATCGACTATTTTATAAATTTATTATTTAAATTACTACATCTGTATTATAAATTTATGATAACATTCCGATTTAACAACAATATTAATAAGATGGTCTGAATATTTGTAATGAAATTAATTTAATAATTATATATTACCATTATTTACTCAATGTATTATTATTATTATCACCTAATTATTGAGTTAATACATAAAAATAATAAAACATATTTATAATTTTATCTCTGATATGAAGGTGATAAAAAAGGCTATAAAATTGTTATACATTTATAAAATATATAACTAAATACAAGGGAAATAAATTTGTAAATAAAAACTAAATTGAAAAGCACGAAGATGCAGAAGATCTCGATGTAATAAACCTGCAATTACACCTGAATCATTGAGGCTCTTCTTTTTAATTCCGTAACTCGTAATCAATAGCGGAATGAATATGGATAGTATCCACCTCATCGGAGTGATCGGTACCCAGAGACCTGCTGGCAATAAATAGATGTAAAGCATATTCTGTTATACGATAGATATTTAATGTAGTGTTAAATAAATATAATATTCGAAGAAAACGAATGTAAAGATAATTATTAATAAATTCTATTATGATAGTATCAAAGATGGCATATAACCAATCCTTCTATTGATTTATTTGAATTGATTGTTTAATCTCTTATAAAAATAGGATTGGTTAAATATTGAAATAATGAACCATCCTTATTTATTAAATAATAATCATTTTTTATAATACAGATTAATAAAATATATAGCAAGGAATTTTATGTATATATGTGTATACTATTTAAAGATCTGAGTACAATTCTCGTAATTCAATTTAATTACATAATGTATAATATAGAAATAACATCAATAATTATTATTAGTATTACAATATAAATTAAATAAATGTATGAAATCATATATAATTATTTTACTAACTAATTGTTATTATGAAATATCAAGTTTATGTATATCAAGTAAATATATTAAAAAATATTTTAAACATTACTAATGTAGTAAAGCAACTAAAAATGTATTGGCTATATAGCTCAAGACTATTTTGATATTGTTAAATATGAATTTATAAAATATTTAATAAATATTTTAAATTATATAAATAATACACTTTCAATAAATAAAGAAATGCATTTACTGTAATTTATAAGATACCTAATATATTATTTAAACTAAATTTAATTTTCTATATTAAATCAAATTGAGTGGATCATATTATCTAGCAGATATATAAAAATACATTTAACTAGTATCCAGATTGATTCTATTTTCTATTAAATCATTTATAAAATAATTGTAATATTTAAAGTAACTTCCAGCTTAGCTAAAGTGAACGTGTTGAATTTGTTTGTAGTTGAATAGACTTTATAATCATTATAAGCAAAACAATTACTACATAAAAGTATTTAAAAAACTAATGATATTTTTTTCATCCCAGATTAATCTCAATATTTTCATTTTATTCCCATATATAAAGAATACTAATGATTTAAGGAGGTAAAAAGATATACCTAGCATACAAGTATGGTTGGTCAATTGTCGATCAAGCTATAGTTATAATAGAATAACTTCTGGCAATCTGAAATAATGCACATAGAGAATACACTAAAGTACCTAATCTTAAGTACCTGATTTTATAAATTTCCATTTGAATATGATCTCTCACATAAAAAAATTATAAATACAATCAATAATTTTCATAACACCAATAAATTGAGTCTACATATAATCTATTTTTAATCCTATGACTAATTATAATATATCAAACATTATTTATAATGATTATAATACATCAAAAATTATTAATAATATTAAAATTAATACAGCTTTGATTATTGAAATACAACCAAGTTATATTAACATTTATATCTGATATAATAAAAACTATTATCAGTGCAATCAATAGTTCCTGGGTATTTGTTGTATATCCAGGCACTGAAAATTGGAAGTCATACACATATATAAATAAGTTTCGAAAACTGATAGACATATTTTATTTTTTCCTTGAGTACCAAATTATTTGAACACAATTAAATTAGGACAAGTTAGTTATTTAAAGAAATGCAATATTATTACTTAAGCGATTTTGATTTTGTTTGGAGCATAGCATGTTAAGATCCGATGCCCTAATTGGCTTACTTGGTCTAATTGATGAAATACTACTTATTTTGATAACAAAAACAACTATGTGGTAATGTATTTAAACCTATTTATAGAATTTAATATCAGCAATTAAATAAGCTTGTCCATTATTCAAATTAGTAAAATATTGTATAATTGTGTTTCATTAAATATTTTTAAGAGATATCTAAATGAGAGAGTAAATCCCTCATTATAATGATGCTAATTCTGAATGTGTCTCCTTAAATATATAATGATATATAAAACTTATAAAGCTAATATTTATAAAATCTCAG
The DNA here is from genome assembly GCA_964035775.1 of Osedax frankpressi. Taxonomy (NCBI): domain Eukaryota; kingdom Metazoa; phylum Annelida; class Polychaeta; order Sabellida; family Siboglinidae; genus Osedax; species Osedax frankpressi. The sequence continues at coordinate 16,633,875 of OZ038313.1, forward strand.
TATCTCACAATAAAGCTACATATTGTTTTTAATTTATCAAGGACATTCAATATCACTTATATAAAATATTGAACATTTTTGAATTGATGTAACAAATAAAAATAATACACGGGGTGTACATATTTAGAAATATATACATTATTGGCAAACGAAATTACGAAAACAAATCGGTTTTCACTAATGCATGGATAAGAATCAAACAATTTTATTATAGTATTATAATTCTAGTATATCGCAATGTGTGAGTTAAGTGTACTTCATACATTGTATACGTACATCATATCGTAAATCCCATTAAAAGCATACACTATAACATGTTACGGATATAATTGTAATGGATGTTAGTAATTTATAAGATATATATTTACATTGGATCAATAATTTTCATTAGTTTATCTAGTGCTTACAAGAAATTATCATTTAATTATATAATTAACAAACTCATTATGAATGATTTATACCTTGGTAACTGTATGCTGAAAAAAGAATGATATGGATAAGCCATAGTACAATAGAAGAACATATAATTATAATCAACATTATTATATATAGAAAGAAAAAAGCTATTCCCATATACTACATTAAATTTGAAATTTAATTAATAAACATTTAAGATTTTTTTTAAATTTACAATTTATATATGTCAAAGTTCAATGTTGTGATTTTAAAAATATAGTTTAATAATAGATATAGCTGTTTTATATATTTATAAATATATATGGGACTCAATGAGAAATTTCAAGATAATGTGAAATAATAACTTGATACATTATTTTATATAAATCATATCTATATACATGGAAGTTATATTAATATTGAACATAATTAATTAAAAAATATGCTATTTTTTTAAAACAAACGAACAAACATTTAAAAATTGTACCCATTAAGTATTATCATAAATATAATTATTAAATATTAATATTAAATAATAATAATATATGATATGCATATTTATTAATGATAAATATTAAATAATAATAGCTGCATTACTGATATAGACGACTTTTTTTTAAATGTAGCCATATTTTTATAACAACAATGAAAAAGATCACATATATTAGAATGGAATTTAATAATGTAAAAAAATATATAAAAAATTGAATTTGTATGTATGATAATAAATTCATTAATTGTAATAAATGTAAACCAATACTCAATAATAATAGATGTGTTACATCATTGTTCTATTCAGTTTGGAGAAGTCGCATGTAATTGACCTCGGAATCATGAAATCCAGAATAGGGTTCTGTATAATAACATGTATGTTATACAGAGAAAATATATAAAGAGAAAATATATATTAGTTTTATAGTATTCGATAATTATAATAATTTAATAATCAAATTAATTTTAATTAAATTACTTAAATATTAAACAAACTATACATTTTTTAAATAATGATATATTCTTATATAACATTTTTGTAAAAACGTGTGAAGATACTGACTATACTATAATATTAGTATCAACTCTCCAATTATTATTCTATAGTAGGTGTTAATTGCATGAGGTACGAGGTGTATCTAATCCTCTAAAATGAACAACTGTAATCCTATTCTATTATTATCTCTTAGATTGTGAAATTGATCATGATTAGCGATTAGTGGGCGTACCGTGCAATGTAAATAGTGAAATTAACATAATGTAGCGCTAGTGGGCGTGGCTTACTGTACTACCATAATACTGGGGTAAGGAACAACTGACCTCGTGGGCGGGACAACTAAGCCTGCTATACCATTCGCGGCTGTAAGCGAACATGAGAAGTCCGTTTCCGGTGAAGAGGCCCACCCACAATAAGATATTACCACTGCGAGGGTTCTCCTTATTGGTCAGGAACATGAAGAGGACTGTGTGGGCGTGACAATGGGTTATTGCGAGGTCGACGTAAGAGGGTTTAGGCGAGGGCTAGTGATGCAATGTAAGGACTCCGCCGAAAGGTGACAATCTGGGTTTGGAGCTAACATTAATAATGTAGTGTTGAAATATATACATTGGAATTTGGAGGTTTGGCACACTAAAGGAAATGGATAATGTGAGATAGTGTGAAGTGAGATAGTGTGAAGTGAGATAGTGTGAAGTGAGATAGTGTGAAGTGAGATAGTGTGAAGTGAGATAGTGTGAAGTGAGATAGTGTGAAGTGAGATAGTGTGAAGTGAGATAGTGTGAAGTGAGATAGTGTGAAGTGAGATAGTGTGAAGTGAGATAGTGTGAAGTGAGATAGTGTGAAGTGAGATAGTGTGAAGTGAGATAGTGTGAAGTGAGATAGTGTGAAGTGAGATAGTGTGAAGTAAGATAGTGTGAAGTGAGATAGTGTGAAGTGAGATAGTGTGATGTGAGATAGTGTTATGTGAGATAGTGTGAAGTGAGATAGTGTGAAGTGAGATAGTGTGAAGTAAGATAGTGTGAAGTGAGATAGTGTGAAGTGAGATAGTGTGATGTGAGATAGTGTGAAGTGAGATAGTGTGAAGTGAGATAGTGTGAAGTGAGATAGTGTTATGTGAGATAGTGTGATATGAGATAGTGTGAAGTGAGATAGTGTGAAGTGAGATAGTGTGAAGTGAGATAGTGTGAAGTGAGATAGTGTGAAGTGAGATAGTGTTATGTGAGATAGTGTGAAGTGAGATAGTGTGAAGTAAGATAGTGTGATGTGAGATAGATTGAAGTGAGATAGTGTGAAGTGAGATAGTGTGAAGTGAGATAGTGTTATGTGAGATAGTGTGAAGTGAGATAGTGTGAAGTGAGATAGTGTGATGTGAGATAGTGTGAAGTGAGATAGTGTGAAGTGAGATAGTGTGAAGTGAGATAGTGTTATGTGAGATAATGTGAAGTGAGATAGTGTGAAGTGAGATAGTGTGATGTGAGATAGTGTGAAGTGAGATAGTGTGAAGTGAGATAGTGTGAAGTGAGATAGTGTGAAGTGAGATAGTGTGAAGTGAGATAGTGTTATGTGAGATAGTGTGAAGTGAGATAGTGTGAAGTAAGATAGTGTGATGTGAGATAGTGTGAAGTGAGATAGTGTGAAGTGAGATAGTGTGAAGTGAGATAGTGTTATGTGAGATAGTGTGAAGTGAGATAGTGTGAAGTGAGATAGTGTGATGTGAGATAGTGTGAAGTGAGATAGTGTGAAGTGAGATAGTGTTATGTGAGATAGTGTGAAGTGAGATAGTGTGAAGTAAGATAGTGTGAAGTGAGATAGTGTTATGTGAGATAGTGTGAAGTGAGATAGTGTGATGTGAGATAGTGTGAAGTGAGATAGTGTGAAGTGAGATAGTGTTATGTGAGATAGTGTGAAGTGAGATAGTGTGAAGTGAGATAGTGTGAAGTGAGATAGTGTTATGTGAGATAGTGTGAAGTGAGATAGTGTGATGTGAGATAGTGTGAAGTGAGATAGTGTGAAGTAAGATAGTGTGAAGTGAGATAGTGTGAAGTGAGATAGTGTTATGTGAGATAGTGTGAAGTGAGATAGTGTGAAGTGAGATAGTGTTATGTGAGATAGTGTGAAGTGAGATAGTGTTATGTGAGATAGTGTGAAGTGAGATAGTATGAAGTGAGATTATGTGATGTGAGGTAATGTGAAGTGGGATAGTGTGATATGAGATAGTGTGAAGTGAGATAGTGTGAAGTGAGATAGTGTGAAGTGAGATAGTGTGATGTGAGATAGTGTGGTGTGAGGTAGTGTTAAGTGAGATAGTGTGATGTGAGATAGTATGATATGAGATAGTGTGAAGTGAGATAGTGTGAAGTGAGATAGTGTTATGTGAGATAGTGTGAAGTGAGATAGTGTGAAGTGAGATAGTGTGAAGTGAGATAGTGTGAAGTGAGATAGTGTGAAGTGAGATAGTGTGATGTGAGATAGTGTGGTGTGAGGTAGTGTTAAGTGAGATAGTGTGATGTGAGATAGTATGATATGAGATAGTGTGAAGTGAGATAGTGTGAAGTGAGATAGTGTGATGTGAGATAGTGTGAAGTGAGATAGTGTGAAGTAAGATAGTGTGAAGTGAGATAGTGTGAAGTGAGATAGTGTTATGTGAGATAGTGTGAAGTGAGATAGTGTGAAGTGAGATAGTGTTATGTGAGATAGTGTGAAGTGAGATAGTGTGAAGTGAGATAGTGTTATGTGAGATAGTGTGAAGTGAGATAGTATGAAGTGAGATTATGTGATGTGAGGTAATGTGAAGTGGGATAGTGTGATATGAGATAGTGTGAAGTGAGATAGTGTGAAGTGAGATAGTGTGAAGTGAGATAGTGTGATGTGAGATAGTGTGGTGTGAGGTAGTGTTAAGTGAGATAGTGTGATGTGAGATAGTATGATATGAGATAGTGTGAAGTGAGATAGTGTGAAGTGAGATAGTGTTATGTGAGATAGTGTGAAGTGAGATAGTGTGATGTGAGATAGTGTGGTGTGAGGTAGTGTTAAGTGAGATAGTGTGATGTGAGATAGTATGATATGAGATAGTGTGAAGTGAGATAGTGTGAAGTGAGATAGTGTGAAGTGAGATAGTGTGAAGTGAGATAGTGTGAAGTGAGATAGTGTGAAGTGAGATAGTGTGAAGTGAGATAGTGTGAAGTGAGATAGTGTTATGTGAGATAGTGTGAAGTGAGATAGTATGAAGTGAGATAGTGTGATGTGAGGTAATGTGAAGTGTGATATGAGATAGTGTGAAGTGAGATAGTGTGAAGTGAGATAGTGTGAAGTGAGATAGTGTGATGTGAGATAGTGTGGTGTGAGGTAGTGTGAAGTGAGATAGTGTGATGTGAGATAGTATGATATGAGATAGTGTGAAGTGAGATAGTGTGAAGTGAGATAGTGTGAAGTGAGATAGTGTGATGTGAGATAGTGTGATGTGAGATAGTGTGAAGTGAGATAGTGTGATATAAGATAGTGTGGTGTGAGATAGTGTGAAGTGAGATAGTGTGAAGTGAGATAGTGTGGTGTGAGATAGTGTGAAGTGAGATAGTGTGAAGTGAGATAGTGTGGTGTGAGATAGTGTGATGTGAAGTGAGATAGTGTGAAGTGAGATAGTGTGATGTGAGATAATGTGAAGTGAGATAGTGTGATATGAGATAGTGTGGTGTGAGATAGTGTGAAGTGAGATAGTGTGAAGTGAGATAGTGTGATGTGAGATAATGTAAAGTGTGATAGTGTGATATGAGATAGTGTGATGTGAGTTAATGTGAAGTGAGATAGTGTGATATGAGATAATGTGAAGTGAGATAGTGTGAAGTGAGATAGTGTGGTGTGAGATAGTGTGATGTGATGTGAGATAGTGTGGTGTGAGATAGTGTGGTGTGAGATAGTGTAGTATGAGATAGTGTGATGTGAGTCAATGTGAAGTGAGATAGTGTGATATGAGATAATGTGATATGAGATAATGTGAAGTGAGATAGTGTGAAGTGAGATAGTGTGAAGTGAGATAGAACACATCACACTATCTATTAGTTTGTTATGGATATTATCAATTTTGTCGATGAAGTAGTTTACAAATTTTGTTGTAAATATTAATTCTGGTAAATTTGTGAGTATTCTATTTTTAGTTTTTCCTAAAAGTGAATTTATTGTTTTGTAAAGTCTTTTGTAGTCATTACTGTTTTGTATTAATTCATTTGATATGTAGTCAGTCTTTGCTTTATTTAATGAGTTACGGCAGGTTGTACATATCTGTCTCAGTATTGCTAAGTTCGTGTAAGGTGTAAGGTATTTTATGTTTGTTAGGAAAGTTCGTCTGAGTTCGCATTTTTTTTATGTAAGTCTGAATTGAACCACGGAAATCGATTATGTTCGGTAAATAAATTTGTTTGTAGAGGGGCATTGTTATCAAGTAACTCATTAAGTAAATCTGTTAGGGTTTGAGTTCTTTTGTAGTTATGGCTAGTAGATGTTATGATGTGAGATAGTGTGATGTGATAGTGTTATATGAGATAGTGTTTTGTGAGATAGTGTGGTGTGAGATAGTGTGGTGTGAGATATTGTGATGGAGGTAGTGTGAAGTGAGATAGTGTGGTGTGAGATAGTGTGATGTGAGATAGTGTGAAGTGAGATAGTGTGAAGTGAGATAGTGTGAAGTGAGATAGTGTGATGTGAGATAGTGAGGTGTGAGATAGTGTGAAGTGTGATAGTGTTATATGAGATAGTGTTTTGTGAGATAGTGTGGTGTGAGATAGTGTGGTGTGAGATATTGTGATGGAGGTAGTGTGAAGTGAGATAGTGTGGTGTGAGATTGTGTGAAATGAGATAGTTAGGTGTGAGATAGTGTGGTGTGGTATGAGATATTGTGATGTGAGATATTATGGTGTGAGATAGTGTGGTGTGAGATAATGTGAAGTGAGATAGTGTGGTGTGAAGTGAGATAGTGTAAAATGAGATAGTGTGGTGTGAGATAGTGTGATGTGAGATAGTGTAATATGAGATAGTGTGATATGAGATTGTGTGATATGAGATAGTGTGATATGAGATAGTGAGGTGTGAGATAGTGTGGTGTGAGATAGTGAGGTGTGAGATAGTGTGATATGAGATAGTGAGGTGTGAGATAGTGTGAAGTGAGATAGTGAGGTGTGAGATAGTGTGGTGTGAGATAGTGAGGTGTGAGATAGTGTGATATGAGATAGTGTGGTGTGAGATAGTGAGGTGTGAGATAGTGTGAAGTGAGATAGTGAGGTGTGAGATAGTGTGAAGTGAGATAGTGTGAAGTGAGATAGTGAGGTGTGAGATAGTGTGAAGTGAGATAGTGTGAAGTGAGATAGTGAGGTGTGAGATAGTGTGATATGAGATAATGTGGTGTGAGATAGTGAGGTGTGAGATAGTGTGAAGTGAGATAGTGTGAAGTGAGATAGTGAGGTGTGAGATAGTGTGGTGTGAGATAGTGAGGTGTGAGATAGTGTGATATGAGATAGTGTGGTGTGAGATAGTGAGGTGTGAGATAGTGTGAAGTGAGATAGTGAGGTGTGAGATAGTGTGAAGTGAGATAGTGAGGTGTGAGATAGTGTGATATGAGATAGTGTGGTGTGAGATAGTGAGGTGTGAGATAGTGTGAAGTGAGATAGTGAGGTGTGAGATAGTGTGAAGTGAGATAGTGAGGTGTGAGATAGTGTGGTGTGAGATAGTGAGGTGTGAGATAGTGTGATATGAGATAGTGTGGTGTGAGATAGTGAGGTGTGAGATAGTGAGAAGTGAGATAGTGAGGTGTGAGATAGTGTGAAGTGAGATAGTGTGAAGTGAGATAGTGAGGTGTGAGATAGTGTGAAGTGAGATAGTGTGAAGTGAGATAGTGAGGTGTGAGATAGTGTGATATGAGATAATGTGGTGTGAGATAGTGAGGTGTGAGATAGTGTGAAGTGAGATAGTGTGAAGTGAGATAGTGAGGTGTGAGATAGTGTGAAGTGAGATAGTGTGAAGTAAGATAGTGAGGTGTGAGATAGTGTGATATGAGATAATGTGGTGTGAGATAGTGAGGTGTGAGATAGTGAGATAGTGTGAAGTGAGATAGTGAGGTGTGAGATAGTGTGATATGAGATAGTATGAAGTGAGATAGTGAGGTGTGAGATAGTGTGAAGTGAGATAGTGAGATGTGAGATAGTGTGATATGAGATAATGTGAAGTGAGATAGTGAGGTGTGAGATAGTGTGATATGAGATAGTGTGGTGTGAGATAGTGTGGTGTGAGATAGTGCTAAGTGAGATAGTGTTATATGATGTGAGATAGTGTGGTGTGAGATAGTGTTATGTGAGATAGTGTTATGTGATGTGAGATAGTGTGGTGTGAGATAGTGTTATGTGATGTGAGATAGTGTGGTGTGAGATAGTGTGATCTGATATGAGATAGTGTGATGTGAGATAGTGTTATGTGATGTGAGATAGTGTGAAGTGAGATAGTGTGATGTGAGATAGTGTGATATGAGATAGTGTGGTGTGAGATAGTGAGGTGTGAGATAGTGTGAAGTGAGATAGTGAGGTGTGAGATAGTGTGAAGTGAGATAGTGTGAAGTGAGATAGTGAGGTGTGAGATAGTGTGAAGTGGGATAGTGTGAAGTGAGATAGTGAGGTGTGAGATAGTGTGATATGAGATAGTGTGGTGTGAGATAGTGAGGTGTGAGATAGTGTGAAGTGAGATAGTGTGAAGTGAGATAGTGAGGTGTGAGATAGTGTGATATGAGATAGTATGAAGTGAGATAGTGAGGTGTGAAATAGTGTGAAGTGAGATAGTGAGATGTGAGATAGTGTGATATGAGATAATGTGAAGTGAGATAGTGAGGTGTGAGATAGTGTGATATGAGATAGTGTGGTGTGAGATAGTGCGAAGTGAGATAGTGTTATATGATGTGAGATAGTGTGGTGTGAGATAGTGTTATGTGAGATAGTGTTATGTGATGTGAGATAGTGTGGTGTGAGATAGTGTTATGTGATGTGAGATAGTGTGGTGTGAGATAGTGTGATCTGATATGAGATAGTGTGATGTGAGATAGTGTTATGTGATGTGAAATAGTGTGAAGTGAGATAGTGTGATGTGAGATAGTGTGATATGAGATAGTGTGAAGTGAGATAGTGTGAAGTAAGATAGTGTGAAGTGAGATAGTGTGATGTGAGATAATGTGAAGTGAGATAGTGTGAAGTGAGATAGTATGAAGTGAAATAGTGTGAAGTGAGATAGTGTGATATGAGATAGTGTGGTGTGAGATAGTGTGATGTGAGATAGTGTGATGTGAGATAATGTGAAGTGAGATAGTGTGAAGTGAGATAGTATGAAGTGAAATAGTGTGAAGTGAGATAGTGTGATATGAGATAGTGTGGTGTGAGATAGTGTGATGTGAGATAGTGTGATGTGAGATAGTGTGAAGTGAGATAGTGTGAAGTGAGATAGTGTGATATGAGATAGTGTGAAGTGAGATAGTGTTATGTGAGATAGTGTGAAGTGAGATAGTGTGATGTGAGATAGTGTGAAGTGAGATAGTGTGATGTGAGATAGTGTGAAGTGAGATAGTGTGGTGTGAGATAGTGTTATGTGAGATAGTGTTATGTGATGTGAGATAGTGTGGTGTGAGATAGTGTTATGTGATGTGAGATAGTGTGGTGTGAGATAGTGTGATCTGATATGAGATAGTGTGATGTGAGATAGTGTTATGTGATGTGAAATAGTGTTATGTGAGATAGTGTGAAGTGAGATAGTGTGATGTGAGATAGTGTGAAGTGAGATAGTGTGATGTGAGATAGTGTGGTGTGAGATAGTGTGATGTGAGATAGTGTGATATGAGATAGTGTGAAGTGAGATAGTGTGAAGTAAGATAGTGTGAAGTGAGATAGTGTGATGTGAGATAATGTGAAGTGAGATAGTGTGAAGTGAGATAGTATGAAGTGAAATAGTGTGAAGTGAGATAGTGTGATATGAGATAGTGTGGTGTGAGATAGTGTGATGTGAGATAGTGTGATGTGAGATAGTGTGAAGTGAGATAGTGTGAAGTGAGATAGTGTGATATGAGATAGTGTGAAGTGAGATAGTGTTATGTGAGATAGTGTGAAGTGAGATAGTGTGATGTGAGATAGTGTGAAGTGAGATAGCGTGATGTGAGATAGCGTGATGTGAGATAGTGTGAAGTGAGATAGTGTGGTGTGAGATAGTGTTATGTGAGATAGTGTTATGTGATGTGAGATAGTGTGGTGTGAGATAGTGTTATGTGATGTGAGATAGTGTGGTGTGAGATAGTGTGATCTGATATGAGATAGTGTGATGTGAGATAGTGTTATGTGATGTGAAATAGTGTTATGTGAGATAGTGTGAAGTGAGATAGTGTGATGTGAGATAGTGTGAAGTGAGATAGTGTGATGTGAGATAGTGTGGTGTGAGATAGTGTGATGTGAGATAGTGTGATATGAGATAGTGTGAAGTGAGATAGTGTGAAGTAAGATAGTGTGAAGTGAGATAGTGTGATGTGAGATAATGTGAAGTGAGATAGTGTGAAGTGAGATAGTATGAAGTGAAATAGTGTGAAGTGAGATAGTGTGATATGAGATAGTGTGGTGTGAGATAGTGTGATGTGAGATAGTGTGATGTGAGATAGTGTGAAGTGAGATAGTGTGAAGTGAGATAGTGTGATATGAGATAGTGTGAAGTGAGATAGTGTTATGTGAGATAGTGTGAAGTGAGATAGTGTGATGTGAGATAGTGTGAAGTGAGATAGCGTGATGTGAGATAGTGTGAAGTGAGATAGTGTGGTGTGAGATAGTGTTATGTGAGATAGTGTTATGTGATGTGAGATAGTGTGGTGTGAGATAGTGTGATCTGATATGAGATAGTGTGATGTGAGATAGTGTTATGTGATGTGAAATAGTGTTATGTGAGATAGTGTGATATGAGATAGTGTGGTGTGAGATAGTGAGGTGTGAGATAGTGTGAAGTGAGATAGTGTGAAGTGAGATAGTGAGGTGTGAGATAGTGTGATATGAGATAGTATGAAGTGAGATAGTGAGGTGTGAAATAGTGTGAAGTGAGATAGTGAGATGTGAGATAGTGTGATATGAGATAATGTGAAGTGAGATAGTGAGGTGTGAGATAGTGTGATATGAGATAGTGTGGTGTGAGATAGTGCGAAGTGAGATAGTGTTATATGATGTGAGATAGTGTGGTGTGAGATAGTGTTATGTGAGATAGTGTTATGTGATGTGAGATAGTGTGGTGTGAGATAGTGTTATGTGATGTGAGATAGTGTGGTGTGAGATAGTGTGATCTGATATGAGATAGTGTGATGTGAGATAGTGTTATGTGATGTGAAATAGTGTGAAGTGAGATAGTGTGATGTGAGATAGTGTGATATGAGATAGTGTGAAGTGAGATAGTGTGAAGTAAGATAGTGTGAAGTGAGATAGTGTGATGTGAGATAATGTGAAGTGAGATAGTGTGAAGTGAGATAGTATGAAGTGAAATAGTGTGAAGTGAGATAGTGTGATATGAGATAGTGTGGTGTGAGATAGTGTGATGTGAGATAGTGTGATGTGAGATAATGTGAAGTGAGATAGTGTGAAGTGAGATAGTATGAAGTGAAATAGTGTGAAGTGAGATAGTGTGATATGAGATAGTGTGGTGTGAGATAGTGTGATGTGAGATAGTGTGATGTGAGATAGTGTGAAGTGAGATAGTGTGAAGTGAGATAGTGTGATATGAGATAGTGTGAAGTGAGATAGTGTTATGTGAGATAGTGTGAAGTGAGATAGTGTGATGTGAGATAGTGTGAAGTGAGATAGTGTGATGTGAGATAGTGTGAAGTGAGATAGTGTGGTGTGAGATAGTGTTATGTGAGATAGTGTTATGTGATGTGAGATAGTGTGGTGTGAGATAGTGTTATGTGATGTGAGATAGTGTGGTGTGAGATAGTGTGATCTGATATGAGATAGTGTGATGTGAGATAGTGTTATGTGATGTGAAATAGTGTTATGTGAGATAGTGTGATGTGAGATAGTGTGAAGTGAGATAGTGTGATGTGAGATAGTGTGGTGTGAGATAGTGTGATGTGAGATAGTGTGATATGAGATAGTGTGAAGTGAGATAGTGTGAAGTAAGATAGTGTGAAGTGAGATAGTGTGATGTGAGATAATGTGAAGTGAGATAGTGCGAAGTGAGATAGTATGAAGTGAAATAGTGTGAAGTGAGATAGTGTGATATGAGATAGTGTGGTGTGAGATAGTGTGATGTGAGATAGTGTGATGTGAGATAGTGTGAAGTGAGATAGTGTGAAGTGAGATAGTGTGATATGAGATAGTGTGAAGTGAGATAGTGTTATGTGAGATAGTGTGAAGTGAGATAGTGTGATGTGAGATAGTGTGAAGTGAGATAGCGTGATGTGAGATAGTGTGAAGTGAGATAGTGTGGTGTGAGATAGTGTTATGTGAGATAGTGTTATGTGATGTGAGATAGTGTGGTGTGAGATAGTGTTATGTGATGTGAGATAGTGTGGTGTGAGATAGTGTGATCTGATATGAGATAGTGTGATGTGAGATAGTGTTATGTGATGTGAAATAGTGTTATGTGAGATAGTGTGAAGTGAGATAGTGTGATGTGAGATAGTGTGAAGTGAGATAGTGTGATGTGAGATAGTGTGGTGTGAGATAGTGTGATGTGAGATAGTGTGATATGAGATAGTGTGAAGTGAGATAGTGTGAAGTAAGATAGTGTGAAGTGAGATAGTGTGATGTGAGATAATGTGAAGTGAGATAGTGTGAAGTGAGATAGTATGAAGTGAAATAGTGTGAAGTGAGATAGTGTGATATGAGATAGTGTGGTGTGAGATAGTGTGATGTGAGATAGTGTGATGTGAGATAGTGTGAAGTGAGATAGTGTGAAGTGAGATAGTGTGATATGAGATAGTGTGAAGTGAGATAGTGTTATGTGAGATAGTGTGAAGTGAGATAGTGTGATGTGAGATAGTGTGAAGTGAGATAGCGTGATGTGAGATAGTGTGAAGTGAGATAGTGTGGTGTGAGATAGTGTTATGTGAGATAGTGTTATGTGATGTGAGATAGTGTGGTGTGAGATAGTGTGATCTGATATGAGATAGTGTGATGTGAGATAGTGTTATGTGATGTGAAATAGTGTTATGTGAGATAGTGTGAAGTGAGATAGTGTGATGTGAGATAGTGTGAAGTGAGATAGTGTGATGTGAGATAGTGTGGTGTGAGATAGTGTGATGTGAGATAGTGTGAAGTGAGATAGCGTGATGTGAGATAGTGTGAAGTGAGAGTATAATGTCGGCGTTAAACATAAGAACACAAATCTTAGAATTCCACGGAGATAATTCCTTAATACCCTCAGGAATACTAAAGCATTAACATGTCATACATATGTCATTACACTAGACCTACATATGTCATTACACTAGACCTACATATGTCATTACACTAGACCTACGTATGTCATTACACTAGACCTACATATGTCATTACACTAGACCTACGTATGTCATTACACTAGACATACATATGTCATTACACTAGACCTACGTATGTCATTACACTAGCACTACATATGTCATTACACTAGACCTACATATGTCATTACACTAGACCTACATATGCCATTACACTAGACCTACATATGTCATTACACTAGCACTACATATGTCATTACACTAGCGCTACATATGTCATTACACTAGACATACATATGTCATTACACTAGCACTACATATGTCATTACACTAGACCTACATATGTCATTACACTAGCACTACATATGTCATTACACTAGACCTACATATGCCATTACACTAGATCTACATATGTCATTACACTAAACCTACATATGTCATTACACTAAACCTACGTATGTCATTACACTAGACCTACGTATGCCATTACACTAAACCTACATATGTCATTACACTAGACCTACATATGTCATTACACTAAACCTACATATGTCATTACACTAAACCTACGTATGTCATTACACTAAACCTACATATGTCATTACACTAAACCTACGTATGTCATTACACTAGCACTACATATGTCATTACACTAGACCTACATATGCCATTAAACTAGACCTACATATGTCATTACACTAGCACTACATATGTCATTACACTAGACCTACATATGTCATTACACTAGCACTACATATGTCATTACACTAGCGCTACATATGTCATTACACTAGACCTACATATGTCATTACACTAAACCTACGTATGTCATTACACTAGACCTACATATGCCATTAAACTAGACCTACATATGTCATTACACTAGCACTACATATGCCATTACACTAGACCTACATATGTCATTACACTAGACCTACATATGTCATTACACTAGACCTACATATGCCATTATACCAGCACTACATATGTCATTACACTAGACCTACATATGTCATTACACTAGACCTACATATGTCATTACACTAGACCTACATATGTCATTACACTAGACCTACATATGTCATTACACTAGACCTACATATGCCATTATACCAGCACTACATATGTCATTACACTAGACCTACTTATGTCATTACACTAGACCTACATATGTCATTACACTAGACCTACATATGTCATTACACTAGACCTACATATGCCAATAGACTAGACCTACCTATGTCATTACACTAGACCTACATATGTCATTACACTAGACCTACATATGCCATTACACTAGACCTACATATGTCATTACACTAGACCTACATATGTCATTACACTAGACCTACATATGTCATTACACTAGACCTACATATGCCATTACACTAGACCTACCTATGTCATTACACTACACCTACATATGTCATTACACTAGACCTACATATGTCATTACACTAGACCTACATATGTCATTACACTAGACCTACATATGTCATTACACTAGACCTACATATGTCATTACTCTAGACCTACATATGTCATTACACTAGACCTACATATGCCAATAGACGAGACCTACATATGTCATTACACTAGACCTACATATGTCATTACACTAGACCTACATATGTCATTACACTAGACCTACATATGTCATTACACTAGACCTACGTATGTCATTACACTAGACCTACATATGCCATTACACTAGACCTACATATGTCATTACACTAGACCTACATATGTCATTACACTAGACATACATATGTCATTACACTAGACCTACGTATGTCATTACACTAGCACTACATATGTCATTACACTAGACCTACATATGTCATTACACTAGACCTACATATGCCATTACACTAGACCTACATATGTCATTACACTAGCACTACATATGTCATTACACTAGCGCTACATATGTCATTACACTAGACATACATATGTCATTACACTAGCACTACATATGTCATTACACTAGACCTACATATGTCATTACACTAGCACTACATATGTCATTACACTAGACCTACATATGCCATTACACTAGATCTACATATGTCATTACACTAAACCTACATATGTCATTACACTAAACCTACGTATGTCATTACACTAGACCTACGTATGCCATTACACTAAACCTACATATGTCATTACACTAGACCTACATATGTCATTATACTAGACCTACATATGTCATTACACTAAACCTACATATGTCATTACACTAAACCTACGTATGTCATTACACTAGCACTACATATGTCATTACACTAGACCTACATATGCCATTAAACTAGACCTACATATGTCATTACACTAGCACTACATATGTCATTACACTAGACCTACATATGTCATTACACTAGCACTACATATGTCATTACACTAGCGCTACATATGTCATTACACTAGACCTACATATGTCATTACACTAAACCTACGTATGTCATTACACTAGACCTACATATGCCATTAAACTAGACCTACATATGTCATTACACTAGCACTACATATGCCATTACACTAGACCTACATATGTCATTACACTAGACCTACATATGTCATTACACTAGACCTACATATGCCATTATACCAGCACTACATATGTCATTACACTAGACCTACATATGTCATTACACTAGACCTACATATGTCATTACACTAGACCTACATATGTCATTACACTAGACCTACATATGTCATTACACTAGACCTACATATGCCATTATACCAGCACTACATATGTCATTACACTAGACCTACTTATGTCATTACACTAGACCTACATATGTCATTACACTAGACCTACATATGTCATTACACTAGACCTACATATGCCAATAGACTAGACCTACCTATGTCATTACACTAGACCTACATATGTCATTACACTAGACCTACATATGCCATTACACTAGACCTACATATGTCATTACACTAGACCTACATATGTCATTACACTAGACCTACATATGTCATTACACTAGACCTACATATGCCATTACACTAGACCTACCTATGTCATTACACTACACCTACATATGTCATTACACTAGACCTACATATGTCATTACACTAGACCTACATATGTCATTACACTAGACCTACATATGTCATTACACTAGACCTACATATGTCATTACTCTAGACCTACATATGTCATTACACTAGACCTACATATGCCAATAGACGAGACCTACATATGTCATTACACTAGACCTACATATGTCATTACACTAGACCTACATATGTCATTACACTAGACCTACATATGTCATTACACTAGACCTACGTATGTCATTACACTAGACCTACATATGCCATTACACTAGACCTACATATGTCATTACACTAGACCTACATATGTCATTACACTAGACCTACATATGTCATTACACTAGACCTACATATGCCATTACACTAGACCTACCTATGCCATTACACTAGACCTACCTATGTCATTACACTACACCTACATATGTCATTACACTAGACCTACATATGTCATTACACTAGACCTACATATGTCATTACACTAGACCTACATATGTCATTACACTAGACCTACATATGTCATTACTCTAGACCTACATATGTCATTACACTAGACCTACATATGCCAATAGACGAGACCTACATATGTCATTACACTAGACCTACATATGTCATTACACTAGACCTACATATGTCATTACACTAGACCTACATATGTCATTACACTAGACCTACGTATGTCATTACACTAGACCTACATATGTCATTACACTAGACCTACCTATGTCATTACACTACACCTACATATGTCATTACACTAGACCTACATATGTCATTACACTAGACCTACATATGTCATTACACTAGACCTACCTATGTCATTACACTACACCTACATATGTCATTACACTAGACCTACATATGTCATTACACTAGACCTACGTATGTCATTACACTAGACCTACATATGTCATTACACTAGACCTACCTAGTCATTACACTACACCTACATATGTCATTACACTAGACCTACATATGTCATTACACTAGACCTACATATGTCATTACACTAGACCTACATATGTCATTACACTAGACCTACATATGTCATTACTCTAGACCTACATATGTCATTACACTAGACCTACATATGCCAATAGACGAGACCTACATATGTCATTACACTAGACATACATATGTCATTATACTAGACCTACATATGTCATTACACTAGAACTACATATGTCATTACACTAGACCTACATATGCCAATAGACTAGACCTACATATGTCATTACACTAGACCTACGTATGTCATTACACTAGACCTACGTATGTCATTACACTAGACCTACCTATGTCATTACACTACACCTACATATGTCATTACACTAGACCTACATATGTCATTACACTAGACCTACATATGTCATTACACTAGACCTACATATGTCATTACACTAGACCTACATATGTCATTACTCTAGACCTACATATGTCATTACACTAGACCTACATATGCCAATAGACGAGACCTACATATGTCATTACACTAGACCTACATATGTCATTACACTAGACCTACATATGTCATTACACTAGACATACATATGTCATTATACTAGACCTACATATGTCATTACACTAGACCTACATATGTCATTACACTAGACCTACATATGTCATTACACTAGACCTACATATGTCATTACACTAGACCTACGTATGTCATTACACTAGACCTACATATGTCATTACACTAGACCTACCTATGTCATTACACTACACCTACATATGTCATTACACTAGACCTACATATGTCATTACACTAGACCTACATATGTCATTACACTAGACCTACCTATGTCATTACACTACATCTACATATGTCATTACACTAGACCTACATATGTCATTACACTAGACCTACGTATGTCATTACACTAGACCTACATATGTCATTACACTAGACCTACCTATGTCATTACACTACACCTACATATGTCATTACACTAGACCTACATATGTCATTACACTAGACCTACATATGTCATTACACTAGACCTACATATGTCATTACACTAGACCTACATATGTCATTACTCTAGACCTACATATGTCATTACACTAGACCTACATATGCCAATAGACGAGACCTACATATGTCATTACACTAGACCTACATATGTCATTACACTAGACCTACATATGTCATTACACTAGACATACATATGTCATTATACTAGACCTACATATGTCATTACACTAGAACTACATATGTCATTACACTAGACCTACATATGCCAATAGACTAGACCTACATATGTCATTACACTAGACCTACGTATGTCATTACACTAGACCTACATATGTCATTACACTAGACCTACCTATGTCATTACACTACACCTACATATGTCATTACACTAGACCTACATATG
Organism: Osedax frankpressi; assembly: GCA_964035775.1. Classification (NCBI taxonomy): domain Eukaryota; kingdom Metazoa; phylum Annelida; class Polychaeta; order Sabellida; family Siboglinidae; genus Osedax; species Osedax frankpressi. The sequence continues at coordinate 16,652,176 of OZ038313.1, forward strand.
TCATTACACTAGACCTACATATGTCATTACACTAGACCTACATATGTCATTACACTAGACCTACATATGTCATTACTCTAGACCTACATATGTCATTACACTAGACCTACATATGCCAATAGACGAGACCTACATATGTCATTACACTAGACCTACATATGTCATTACACTAGACCTACATATGTCATTACACTAGACATACATATGTCATTACACTAGACCTACATATGTCATTACACTAGACCTACATATGCCATTACACTAGACCTACATATGTCATTACACTAGACCTACATATGTCATTACACTAGACCTACATATGTCATTACACTAGACCTACATATGTCATTACACTAGACCTACATATGTCATTACACTAGACCTACCTATGTCATTACACTACACCTACATATGTCATTACACTAGACCTACATATGTCATTACACTAGACCTACATATGTCATTACACTAGACCTACATATGTCATTACACTAGACCTACATATGTCATTACTCTAGACCTACATATGTCATTACACTAGACCTACATATGCCAATAGACGAGACCTACATATGTCATTACACTAGACCTACATATGTCATTACACTAGACCTACATATGTCATTACACTAGACATACATATGTCATTATACTAGACCTACATATGTCATTACACTAGACCTACATATGCCATTACACTAGACCTACATATGTCATTACACTAGACCTACATATGTCATTACACTAGACCTACATATGTCATTACACTAGACCTACATATGCCAATAGACTAGACCTACACTAGACCTACATATGTCATTACACTAGACCTACATATGTCATTACACTAGACCTACATATGTCATTACACTAGACCTACATATGTCATTACACTAGACCTACATATGTCATTACACTAGACCTACATATGTCATTGCACTAGACCTACATATGTCATTACACTAGACCTACATATGTCATTACACTAGACCTACATATGTCATTACACTAGACCTACATATGTCATTACACAAGACCTACATATGTCATTACACTAGACCTACATATGTCATTAAACTAGACCTACATATGTCATTACACTAGACCTACATATGTCATTACACTAGACCTACATATGTCATTACACTAGACCTACATATGCCATTACACTAGACCTACGTATGTCATTACACTAGACATACATATGTCATTACACTAGACCTACATATGTCATTACACTAGACCTACATATGTCATTACACTAGACCTACATATGTCATTACACTAGACCTACATATGTCATTACACTAGACCTACATATGTCATTACACTAGACCTACATATGTCATTACACTAGACCTACATATGTCATTACACTAGACCTACATATGTCATTACACTAGACCTACATATGTCATTACACTAGACCTACATATGTCATTACACTAGACCTACATATGTCATTACACTAGACCTACATATGTCATTACACTAGACCTACATATGTCATTACACTAGACCTACATATGTCATTACACTAGACCTACATATGTCATTACACTAGACCTACATATGTCATTACACTAGACCTACATATGTCATTACACTAGACCTACATATGTCATTACACTAGACCTACATATGTCATTACACTAGACCTACATATGTCATTACACTAGACCTACATATGTCATTACACTAGACCTACATATGTCATTGCACTAGACCTACATATGTCATTACACTAGACCTACATATGTCATTACACTAGACCTACATATGTCATTACACTAGACCTACATATGTCATTACACTAGACCTACATATGTCATTACACTAGACCTACATATGTCATTGCACTAGACCTACATATGTCATTACACTAGACCTACATATGTCATTACACTAGACCTACATATGTCATTACACTAGACCTACATATGTCATTACACTAGACCTACATATGTCATTACACTAGACCTACATATGTCATTACACTAGACCTACATATGTCATTACACTAGACCTACATATGTCATTACACTAGACCTACATATGTCATTACACTAGACCTACATATGCCATTACACTAGACCTACATATGTCATTACACTAGACCTACATATGTCATTACACTAGACCTACATATGTCATTACACTAGACCTACATATGCCAATAGACTAGACCTACACTAGACCTACATATGTCATTACACTAGACCTACATATGTCATTACACTAGACCTACATATGTCATTACACTAGACCTACATATGTCATTACACTAGACCTACATATGTCATTACACTAGACCTACATATGTCATTACACTAGACCTACATATGTCATTACACTAGACCTACATATGTCATTACACTAGACCTACATATGTCATTTCACTAGACCTACATATGTCATTACACTAGACCTACATATGTCATTACACTAGACCTACATATGCCAATAGACTAGACCTACATATGTCATTACACTAGACCTACATATACTCACATCCCGCTCCTGCAAACATAACAAAGAGTACAGGATAGAAGAAACCGAAACACATGGTGAGTATGTATTCATGTACTATTGCAGAGATCAGAAACACGCTGGCCATGGACAGGGGTCGGCAGGATACACCACTTATCTTAAAAGGTCAAAGTTCAGTGATAACAGAAATATTAGTGAGATCAAAAATTGTTGAATTTAAAATATTTGATAATCCACGAGAATTAAAATTTTGCTAAAATTTAGAAATTTGTACTCTACAATTAATTACCGGGTATAATTTTTATAAAAATATCCAATTAGTATCTAGAGTCACCTTATTGAAGTCAATGTAAATATAAGTGTAGAGCCAATCGTGTACCACCAGATTCCATGTGCGATAGTAGTTTGCAAAAGAAGATGAATTCCACCAATCCTGAGGTCATAGGGTCACCAGATGAGTTACAATTCAATTATTGATTAGATTTCTATTTAGATATCCGGCTAATTTTCTTATTTCAAAACATTTTATATCGAGGCAATCTCCTCGAAGGTATTATTAATATTAATAATGCCTAATTAATCTTTTGTATGCATTTATGAATGGTTAGTATACAATTTATGTTTTATGAATCAACAAAGATTAACCTTGTAAAATAAGCGATCTCCAAAACGAAGCATTTCAGCAAAAGCATTCAACCACGAATGCAGAATAGCGAAGAAGGCTGTCGGAGAGAGTTTGGGCTTTATTCGCGAGTGAATTCAAACGTGGGCCATGTACAAATATCGTAATTGTACGACGCGCGCGACATTAAAGGAGCTAAAGAGTCAACCGACGCCAGCCACTGACTTATGAACAGGACAAGAGTTGCGGGTAGCATGCTTCCGAAGGCAGCGAGAATCATATTCTTCATTTTATACGACGACTCATCGAACACTTTAAATACTGGCACCATGAAACGCTCGAAAACATAGAAGATGTAGAAGATGGACGCAATCACCTGGAGCAGGTTCGACACGACGTACTTCCAATTCACCTTCTTAGTCCTGGTAGCGTTGGTTAGGTGAACAAAGGGACTACTGTTCAACTATAGACTTAATATTTACATAATATAATTGAAAACACTATTTATTCGAAGAGATATCAAGTAAGATATGAATATGTAGAATTTTGTGATGGGTTTGTATAGGTTTGGTATTGTAGTGTCATTTTTATACAATGTACTATATTGTATATATTTTATATATTTTATATATTTAGACAATTGATTAAGCTAATAAATATAAGATTAAAACCTTGGATAGTTATCTCTGTAGATCAGCGTTGGAACAAAAAGAAAGTACAGATATTTAGAAAAGTGTGGACATGGTGATCCATCTATTTAAATGAATTATGCTTAGATTATATAATAAAACGGTTGAAATGCGAAACTATTAACTGTTGAAATTCGGCATAACCAGTAAAGATTTCCATGTATTAATTACATGCATAATGCTTACATGCTTAATTACATGCATAATGCTTACATGCTTAATTACATGCATAATGCTTACATGCTTAATTACATGCGTAATGCTTACATGCTTAATTACATGTGTAATGATTACATGCTTAATTACATGCGTAATGCTTACATGCTTAATTACATGCGTAATGCTTACATGCTTAATGCTTACATGCATAATTACATGCGTAATGCTTACATGCATAATTTATGATTATTATTAACAAATTATTAAAATATATGTAATCATAGATAGGTAACCATCGTCACTTTTCTTGAAATTCATGCATTTCGGAATATTCTCTCGAACAAAAGCATGAGACTTCATAATCATTCGGATCTGATGATAACATTATGTAATCAGATGATCAGATAACTGTTATATCACTAATCGAAATAGGATGGAATTTATTATTCTTAAAAAAATATGATTGCATAGAAAAATTGCACCATATTATGTCGATACAAGTAACAATTTATATAAAGCAATTAATATCTGTATTACAAGTATGTATGTATGTATTCAGCTTATACAAGAGTACAAATTTTAATTAAAAGTTAATCAACCGTTGATTACTATTTCCTAATACCACGAGTAAGTACTTTGTATTTTATTTGATTATCCAATACATAAAACGTAGTAGGACATTTGTTGTTGTTGTTGTTGAATTTGAACTATATTACTAATCATGACACATAATCATTAATCATAGTCTAGAGCGTATATCATAATCAATCAATCAAACTATTGCGTCTTAAATAGCGTCATAAATTGAGTGAGTTCACGTAAAAGCTATTTTCTATAGTTTCTTGTTAAATTGTATTGACTCGATACATATAGAAATTAAAATTGAATGTGACTTACACAAAATTAAATATTAATATATTATATATATATTCAAAGTATGCAGCAAATTATGCTAAATATGAAAACATATTTTAGCGAATACTGGGATATTATTAGATATAAATTTGTGGCGTAGGAATATGCCGTCGTCGTCATGGTAACGCACCTGTTCAGTAACTACGATTAGACTGGAGGCGGGTCGCAGTCTATACGACCTCACAAATACAACGGGCAACACCAGAAAGCAGCACTGGTAGACCACATAGAAACAGAGGAACGTGTAGTCGTATGCTGTAAAAACGCGAGATCGATAACGATTGTCGTTATTAATTTCAACAATAAGACATTGTTATCGCTACGAACGTATATGTGTGCGCATAGAGGGGAAAGATAAGCCGTCAATTATAAAGTTTAGAAAGAAAATAGTCGAATACAAATACGAAAATAATAACTAATTATTCATATTTGGAATACATTTTTTTATAATTCCATATCTAAATATAATATATAATCATTTTTAATGCTACATATATTTTAGGACTAACTTAAGTTTAAGGTCAAATATATTAGAAAATGAGATATTCAATAAAATATAAGGTAAAAGGTCAAATATTTGCAATGTAAAAGTAATACTATTCCATACCAATACACTGATATAATAGTTATTTATAGAATTAATGGAAAAGAGTAATAAGAAATTAATGCACACGCATTAAGTACATGTGCACCTAATGAGTACACATGTACTGAACATTATAAATAACTAGGTTAAATGTATATACAAGAGATAATCATTTATATATAGTCAGCCAATCTTCTCTAGGATGACAATAATGCTAGAAGAGTGTATCCATAAAATAGATAATGGCGGTATTATCTGTTTATTGTTATTAGGTCAAATTGAAAACGTATTGTTTATAAATTAAAGACAATGAGTATTTGTTAATTTTGAAGGATTTGAAATATATCAATGATAGAAAATTCTATATAATAATATATATAATTTATTATAATAATATAGTATATTTAGTTGACAGAATAAGGGATAATATAAGAGATGAGAATAAAACATAATAATGTTATTATTGCAATAAAATATTAAACTCAATGATAAAAAGAAACATTATCTCAAGATTTATTTAACCTTTATTCCTGGATCTCCTATTGGTTGACCAATAGGAGAATGCTGGATATACAACACAGGATGTTGCGGCCAGCATCGCAAACCAACTGGTCATCACAACTGGCAGCTGGTCAAATGACCACAGAATTAGGTCAAAGTCCAATCCTATTCTGTAAGTTAGAGATCAATTTATATTTTTATTAAAAACAAAATGGAAAACAAGAAATTGTTGATAGTTACATTAAACAGAATTATTATACTTATATATTATATGTATTAAATAAATCATATCAATTGAATATCCATTTATAGGTTAGATATGCATAAACAAAACATGTATTAACCTTCCTTTATCAATTAGATCGTAGACTATGGTATTCAAACTAAACACAACAAGTATTGCGATAAATATATGATAAATCGTTTGGATATGATTTATTTCCAATAATTCTCTGTGTAATAATTAATATATTAATATATGTACAATGTTTAATGTCAAAATTATAAATATCTTATATGAGATTGTATGAAATAAATATATAAATATTTTAAATTCTAGATAATTAATTAATACATACATATATATATATATATATATATATATATATGTATATATAAACATGTATACACATATACATACATGTATATATATATATATTTATAATACAAAATCTATTATTATAACTTAAGTTATTCATTTTAATACAAAGTTAATATTTATTAAATATAAAATAACATATTTAATTATATTTATTTAAATATAATGTTTTTCTAAATGAGATGTTTGGTTAATTAATATTTGGCATCCTTATTGTAAAATATTATAATAAATAATAAACTATTTATAATTGCGATATATCTCTAGATATTTAGAGTTAAATGCTAACGTTAATACACTATTTCTTATTGTAAATTGTTTACCAGATTGCTTTTTGAATGTTTTACTTATTTTCTCAGCTTTGTCTCCATTCTAGATGTTTAAAGATTAAATATGTAAAATGAAATTTTTAAAATTACAATATATATAAATATTTTAAATACCAATATCTATATGAATATATAAAGTATATGATATATGTTGATATCATATAATAAATTATATGATCAATATTTATGAATTTGTGAAACTTTTATAACTGAAATATCTAGATCATTATTGTATTTATAGAATCTACCCAATACAAATATTGTGAGTATAATTATTCATACTTTGTATATAATATATATATATAATATTTATACTACATGTAAGGATATAAACATTTTTCGAAGTATTCTCCTCATTTTCCATACACATTGTATCCACAAGGTTTTGTAATTTCTGGTCCAACTCTTCAATTATTTCTGATCTTAATTGCTAGATTTTTAAACACAAATTATAACATATTTATAAAGTAATTGGCCATAGTGTAATTGTAATTGGCATGTGTAATTGGCCATAGTGTAATTGTTGATATAAATCTAACTTATATATATCTCTCACTATCAATAACATGTTTGTAAATAAATTTAATAAAAGTACTTTAATAACATCATAGTTACTTAATAATAATAATGATAATTGAAATAATATTATAAAAAAATCATAGAACAATTGAAAATTATAGAAGTAAACTTAACATAAACTTAATATATTGGGTAAAAAAATAAGGTTATCAATGGAGTAGTGCTTACATTCGCCTTAGATTTAAGCAACTGCTCGCGGAGTATCTTATGAGTGGGGCTGTCCATCGGATCTGTGGTATGTATTAATAAGCAAGTAGATAAATACTAGTAGTAGTTGACGAGAGTGATTACCTTTACAGGTTCATAACTCAACTAAACCGTAGCGTAAATACAAATAATTATAGTTACATTTGAATTCCAGTTTAGGAAATTAACGAGTTATTAAACACTTGTAAATTGCTATAATAAACTTTATATTAACCGAACATATTTAGATTATAATCCCTGGAAATTGAATATCTACAAAAATAATGTATAAAAAAATAAGTATTAAAAATAAAAAATGAGAAGTAAGCTTGATAAACTATTAATCTTTTAGAGGAATATTATATTTAATTATCAATAACTATAATAATTACTTGTAAATCTATTTTAAGAGTAAACATATTATTATTTATAATTTTTTAAATATATTTCTTAATCATCTCAACACAATTTAGATTAGACATTATTAGCACTAAGTTATAAAATCCTGATAAGCTATTGTTTTTTTAATATAATATTCTATTATTTTATTCTATAAAGAAAATATAATAATTAGATTATAAGATACATTACTATGAAAAAATTGTTTAATATAAAAAATTATCTAATATAAACATCTTAAAAATAAGATTTTTTTAATTTGTATTTTTTTGTGGGTTAGTAATTATAATTGCTAATCCAATATTACCAACTGTAATGATATATATTGTTTTCATTATTATTAATGTAAAAATGTATTATTCGTTAATTATAATTAAATATTTATAATTAAATAAAATAATATATATAAATAATTAATATATAATATATTAAATCAAATAAGCAATATATATGTTTACCTGCATATTATGTAAATATATTTATTGAATATTTATAATTAATATTATATATATTATAATATAGAATATAAATAAAAATTTTATATAAATACCTAAAAAGAATAGGAATTTTTACACAACAAAAACTAATTAAATTATCATTTCAATAAAGATATGCTAACTACAAAGGTATATTAGTAGTATGTGTTAGATCCAATGTGAATAAAATCAGCATATTTATTTAACACTGGGGTATTAAAAAATAGTAATTTTTTTATTTATTTATTTTAATTTTGTTATTTGTATTTATCTTTTTATAATTAAGTTGATTGTATATAAAGTAACTTTACACAAACAACGTATATTTTTAATTGTCCCTCCTTAACTATTATTATATATATATTTTGTAAAATTAAATTTCTTTTCAATATAATTACAATAATTGTTTTATCACAAATATATCATAAATTATAATTAGTTTAAAATGTGAAATAGAAATTCTACAGAAAATAATTGTATTTATTTTACAACTTTTTTTATTTTATCAAAATATTAAAGTAAGTTTTTTACCGTATAGTTAATATGTTAATAAGATATTACAAGAATAACCATGTGGATAGTATTATGAGTAAATCAGAATAAATCACTAGGAATCAGCAATTATTACTGATGGCTATAGAATTTAATATAACCAGGCATATCTACTTAAATGTTATATCCTTAGAATAGCATTTTTATTATTCAATTGTATATTCTAAAATTTTACAGATACATTTTCAATAATAAACTATCCTTTAATTTATTTGATATATTTAACCTCATTTAATAATATATTGAACCTCATTTGATAATATATTTAACCTCATTCACCAATGAATATGGGATTGCGATCAACGCATTGATATATCGTACACCATTAATATGACATACATCTATACATATTTATTAACTTATATGTTGATCAAAATAAATATTAAAATATAATAATTATACATAAAATATAAATTTTATACAAATCATTTTTATCTACTAAGTGCAATCAATATAATTCTAAATCTAAAATGATTATATTATTGTAAAAGTTAGAATAAGCGAATGACGCATATTTAATTAAGTATAACATAATGGATATTTAACATTAATTGACAGCCGAGTATAATTATTCTATTAATGAAAACTATTATCTTAAATTTAAATATAATATTATATTGAATAAGTTATATTTAGCAGGAACATTCAATAATATAAACAAGCGCGCATTTTCAAAAGTAGGATCAACTTTAAGTGTATGGTGAATGTATGGTTTATTAATAAAACGGTTAATCATAATAGTAACATAAATGAGTTAATTATAATTATAATAATCATAATAATGAATATTGTTGTATTATTATTTAACCTCATCACTTATACATCATATATTCGATACAAATCGTGAAATAAGATTATTATCAAAGTAGAAGCAAACGTAACTCACAAGAATAATATAATAATTTAGTATTGTGAAAATGTAATCTCTGTATATTTATATATATATATTACATTCTCTGATGATTTTATAATTTCCAGTATAGCATAAACTAAATTGTTATTGACTGACTGAATACATATTCAATTATAGTTATGATTTTAAATTACAATACTAATAAAAGATACATTGGATCTACAGTTGATATTTTGGATAATGCGCATCATAGATTATTCATATTTTAACGTGATCGTTTATTCATTATTTTAACACGCTCCTTTCGTGTGTATACTATATTAATTTGATATTCAATTTGAAATTAATGTAATACTAAACAATAAATCCTATAACTTTTCTTTAATTTACTGACTACGTTAAAAGTATCACTTTATTTATATAATAAATTTATACCAGTTATAGATATTTAAATACATAATACGATATATATACTTACATATATATTGTTAATATGTATTCATATAATTAAGTAAATACGCATGAAATAAAAATATATTATATAATGTAAAATAAGTAATCAAACACGCCTATTAAACTATGACCCTAAATATATTCAAAGACATTATTAATAATGAATATATTCATGTATACATAAAGTACTATTAAAACATTCACAGAAATAAGTATACATATGTGTTCTATATAAAGAAGAATCTATATATACTTGTTATGCTTAAACACATCATAATATATTGTATTATTTCATTAAATAATAAATAAACTATTTGTGGGTTTCGACGTTTGAGCGGTAAATGATTAATACAAATATATAGGATTTTTTGAAATATGATAGAATAAAGTAAGTATATCATTATATAATATATAACTAATTTTAGTACGTGCGAGTAGGGTGGGGTAAAATGTTTAATTATACTAGTTTATATATAGTTTAATAACCTTTTGTAAATATCATCGATTAGTACTTATCATTACATATAAAAAAGAATACAAATCTATCTTATAAAATAATATTAGTTTTAATAATATTATAATATGTATAAAATATAAAAACTAACATATCATTTCAGTTTCGATGTAAACTATACGTGGTACTGTAATGGTATATTGTATCCGATGGGGGTATAATATATAAATTTACAAAACTCTTTATATCCGGGCTTCAATATTTGACCGTATGATCACAGGGAATAGTGATTTTTAGAAATAAATCAGTATGCAATTGTATTGATTACTTGGTGATGGGAATACCACCAGTTTGCTTATATAATATGTATATTTAACAATCAACATAATATATTCAAAGATTGACAATAAAACTTCGCAATATATTATTCAAATAATTCTCGATATGCATTACCCTTTACCTCCCGCGGATTTTTCAAAAGTATGCGCTATTTTCCCTAGCGATTTTTGTATTTATTATAAATTTATACTATTACTCACAAAACATACTTTTACATTATCAAATAATAATAATCGATAATTATAAGTTATCATATTTTTAAAGAGTATTTAATTATCTTTTTAATGAAATTCATATTAATGATGTATAGTTAATTATTAATTAAATATTATTGATTAAATAAAACATAATATATATATTTTATACTGAATAACAACTAATGTATATAATATTAATAAATTAACTAATTATATATTTTTTAATACAATTATATAGGTAATACAATAGTATAACTTTTAGATGTTGATTGTATTTGAAAATAATTGTTATTAAAAAAGTCACAATAATTTATATTTTGGAAATTATCCAAATTCTCTTTGAATTATTAGAATAATTAATACTATACTATTAAAACTAACTATACTAACTATACTATACTAATTAATACTATTAAAATAACTATTTACCAATATGAATATGCTATTATTAATATTACAACTTTAGCTACACTTAAATAAGATATATTAATTAATATTATACACTTGTCATTATTATAGTAATTATTTTAATTAATTAATTAATTTTATAAAATATTTTTTAAAAATTTGATTATAAAAAAATGTCCAATAATAATCAGTTCATTTGTTAAATATGTTATGCCATAATGTAATACTAAAACTTATGTTATACATAAATAAGATATATAAATGAATATTATAATAATTATTTTAATTAAATATTTAATAAATTTAATAAATATTTAATTAAATATAAAATTTTAAATAATAATCTATATATTTGTTAAATATTTTATTGTGATTTAATATATACAGGTGAAATATAAAATACTTACAATGAATCATGATACAATTTAAAACACCGTCTACCTTTATAACAACATAAACTCACTCTACATACATCACATCCATATGAAGATTTCTGTACACATTTTAATACATCTCGACAATAAACACATATTTTACTACTATATACAACTACTCTATGGCCCGGTACAACATCACTAGTTACTACCCTAGTAAATGAATTGGATTTTACATTTGAAATAGAAATGGATACGGATTTGGAGTAAGGGTCAATAACGGCATGTAATAGGACATTTTTATAAAATAATAAAGAAGCATGCGTGGGTCGATTTTGATTTTTTTAAACAAATAAAAGAATTAATAATAGCAATATTAAAATAAGTATAAAAAATATATCTCCAGAATTTTTTACCAGCCACATCGTAATAACTCGGAAATACGCCCGTTAAATCCAATCAAGTCTTCATCAACAGCGATTTCTCGGTCAGGTAAAGAGCCGAATCCTTCGACCAGAACATTGTAACATCAGGAAGTGAAGATATACCCATATAAATGATGAACCCGAGAAAAAAGAGTATTTCAGAGAAAGAAGTAGTAAATGAAGATTTTTTTAGTATCGCATATTTATTTGTTGATTCTACAATGTAACTTATTATATCTTTGGTAACATTTTTTAGAAAGAAATCGGCTTCAGTAGTGTAGTCATCAAATAATTCTGTTTGTCCAGTATTTGAGGTAAAGGGTATATTTCTAGTATGGGTTACATTATTTAGATTATCAGACCATCCTATAGGAGGACATTTATTTTCGCTTTAGATGCTGAAGAAATTTCTATACATTTTTAAGAATGCGAAGATTCACTTTTTTTACATAAATATTCATTATCGGATACTGTAAAAGAATCATCCGACTCAATCTGTAGTGAAATTATATATATTGAATTGTAAAAATAAAAGTTTATAATAACAAATTTATATAATATAGCAATGAATCAAATTCTAAATAATTGTAAATAAATCAACATTTCTTATTTGTAACATTTCAATCTATTTTCAATTGTATTAACTGTTTTAAAATTTTAATATTAATGATAATAGTTTAAATATATATTCTTGTATATATATATATTAAATATGTGCATAATTATTATAGAATTATAGTAAATCTAATCAGAAATGTAATGTATATAATTTTTTTAATTTGTAATATTGCTACAAATATTGTATTAGATAACAATCAATTATAATTTAATACATTATTATACTAACATCTTCTTCTAATGATATATCGCTATCACTTAATTTATCGTCGACATCTAAAATAAGCTGAAATTCATCATCGTAATAATAGTCTGACATGTCGAAAATATAAAAATGAAATGACGCTTTAACATTTTAATTGAATATTAATGTTATTTATAAACATTTACTTTATAATACAGATTTTTACTATATGTTGCACACACAACGTACCTTTATGAGTTACAATGTATTAAAAAATATTATATATAAGTGTATATATAATCAATAATAGTTAGATAGACCTATGTTGGTAGTAGATGTTCACCATAGTGAAACTATAGTTTATATATAATTAATATTGTATTAATATGTATTGTAGTATGTATTTAAATTTTCTTGGCTTTATTTTTTATTTTATTTATATTTATTAATGTACTCATTATTATAGGTGAATAGTTTATCCTTGTTAATTATATCTGGAGATTTTATTGTATATTAGATGACACGCATCGTCTGTATAAAGTTTATAATTAATATTTATTTGTACATTTAATCATTTTTAAATGTTTACTAGTGAACATTTTAAAATATATATTTAAAACTATTACATATTAAGTCCTAGGTATAACAGCTTATATTGATAATATTAATGAATTCAAATAAATAACATTTAAAATAGTAAATTATGTCATTTATCTATAATTTGATTCAATCCAAAAAATTAGATTACAAAAAAAACTATGTCACTTTAATATATGATGCTTATATGTGATATGAGTAAACGATGAATTAAGATATTTAAAGCAAGGCTCATAAACTGAAATTAAAGAAGATTATATATATATTATATATACATAAATTAAATTTTAACTGAGTTATAAATTCTTAATATTTATGCATTTCTTATATTTAATGGTTATATTATATTTCTACTATATATAATTGATTGCGTTTTATAATTAAATTCTAGGTTATTCAATATATATTTTATATGTTATATAATATGCATGCAAATTATAGCAGTACATTAATACCTATATACAAGCTTTGTAATATTATAGCTGGAAACTTTATTTTATAAATCTAGATATAATATATTATACATTATTCTGTATGTCTTATACTAATATATTATACAATATTTTATAAGATTAAAACAATTTGTCATACACTATTTCAAAAGTCTAAGTTCTATTATCCAAATGTAGGATAATATTTGTAAGTAGCATATATTTATTAAAACTGAATTCATTTATGAAAATTATTTGGTCAGTATACATATTTGATAATATAGTAATCATTATTTGGTCAGTATTCACATTTGATAATATAGTAAAGTTGTCATGAATCATCTATATATGAATGAACATCCTGTACAGATAATGTGCAATGTACATTGCACAATGTACAATTGTACATTGCACAATGTACAATTTACAATTGTACAATCTACATGTACATGTATGCCTTATAATTTTATTAAAATTTATAACGATAAGAGATATAATTTATGATTACTAGTTAAAATGTATATGCAATTGTATGAATATGAGTGTTGTAATTTGTTATCCAATAATAATACAAATATTACATACAAATCTTGTATTAATATGAATGTTTGTTTTTATCATGAATTGGATTAAATAATAAACTCATATCTATGATTCTTATCAAAATTAAGAAATTTATTGTTATAATTTTGACCCAACGTAATCTTAGATTTGATTGGCAGGAATGTATTATCACGTGATGATTATAAATTCAAATTAGCGCTTCTACATTTAAATTTATATTTCTTTATAGAATAATTTCATAGTATTTATATTTATTACCATGGCTCCCCGACCATCTAAAATTGAACCATTATCATGGAGGAAGTTATCTGAAAATACTAAACAATCTCTAAATCAAATTGAATGGATCCAAAAAACAAAATATAAAATAAAAAGAACAACAGAATCACTATCCAATCTTACAAATATAAACATAGACGATAAGTATACTGCAATACAAGAGAGTCCTGCAAGGAACACAAGGAGTTGTAGAAGGCAATCGATGATTACACCTTTACCTATATATAATACTTCTAGTAATAAAGCTATCAAAAAGATGAGATCATTAACTCGTGTAACTGGTGAAGTTATTAGACAAGTTAGTCAAACTACATATATTATTTTATATGACTATTATATTATTTCAATATAATTATATTAATTTTTAAGTATTGTTTGTTATTCCGTTTTAAATTTATTTATATCCAAACTAACGGTATATATAACAAACAGTTCAATTGCAAGTAAATCCTAATTGTAAATAACTCACATAATATTTGATATTAGTTCTAGTTTATGTATGTGTTTCTATTTATAAAGCTTATTTATATTAAAGTTACAAATAATTAGATTTATTTACAAGAAAATAAGTTTTCATTATTAATTTATATACATATATTATCAAATGGTATACATATATTACATAATATAGATATAATATCGGGATAATATAGTAATTTATTATAGTTATTCATTGCACATGATTAAGGTAGAGAAAGGAATTCTTAAATATGGATAAAAATAGATGTTGATACAATTATCAATTTACCTACTTATACAAGTATGTAAAATTGTTGCTTATTACAAATATAGACAATTTATATTTTTTAATAATTCCTAAATTTGTATTTAGAATTTAACATCTGTTATAATAAATGACTTTGATTAATTATTTATAGCAAACTTTGCTGGTAGGTTATAAATTCTGTGAATACTAATTCACAATTTATACCATATGGCGTAGTAATAATTTATATTTTATTGTTACTTTTTATGTCATTCAAGATATGAATATATTTTAAGATTGTACATTAATTTCATAAGTTTTAAAATTATAATAGCTAAGTTAGAATATATAATTCATATATATTATGTTATCAATTCATTTGTATATACATTTTCTATTGATATTTTGCATCATGCATGTAAAGAACTATACAAAAGTACCTTGATTATAAGAATTTTTTTTTTTACATAATTGTAGTTCTGATTGATATATGTTTATAAAAATATAACTAAACTCTATTAATAATATTTAAACGATATTCTATAATGTATTTATATATATTACAATTTTAGCGACTTGGGTTGAAAACAGCTCATCATGAATTCCAAAATTCTCCAGAAACTCCTAAACTAAAATTGCCTGTTAGTGTTCTAAAGTATTATAATAGCTATCGAAAGAAATGTTGATAAATGATGTCGAAATATTGTAACTATAAACCTAAATCTTCAAAAATTTAACGGAATTTAATTTAATTAATACAAATCTATAAATAATATACTTTAATTCAAGTTAGTATTATATAATATTATATTATTCGAAGATTAATATTTTATTTAGATCTCTAAATCACCTCGAACACCATCGGGTATACGGATGGGTGTACGACGCAGAACTCCTTTAAATGATCCGATGGCATCTTTGGCAGATGGTATCAGAACGTTGTCGAGTAACTGTGATATCTTAACGACTCCAAAAAGGTCAATTACTTTAATTATAACTCTAATTTTTCTAGATTCCATCTGTTATCGTTGAATCTCAAACTTTATTATCATTAAAATATTCTAATATAAATATATATATTTTAAAAAAATAGATGTATACTAATTATGTATTACATTTTCATTAATCAGTATTCATATCCGTACTAATCCTGGTGGACGAAGAAGGAAAGTTATTAAGTAGGACAATTTTAAATTTATTTATGATTTATATTATTTTTGAGAAATCTGTTATTCTATAACATTTTATTTAAAATATTTCAATTTATGATTATGCACTTTATTAATTATTATTTTTTTTTGTATTTTATATAATCATATATTGGTATAAAATTTGAATTACCTGTACTCATTATAATTATTATTTTTGTAGATTTAGTAAATTAGTAAATACACCATTAGAAAAGTTGCGAATACTTAGTTTATACAAATAGTAAATCATAGATAACTTTCACCGATTTGAATTTAATAAATACATAATTACTTTATATATGTTTTTTATATTATTTTTACTAAATCTATTCTTATAAAATAGTTTCTTTAAATAATTTATTAAAAAATAATTATTTACTAAAATATGACAATAAATGTCATCAAATTATTTATTTATGAAGTATATATGATTTAACAATTCAATATAAATTAGATATATATAATTATAATGCAGGAACAAATATTCATATGTAGTTATTAACTTAATATTAATAATATAAACTTGTTTGATATTATAATTAATATATCTTACTTGCTAGCATTGTTATCCACTAGTATTAGCATGACCTAAGGCCTATGACCTAAGACCTATGACCTAAGGTCATGCTAATACTAGTGGAGAAGAGAAGATGTAGAGCTAATATATAAATTTTCATCTAAATTGGATATAAATGAAATTGATTTTTATAATTATTTGAGTCGACTGTTTAATTTAATTGATTTAAAAAATATCCTTTATCTATTACTTTTTTTACTCTTTATTGACAATTCCTTCAAATTCTATCTCCAGTCAATAATTTTGAAACATAAAGTCATTTAAAGCACTAAAGATAATTCATTTAAAATATTTATTTTGTTGTATAGTTTTTCATAGATGTTATAAGATGTATATTATGTATATAGATTGTAGATGAATACTATGATATAGTAAGATTCCCTCAAGAGATTATAACACATTCTTATCAGATATTAGAAATACAAATTTGATCAATTATGGAAATAGAATATACATTTTTTACTTTTATTATATTACAAATATTATACTTATTGATATTTGAATCTAAGATAGACTTTGTAATTGATTCAACTATTTTATTGTATATATACAAAATATATCTATTAGAAGATAGTTCTACATATTGTTAAGTTATACAGATGTCTATACAAAAAAAATATAAAACTCAAATGTAATTAATTTTGAAATAAACGCATTTCAAACAATATAATATTATACTTAAATAGTTTGTGCTAAAGATATGTAATGCCTGGCATATGCCACACTAAACAACGTATATAAAGCGATACTAGATTAATTATTTTGCTTTGATAAATATATAACTGTTTTTGAAATCCAATATTTTCCTAGTAGAAGATTAATAATATATATTGTTGGTTTAATGAAATTAGAATACATTGTTGTATTATCCATCGATTTTTAACAAATATATTACCACTTTTAATTTCATTTAAATTTCATCTTTAATACTAGTAGAATAATAATGCTTCCCGTATCATCAATCATGGAGTATAATAGTATAACTAATAATCATAGACAATGATATTATTAAATTGAGATTTAAAAATCTATGAGAAATTATAAAAATAACATATAAATATTTATATTAATCTAATATTAGGTTGTTGTTTTCATATTATAACAGTGAAACATTTGAAATGAGAACACTCTCTTTCATTATTTCATTTTCCAGTCGAACTACACCGATATGTTTATAGTAATTACTATTATTTATAAAATCATTTTACTTTGGAACAAATATGTTGTATAAAGTATAGCTTATTATTGGACATGTATTTTAAAACGTTGATACTATTAGTATACTTATAGAATTTGCATATTCTACCCATCTAATTATTAAAAACAATTGATATGACTGTAGTAATAATAAGTTAAATATTTGTATTGTAGCCAAAGTTAACTATGGTAAATACTATAGTGTATTATTAATAATATGACATATGCATATACGCCGAGGTCAATTGGAATTTATATGATTACATTCTATTAAAAATACCATGTTCATTTTAAAATCATCTGCAATATATACATATGAATTGTTATTTATCATTATGTAACATCATGTCATGTCCTCAGGATTCGTAACTAGTGTGAAATATTTAAGTTCTATATGTGAATGGTTATTCATTATAATATATATCTTCGTGGTGTTGCGCAATCCCACGTATCGCGTAATAGCCTAATCATAACACATTATATAACAATCATATTATTTACGCAATTTCGTATATATATGTGATCTATTACGAACTTCTTTACCTTCAGAATTACATGATGTTAACATCTTAAATATCGATGTATTACCTTAAATACATTGCATTGTTCTTGAACCGGTAGCTAGAGTACAATGGACCGCACACATATCTCACCGGGTGTCGTTCTTATATAATTTATATTGATGCTTTAGTAGCAATGTATAAATAAGTTATACATTATTAATATATATATATATATATATATATATATATATATATATATAATTAAATGTACGCATATTATATATAAATACTGTATAGTACATAAATATTATTAAAACTTTGAAATTATCGCATATACTTACTTTAAAATTCTAATATACACGCTTAATGTTTATAACTTATCATACATGTAACTGTA
Organism: Osedax frankpressi; assembly: GCA_964035775.1. Lineage (NCBI taxonomy): Eukaryota > Metazoa > Annelida > Polychaeta > Sabellida > Siboglinidae > Osedax > Osedax frankpressi. The sequence goes on from OZ038313.1 coordinate 16,672,003, forward strand.
GTTTTTTTCCTGATGCTATAATGTTACCTTATAATTAATATCATATCACTTATTATATAATACATTATATTGTTATTCGCCATATTTCTAATACATTAATGTGTCACTACGACCAGACTTTGTAATGTTTGAGAAATAATTGGCGGAAGAAAAACTTTTCAGATATTTTCCTTTTTATCAATATTTTTTTTAATATTAATATAATAAATTATAAAATATAGTATAATTTTAATAATATTTATTGAATACAATACAAAATTGATTTTAATAAATGCATGCATCATTTTTTTAAATATATAAAAACATGTTTTAAATACACTGCAAAGTTGTATGTAGTGATTCTTTTAGAATTTAAATACAATATATAGCTTCAGTGTATTCAATAACAATATTTGTAGTTATTATCATATTATATTTTATATATGTTAGCACTATATAGTATATTTATTTTCTTTATTCTATATACTATAGTTATACTATATATAGTATATCAATGTATTTATAGTTTTATATAATATTGTTAATTTAAATTATTTGTCGGTACAATTATTTTTAAATCGCGCAATCGCACCAGAAAGTTTGATTATTGCACCGTATTGGCAACCGCACCAATATAAGCTACACTACCGCTCCAGGGACCACCACTCAGCATGTACCTTATGATACTGTGTATATTATACTAATTAATATATATAACGTATGAATTATGATGTTAATAATACACCATCTTGATATTCGAGAAACCCTCAAATGTCCTCAGCATAACAATGGCCTAGTTACCAATCTTGATATTATAAACGTTATACTAGGTTATCTTGCTACTTATATAAATATTATGAAGGTTATAATAGATTAATTATGTTACCTTTATTGATATTACGAACGTACTCAACTTTTAAAATATATCAACTATTAATATCTACGAAAGTATGAATATAATTATAGTTTTCATTATAATTATTATAATTATGGTAATTATAACCCATTTATAGTTAAGATCCATATGGTTAAAATAATTAAATACAATTATTTATATAAATTTATTATATTATATATTATATATTAATATTAGAGAGTTATAGAGATAATTTATATAAAATGACTACAATTAATTTTAAAACAAATGTAATAGAATTGTATAAATTGTTAAGCGCGTATTGTTAATGATAAAGTCCGTTACGCTACAATAGCCCTCGACATGAAGAGTAAAGAGATATTCAAGTCATTTCATAATAATATAATATGTGCTATTTCTATTATAATCTTTAGACAGATTTATTTAATTTACCATCATAATTTTAAAATAAACATTTTAAAAAACTGTATAGTTTAAAATAATGTTCTTATTTTTAAATTTTACCGTATGCAAAAAACATTGAATATAATATATTTTATAGAAAAATAGTTAAACACTACTACTTTTTGTACAGTTATATTCTTAAATATATTAATATATTCTCAAAAAGTATTTTGATAATATATTCTGCTATCGTACTCGGTTATAAGTGGGGTTCCCACCGATATATTTCTGGTAGAGTTGATTATAGATGAATCATATTTTATTGGACATGCCTATTTCATTAATGATCTCATAATTAACAAAATTTTAGAAATTGTATTAATACACTTTTTAACGAAATATCATGATTTGATATGAAGTATGAACTTAAATATTTGAATTTGAATTATATTATTATATACGGTTTACGATGTTATTTAATGAAATTATTTAAACAGATATGTTAAATATTTTTTTTTAATAAATATATTAAACCAATATGGGAGCTAAAAGGAAATGACTAAAGACACGAAATATTTATAAATTTAATATAAATATTCTATAATTATTGTGTTATTTAGATATAGTTTAATAATTAGTTAAAAAATATATAGTATTTAAATTCATATCCTGATTATATTCTTCTTTCCAGTTATCTTCTTATGATAAATATGTTTAAACGATAATATTCTCTATTTTGATTAAATATAATTGAAACATGAGGCGGTTAGATATGTTTCGTTAAATTTATGTTTCGTTATTGTTGTATATAAATTCTTTAGACTATTTACTTATACATGCTTTAGATTATACACTATATCTATTATATATAATATGTGGTGTATGGCGACGACCACTGGGCGTGTCTGTTTTCAACTAACTGACAGTATGAATACTTGAAATTGGAAATTATTTTATTAAATATATATACTTATTCATGTATACATGAACATATTTTAAGTACCTATTTCTTATTTTAACCTTTAAGAACTACACATTAATTATATGTATATTATTACATTGTAACAATGCAATTTCATTGACTTTCAAGATTATTTATAATTTATATTGTAGTTTTTGAAAGTTGAAATAACCTCGCAGTCGATAATATTTGCCAAATTGCATAGCATACCAAATTGCACACGACAATACCCATATACATTGTTTACTATATATTATGAATATAACATTACATATAATTTGAGATATAATAATTAAATATATGTTGTTCTGTGAATATGTTTTAAATTTATTTTATTAATATATTTAATATAGATGATTACAAATATATTAATGTAAAAAACATCAATTCGAATATATAAATTATATGTTTATATATTAAATTATTATATATATAATAATATTTTTATTATATAGAATACATTGTGATACTATATATATTGTATATATTTATAGATAATTTCTGCATATGTTATACTATACCATAGACGATAGTATCAATGTATTGTGAATATAAACGACATATTAATAATGATTTATGTTAATTAATATGATAAAATTTAACTCGAAGCTAATAAAATTATAAAATATAAAATTATACTTAATATCGTTCACACGATTTCGATCTATGTTTCATTGCCATTCCGGAGAATCTACATTGGGATCTTGAGATAGGCGCTTCGTGAGAATACGCCCTAGCTATACAGGAATGGGCGTGGTCAGTTGGCGTAGTGGGCGGTACTATCGGTTGATGGCGCCCGAACGTCCGCGAATAGGCGGATTTCGCGGAATCGCGTTGCCTGCCTTTACACGACGCGATTGATAGGCGAACCGGATATAGACGATGGCAATTGGCGGTTTCCGACGCGATTCGTTTAGCGCACGGTAATCCGAGGTCGGCATACGTCACGGTTTGGTGAACCGCACCCCGAAGGTTACTCAGGCTCTCCTGCACGGCCAACCTCTGCAAACTGGACATCGAGTCGCGGAGACGACGACTAACCAACGTATGTCGGTCGGCGAGGGAAACCGGCATATCCGTTAACAACGTGTTGTGTCGGGTTTGGTTGGCCGACGTGAGAGTATCGTGAGTCGATATCGGAGTCGCCTCCGCTGGACGGCTCTTGGCGTCGGTGAAAAATGGCGCGCGTTGCGTCATCACTTGAGTGGGATGCGTTGAATTTAAAGATGGTTGCAGCGAAGTACGTACGACGTGATTTGGAGAGTACGAGCAATTAGTTTGCGGAATTGTTTTGTGTGTGGAATGCCGTATTAAATCCGGTGTATGGATACTCGCCTCCGGTGTCAACAACAGTTTCAGTTGTTTAATATCTGTTGCTAGATGTTCGACAATTTTTCTCAAACATTTGACATTATTCGGAATGTAGTCTGAAGGTTTAACGGATAGCAAATCGTTTTGTTTTAATACAACGGACGGGTTTGAAATGTCTGTGAACCGGGGATAGGTAGTCGTAATATCACGATATTGTGATGAACCATTCACATAGTTTAGTTGTTGTTGTTGTTGTTGTTGTTGTTGTTGTTGTTGTTGTTGTTGTTGTTGTTGTTGTCGTCGCATGCTACCATTACTCATCCCATCAATACTCGAATCTATGTAGCTATCTGATCTCCACGCCGTATTCGTTCCACTTGAATAATTTCCGGATTCCGAGCCGTTACCACAAACCGCTACGGTCGACTGAATTCCGCTACTACGATCGTCATTGGCTTCTTCTTGATAATTACCTACTCCGTTACGTTTTAAAGGTTTACCATCCGCGAATTCGAAGTCGACTATGTTGTGAACGTCATCGCCCGTTACTCCTGCTCCAGCGTTACAACCGCCCGCGTAACCTTGCCTACCGTTGCATAGGTCAGTTGGTCGCGTGTACTCGTGGTCAAGGCCGTGGCCTGGGGCGTCGCTGCCGTGGCCGAAGTTCCGGTAGCCTATTAAGGATTTATCTATAGCGGTAGCTGCGACGTCGTCGTCCCGGAAATGGGCGTGTCTAGCTACGGAGCGGTTTTTCCTCCTAGCGGTAGTGCCGAGACGCTGGGTACGATTGGAGTGTTCGGTCGATCCTACCGACACAGTGGCTATGTAGCCGTCGTTTGTTATTTTCGCGACAATAGGCTCCACTCTGAGTCCCGTTGTTATGCCTTGACCATCTTCGGATGCCATCGCCGTCAAACGGCGGTCGGTTTCGCTAGACGACGCGGCAGTATGTTCCGTTAGCATCTCGTTGAGACTGTTCAATACCTGTTTCACTTCCGCCCGATAGGGTTGTTCCCCTAGCTCAGTTCTAAAGGGGAGGACGACCTTCAGTCCGCTAGAGTTCCCTTGCAATCGTTTCTTCTGCGCCTTTATATTCTTATTAGGTGTAATTCGGGCGCTTTTCGTCGAGAGTATAGGTGGCGTAATTCGGAGGGGCTTGGCCAGAGGAGGCGCTAACACTTGCGATCTGATACTGGTAACTTCTGCAAATTGGAGGTCGTATGGGTCACGAAGTTCACCATTACTCTGTGTTTGCGAGGGTCGAGATTCTGAATTAGTCGACGACGTCTGGGAGCTAAGTTCGTTTGATGATATTTTGAAGGAATGTTTCGTTGGACCACATCTGCGAATGAGTGGTCAATAGATGGTCAGCTCGGCTATTAGTTAATATATAAACAAAGATCAAGGATGATGCCGGTTATTTTATGAATAACGGGTATTAAATATCATGGAACAAAAAACCATCAGTTTATAAATATCGATTTAATATTATATTTGATATATTTATAGTACAATATATGCCCATCTTATCTTTAATTAATAGTCATTTGGTATTATAGTTTGCTATATTTATATATTTTGTTTAAGAATAAACAATTAGGTTTGTATAAACTTTATTACAAAGTACAACTTTTTTTATAAAGCGTTCATATATTAACAATATATGCTAAAATTAAAATGTTATTCTGGCCGATAGATTAAACTTACCGTATTAGAATTATAATTATATATGTTAATATATGTTAATTCTCTACAATATTAAATATATATTAAAAATTTAGTATATATATTAAATATTGTAAAAATATATATAATATTACTATTAAAGTATCATTTATATAAATAATATAAAAGCAAACTTATCATAATAAGAAGTTTATAATTATTATATAGATCTAGTTATAATTTAATTGGTAGAGTGATTTGCTAAGATACGTCATAGCTGTCAATAGAAATACAAATCAATAGAATATGCCTCACCTTTCTTAATTTGTAGATATTACCTAGTCATATAATTATATATATATATATATATATATATATATATATATATATATATATTTAATGTATACAAATGATTAGACTAAGTAAGTGTAGCAATACATAACATTAATGATCTAATTATATTTTTATGCTATATATATATATATATATATATATATATATATATATATCAACATATATTTTCAATCATTCGAAACGATATTTTCACACTGATTCTTTGTATTTTCAAATTATTTGTACCATTGTAAGATATCTTACACACAATCTATGTTGAAACATCCATACTATAAACTAAAGTAGCAATACCATAGATTCGTATAATTTTTCGATATTAAAATTAACTAAATTATCAGGAGATGTAATTATTATAGCATTACTGTGTAAATCTAGAATGTGATCAGTTCTGTACAGATATTTTAGATATATCTCATAAATCGTATGTTCTATAATGCAACCCCGAAAGAGAATCCGCAAATTAAGATATACAATCATAATACTGATGAACTAGAGTCTTCTAACGTAGGGAATGTATTTCGGCTAGATGCATTCTGGGTAACGGGTCTCGGAGAAACAATTGATTGCCTAATAATCGGAGATACAGGAAGTTGTTCGCTCTTCAAAGACCAGTTGTTACGTGAGCTGAAAATGTATAATATATATTTAAATTAGTGGTATGATATGCGTTGTATGATTTATGATATTATAATAGATATATACATATAAGTATATATATAAATATATATATATATATATATATATATAAATATATAATTTACTTTGCAAGCGAATATCTTTATATATAACATTTTCTTATTTAAATTATATTTAAAATAAGTAAATATAAATATGATATAATAAAAATAAGAATAACATAAATACGGAGAAATACGAATAATTTCTTGTATTCAGATTAAATAGTCAGATACTAAATTTTAATTACTTATGATCTTGTACTGAATTTGATACAATTACAAGACATGGGCCGATTACATCCATGTCTAAATTATATTCTATAGCACTTGTATATAATACGAATTCGGTATAAATCTGACGAACCAAATACAGATCGCGCACAAATAACGAAGTGAGATTACGCAATGTAAAGTTACATAATAGTATGATGCCGTTCGAACCAATATTTTGTGTATCATTTGATTGCGTTATGATGATCTATGATCTACTTTTAAGGTAAACAAACATAAACGATCCTATTAAGCGATTTTCTCACGGCGAATTATTGCGTAATAAACACATCAGCATTAAGTTACCTGACCGAGTCGTCCGAGGACCAGCATGTTTTGATCTTTGACCCTATGTAGTTTTCTTTCGTTTTAATCATATCACATTCATCCTTATTATACCGACACCTATCAATGAGTATGGAGATAATTTACTGTGTACAGTTATATATATATATATATATATATATATATAATAGTATAGGATATATATTATAGACTATAATCTCTGACATCTATAGAATATTTATATTAAATTAATTCAAACAATCATCTTGTTGTAATACATCAGTTGTATATAGCTTGCTTCTATTAATGTGATAAGTTACTAAATATATTTTACAATGCTTAAAAACTATATATAATTATAATTATAAATATATAAATATATATATATAATTATATATATATATATATATATATATTTATAATTATATATATATACTTTATTTGTTCTAAACTATGTAACTACTGAATACAATGAATACATTGTATAATCCTTATATGTATCTACCCAAGAAACCATCCAAGCCATTTAAATTTTTTTTGTTATATAATACAAAAATTATATTTTATTTGTATTTAAATTTTATTATAATTATATTAAATTAAATTTAGAAAAATGATATAATAAATATAATAGTTACATCATATGGTTTCTTGGGTAAACACACACATTATATATATATATATATATATATATATATATATATATAATTTAACGATATATTATCGTATAACTTTAGTTTGATGATTCATAAAATCTAACCAATATCCTATAATAATTGTATAATTTAATAAATATATCTTATATCATTTACATATATCTACAACAATATTGCATTTTACTATATATAATAGTATCATTATTAGTAATTATAACAATTATACTTATTTAATTATTCATGATATCAATTGTATTGTTCTATGTCATATTTGTATTAGTAGAATTGTTAATAATTAATTCGTTTTATTTACAATTTTAAAATATAATATTTTATATGTTTTTATAGTTATATCGTTATATTCATAAGTTATAAATAAGTATTGTAATAAGTAATTGTTAATTCTTTATTATGAATGTAATAACTTATGCATAACTAATACCGATGCACGTTTTTATACATATTATACAAACTTATATATATACTACGGTATACAAATCTGCGTTATTAATAATAACTTAATACTACCAATTTTCATACTTATGCATTTATAAATAAATTTCTATATATACTCTATATATGAATATACATGTATACACTAATATACATATTCATATATATATATATATATTAAATTTACATTGTACATATAAATTCACACATAAATGCATATATATATATATATATATATATATATTTATATACATTGGCAGTATACAGCCCACATTCCAATTTTCTATACAGTTATACATTGTATACGAGTTGTTTTGTTATATAATGATAATAAAATATAGAATAACTATGTTTTAATCACGTATCAAATATATTATGATTATTTATTTTAAAAATAATTATTGAAATATTTATATAGTTATTTTGTTATATAGTCTGCTTTCTTGAAATAATAAAGATTAATAAGATATGTTATCATATTATTTGTATATAGATATATTTAATATATATATATATATATATATATATATATATATATATATATTATATTATATTATGGATTACTATTCATTGATAATATTTATATAGTTTAATAAATAAACTTTACTATTGGCCATGAATGAGCGGATTGACCTCGAACCGACCTTGTTTTCCCTTTGATGACGTCGAAGTACCTGATGAACTTCTGTAGGGCGGCATTGTCTTCCATATCATAGACTATGATCTCAACCCTTTCATCTCCCGGAATTCGGTAGATACAGTGCAATAGAGAATTCGTGTTCCTGGCGGCATAATAACACACATGAAAACGAGTTACAATTTGTATGTTTGCATTGCGTGTTTACACAATACGAGCTTTCAAATTGTTCACCTACTGAACACGTCGTCTACTTGTATAGGGTACAATGGTACGTTTGGTATCTACAGGTACCATAACTGGTGATCTTTAACCTACTTATAGTTTTTAATATCGTAACTTATTATTAAATCGATATTTAAATTCATCTTCAAAGAATCTAGAATTTGAACATTAGCCTGCGGTTAATAGACAGGTGAGTAAATGACGACGAATCCTTGTAATCAACCCATCACTATATCGACATATCAGTCCAATATCAGTCCAATATCATGTCCTTAACCGTATACTTAACTCACTATTATCATATCGTCCGTTATCAATTCACAATGCCAACTGTTAAGTGCTTGCATACGATGTACAGTGTACACTGTACACTATACACCGTACAATGTATAGTGTACATTGTACACTACACGATGTACAGATTACATTTAAATTATACATAAAATAAACATTACAATCATTTAATGCATTATTTTGTATTGTAATTTCTTCTACTTCGCAAATATTCAATACGATATTTTATGTTGCTTTTTTATATCCATTACATATCTTATGATAGGATATCATATTAATATTAAATAAACATTAAATGAATACCAGTTCATACTACTAAGTATTACATTCATTTTATTAACCGATAGAAATGTTGTTTATTTAAATTTTTGTATAAAATTATATAATTATATATATATATATATATATTAATTATATAAAATAATCATATATTAGCTTCTTACCAAATCCATTTCTCCATCTCTATATTATTGATATCCATATATCATGCATCACCATGTTATGCGTCTTACCAACACAGTAGGGAGTAGTATATATGTACATATATACACACACACATATATATATATATATATATATATATATATATATATATATATATATATATATATATATATTACTAATATATATTTCTTATGAGTCTTGAATCTATACAAATCTTCATATCTGGTATATGTCACATCTAAGCATTATTATATACATTTGTATACATTTGTAACTATACTAGTATAGATTATATTTAGTAAAATAGTTAAAAGCAATATTATAGCATATATCTAAATGATCTAACTAGGGAGAATATTAAATATAATTAATATATAAAGTAAATTACCATTGTATTATATAAAGTATACTTTATACGTTAGAATGTTATTGTTATGCATTTGATATGATAAAAGGTTTCAAATAAAAATATATCTAAAACTATGTTTATACTTCGCAACAATTATTCCATGGAAAATGTGTTTTCACATCTATTGTTTAAATAAAACATAACAAAGAACTCAATATAATCTATAATTTATTATATGAGCAACAACGAATGACATTTATATAATTAAAGAATGGTCTGATTATATAATATAATCGTTATTTAATATTTATTTCTATGTTTAAAGTTACTGAATTATTACTAAATAACATATAAAAGCGTTATTACAAAATGTATTCTAATTTATTTTCTCTTTTTCTCTTATTAGTTATCTTTTCGATAAAACAATTGATCTATTATAATATATATCTAATTCAATGAATATAATTTACTATATCAGATTAATCTAGACGATTTTTTATACAAGGATTTATATATATATATATTTTACATATAGGTTTACATTATATATAAAAAGTATTACAATTTTATATATTGTAATTTTAATTCGATTAATTTTATTTAATTATTATATTTTTCATTTGTCATTCGACATATTTATTTGGATTACTGATTACAATTACGACAAATAAATCAATTGATTAATCCTATTTTATAATATCGGTTATTTATATTATCCTCATATATATATATATATATATATATATATATATATATATAAGTATATATACATATATATGCATATAGATAAATTTACTCTTCACAAAGGAACCATTCAGATAATGGCGTTTTATAATTGTTCGGCATTCGCGGTGCGTTAGAGTGATTGATGGGTATTCGATGGACCTACGTTTGTGGGTTAACCGTAGATCTGACATCTACATCACCTGTTGCGCAACCGGAGCATACAACTATTGCGCAATCCTCGGATTCCGCAGGCGAAATTCGTTTCAATATCACTTCAACATCGCTGCGATATCGCAATACTCACATCGAAGGGGGGTACAATGGATACACTGTTAACACAAACAATGCCAGGTAGGGCCTATACCTTACAGCCTACATAGTACAAGAGCGGGTAGAGATAAGCGTATCAAGATAATAACATCGTCCGCGATACAAGTGATGTTTGTATCGTGTTTATGTAATATTGTTAGTGATATTTACACATTCACAACGTTAACTATATCATATATATATATATATATATATATATATATATATATATATATATATATTTATAAAAAACTGAATTATTAATACATTATATATAATTATATATTATAATTTGTTAATAAGTACATAATTATACATTATAAATTATAATTTATTAATAAATATATTTATATAGTATACTATTAGTATAAGTAAATATTTTAATCATATATTATTATAACGGTTTTTGGTAAATATATACAAAATTCAATTCACATTCACATTACATTGAATAAAGATTTAAAAATAATATTAAAAAATACTCCCACAATATATATATATATATAATGTACATACTTATTAATAAAACAATACAATACATATACTAAACATACAATACATGAACAACATGTTGTATACACAATACACATATTTACAACCACACATTATATTAGCCATAATTAAAAAATAAAAACGTACATTAAAATATGTAAAAAAACAATCAATATTACAAAAGAGTATTCTTGGAACAATTGGAACAATATTCTTAAAATAAGTGAAATCCATAACAAAAAGTAATTCATAAAATTATTTTAAAAACTTACAATTATTCTAAAGGATTCTATTGTATATTCTATTGTATATTGTATATTCTATTGTATTATAGCATTATCCGTATTAACGATTCTGTGTATAATATATATATATATATATATATATATATATATATATATATACACGCATATACACACACACGCATATATATATATATATATATATATATATATATATATATATATGTATATATATAAGACATTATTTATATAAGCATCTGAATAAAAATATGTATTTAGTTAATTCAGATGCCGGTTAATATGTAATGTGAAGTGATAAATGTGAGTGTTACACCCTTAAATAACACCAGGTACCTAGTGTTGACCTGGTGGTACTGAATGAATAGTAATAATAACACTGATAAGGTGAGTAGATTTTATCTACTATATATATTTTTATCGTAAAAATATTTATTAAATATACAATAAATATACAAATATATATAAATATATATATGTTTAATTATTGTTATGAAGATATACATAGCATATATGCACATACATTTAAATAAAGATTCATTCATCCCTATACATGGGGTATTATATTATAGTATATATTATACAAACCTGGATCCAGGATTGGGGTTATTCAGCGCTTCCAGACTAATGATACTTGATATTGGGATGATCTGCTTGGAGCCTAGATCTCGTAGTTTCTGTGACCCTATAGATATCCTCGTCCTGACGGCCGACACAGACGTCGCAGCCGATGACCCGGATGCACTCAGGTAGGCACACAATTTCTGTCTGGCTAGCGAATTGAAATTCTTTGTTACAAACCTGCCAATGACTCTGACCGGGAATTCTATCATGTTCTGCGGTGTATGAACAGACCGGTGGTGAAGTGTTTTGCCTACAAAAACTAACTGATCTGCTTACTATCCAGATATTTCTATTGTTTGAATAATGATACGCGTGTACTAATAATTAGTTAGAGAAAGTGTCAAACTAAATAACAAAAGTTCCCAACAAAAACTGAAGATGCAAGTGCAAGATGCAAGTACGATGTTACAATATCATACGAATTGCACGCAATACTCGGTTATTGATATAGATTTGTTGATCATTGTCCATTTTAATTGAATGGGCCGGAGTATCATAGGCGTAGGACAACCCTTATTACGCCACGCCCACGCCACGCCCACGGTACGCCCACGGTACGCCCTCGCGCCATCGGCTCTTATGTTGAGAATACGTCGTGGCGGGCGTTGCGGGCGTTGCGGGTACTCGCTTTGGGATCCCACTCCTAGGACTCCGGAATATACCGAGAACTTATAATCCTTAACAGCCGCCGCCGTTGCCCAATTATAATTTCTATTGTCCTTCGCTTGACCGCTTGCCTCATTGGCATCGCAGGTAAAAACGTCTACAGACCGTTATTCCGATTATTCGCCAACCGTATTACCCGTGACATGGTCTGGGGCATACAATTAAAATCCTATCCGCCGATGCTACCCCTTACTTATAATGAACGTTGTGTGGTCCGTGTTACGCGAGAATGGTTAATAATACGATCTACTCGGACCACAGACTGTGGGTGCATGTACATTGTGCGACATATATGTATTCTACAGGACAATTCATTATACACTGGTAAAATTATAACATATTATATATATATATATATATATATATATATATCTTATATATATATATATATATATATATATATATATATATATATATATATGTATATAGATATCTTCATAATATATGATGAGTCAATAAAACTAATGATAACAATTGAATATGATTATTTGAATTCAATAAAATATAAATAGATAAACATGCACAGATACAATTGAGAATTGAGATATATATAAACTTAAATCAATTAAATATACAAAATTGAGATTCATATAAACTTGTTAAAACAAGTATAACATATCAGATAATATGATTATATCTCAAATAAATGATTACACACTTTAATATGATGTCTGTTTAAATATAATTATTTTTTAAAAAAATATAATATTTATTCTCATAAATAAATACAATTATATTATAGTTTTATTTTTTATTAATATGAAATAATTCAATATACAGTTTCATTTTTATTATAAAATATTATAAATATATATCCTATTTATCATTTTAATATTTAATATAAATTTAATATAACCATTTTAATTGAAATTTTATAAGAAATTTCAAAATAATTAAATTTCCCAATCCACCGATGTGCTGTATATTAGAAAATAATAAACCAGATGGCGATTATAATATATTTAAACCTATCAAATAGTATATGGTTTATATATATAAATCATTATTAAATTATAACATAATGTAATATTATAAATACCCACTTAAGAAATGTTCAGGTAGAGGTATAGAAACAATTTAACTTATATGACAATTTAATATGTGAATAAGTTAAGTTGAAAGATTCAATTTTCAAATAATTTCTACTTTAATTGACAGTACAAAAATTTAATAATCTAAAAGTATGGTTATTAAGTATGGTTTGTAATGAGAAGTTAATTGTACTAAAATACAAAATAAAATAAACATAATAGATCTCGTAGTTTTATAATAAACAATAGTATTATAATAAACAAAATTCTATATAAATAATAGTTTATTTATAATTTCTGTTGGTATTCCAAGTAAAGAAGTGATTTTAGGAGCAATAAATAATATCTCGAATGGAACAACCTGTGGGTGATAAACACATGATGGAGAAGTTCCCGGGTGAATCTCCATGTTAGATAATGTTATTTATTATTTATTACATATTTTGTTATTTGTTGTAACCCATAAAGTCGATGCAAATCTGACTCACATAATATTCGCATATTGGTTAAATGTTTTATTATATTAATACAAAGTCAATTAATCATGTTAGCCATCGAGGTAGAACTTTGAATATAGTTCCTTGATTAGAATGCTTTGTTATCGAAGGAATTCATCTTGTAATTCATCAATATTTGGTTATTGGTTTATTGAACTTTCGTCTTCTTCAAGACCTCGCATAGAGATTAAAATATTCTGATGAATCGAAACCTACTCTTCATTAAGAATTGTGTATATCAATATTAGTTCTACAAGTGTCCTAAGAAGGGAAAGTGAGTGAAGTTTACGAAAATAAAGTCACCGGAGGAAAACTTACACATAGAGAATAATCTACTGGAAAAGAATTTTGGAATTTTTCCAATGTAAACATTAATAGGATTTCATATGAAATATGCTTTTAGAAAATATTTATAATCATTAAAGATGGAACATCGAAATATTCTATTAAGATTCTATTAATAATAATTCTATTAATAATAGTAAATAATAATTGAAAATATGATGTATTTAACCATTAAAATTAATATTGTTAGTAAATATTGTTTTTTAAAAATGTATAATTTGCAATAAATGGCAGAAAGTGATTATATAATAAATAAAAATTATTATATGTATTTTACAATATTTATTCTCAAATGATGTTCTGATTTTAACATATATAAAGAAAATCTACAATGTAAACAATTAGGGTATTCTAATATGTTGTACATATACAGGGATTGGAAATTAGTGTACTCACCATGTTTATATAGTAGTAACTTAATTATGGCATGTGAAATAAAATGAAATGTATCCTAAAAATATATCTACTGTAACCTAATTTTGTAATGTATTTTCCCAATATTTACTATAAATGTATTCATCTCCCTGCATACAACATTATTCACTTACTAATATATGAACTATGTATAATTGAACGAATATTATTAAAAGCACATATTCATTATATAATAATATTATTCTTTATTACTTAATATCGGTATTTTTAACTATAAAAGAATTTTAATATTATATTCATTTTATTATTAAATATTGTTAAATTAAAAAACGAATATATATATAATGAATGTATTATAAATTCTCATGAACTTTTTATTTAGGAATATAATAATGTAATCAAAAAGTGAGAAATGTATATAAAATATTCCTATATTATTTGTATTTTATTTATTTGTATTTATTCAATAGAATACTTTCAATACATTCTAGGAATTGTTACAGCATACCATATAGTTTAATATATTAATATCTCATAATAATTGTACACTATACAGTATACACTGCATTTTAAATAATAGTATTATATTATTGCTTATAAGGTATACAATATAAGTTATATCTTATAATTTAAGTTGTAAATTAGATATTGAAGGGTAAATCATAACTGTAAAGGTTTAAATTGTATAAGCTAAATGTTATTTATTACATTTCATATGATATAGTATAGATTGTTTACAAATATAATTTAACTATTTATATAAATCAAATGCAATATATCTATTACTCCATAACTAACTATCATCAATGCTAAGAAACTTCTATTCTAAGATAGTTATAGCAATATTCAAAAATGATTAAATTACGAAATCTGATTATTTAAAATATTTATTTTTAAAGCTCCTAATTCATTAAATTGCAAGTAATGTCTAAATTTTGTTTTCATTTAAACTTTGTTTTAATTATTAATAAACCTTCTCTATTTAGTTATCAAACCATTTCATTCAGTTTGAAAACGATCATTCTATATGATGACGATACCAATGAACTCTATGTATTTAATTCACACACTCGTAACTTATATTAGTTTTGAAAAGTGAACATAATCTGTATTTCGGTGATTTACCGTATCATTTATTCAATATGTATAATGTATTATATGTTTAGTATAATGTGCATGTCTTACCAACATTAATCGTTTGCAATAATTCGAGGTTTAGTTACGTAGTGTGTTGGATAAACAACAGTAGGATGTTGTATGGTAGATACCCACATTAATTATATTCGAAGTTTATCTGTGGTATTAGATATATTTCCAACTTCCAAATATAATATTTTGTCTTAGAAGATATTTTCTTTTTGGTATTCGTTATTACTTATTGAGTAAGTAGTATGTACGTCTAAAGTAATCAGTTTAATTAACAATGAGATAATGTATACTAAGGGCTATATATATATATATATATATATATATATATATATATATATATATATATATATATATATATATAATGACGCGAATAAGAGCATCGTTTATTATATAGAAAACACATTTTTAGAGTACACATGAATACAGAAGTGTAAAGTACACATGAATACAGAAGTGTAGAGTACACATGAATACTGTTTTATTGTTAATGGATATCACTTTTTAGAGCAATGCTATTTTTGTTAGCCTCTGATAATAATGTTCGTTATTTGTGAATATATGAATATATATGTCATTAACTAGGTTATTATACGTTTATTATATATATATGTCATTAATTAGTTTATTAGTTATTATACGTTTATTATATATTATATATATATATATATATATATATATATATATATATAATATTGAATGAATTTATTAATGTATTATATTTATTTAATAATAATATTATATAAATATATTCGTATATATCATATTAGATATATAACAAATTATATATAGAATATGATATTTTTTTTACATAATCATTTTAATTTATAATATTAGTATACCGTTAGTAATATATACATATATATATATATATATATATATATATATATATATATATAATATATATATATATATATATATATATATATATATATATATATATATGTGTGTGTGTGTGTGTATCATATATGGTATATTGTAAAAATTGAATATATATCTTATCAAAGGAATATAAATATATAAATCACAAGTATTGTATTGGTAACTTAACATAACTTTGTATTTACAACATTATTATATTCTTTAAATAAGATATTTTTTAATAAGTTCTTAATATCGAATATAGAATAATGTGTTTACTATTTAGATATTTTTGTTTTTAAATGTATGTTATTTTATAATATTATTTAAAATATAATATATTTATTAGGTTTATTAATACATATTTTTCTAAATATAAATAAAATATAATTATAATAAACATGTGATTGCATTTCTATATGTGTTAGCATAGTTATTTCTTACAGGTAGATTCCATGTGTTTCATACTTGTAGGGAATTACTTTTCTAAAATAATGTAAATATACTATATACATATATAGTGTTGATAAAGTATAAATATATAAATAAATATATCCATTATATATTTTTCAAATCAATAATATTTATGGCTGATTATTGTTAATATATATATATAATTTTTAATATAACTGTCACAAATAATAATTAATTATTGTCAATGTTTGAACACAATAATATTAACTAAATTTTAACATACCAGATAAATGAAAATTAATTAATAATGAAGATATTGCCTATATATTAATTTATCTTCGATATGTTATTTATAATTATTAATATAATTGATTCTAAAACAATATTCTATATATAGTAATTTTGAAATAATTTATTTATTTTATAAATATAAAATATTGTAGTTTATATTATTTATAGCTGAATTAAAATTGATATTTTACCAAATTTGTTTTATTATAGTAATTTAGTAAAATATGTATCAATTGATATATTAAAACCATTTTACACAATATAATCGAAGTAGGTTTTATAAACACCGTTGCAAAATTAGATGCATAAAAACCATATGGTATGACGATATTCGTAATTTATACCCGATATTACTAAGTTACACTAGTTGAATACACAAGGATGTGGGTACTTGAGATTAATAATATTAAGTTAATTAACATAATTGCAATAAATTTAATAATATTAAGCTAAAATTAAATTATGAAATTCTATATCAATCAAAGAAATTATATTATTTAATTTAAAAATTGAAAGTCTTATCCCTCAGTGGATACTTCGTAGTTCGTATATATATTACGATAATATATCGAGTTTGTAAATAAGTTTTTACGGATTACATTTATAATAATCGAATTATAGCGTAATTAGTTTGTAAAAATTATGCATTAGAGACTATTTATAAAATTTGTTATATAGTTAATTAATAATTTAGTTTATTTCAATAAATATCAAATATGTTATCAATAATTATAAAAGTGAAATTTTTAAAATAACTTCATTAAAACTACTTTATTCTGACAAGTATTACATTATGAATCTCCAAATCTATTATGGTATGTTATAAGACCAATACAGTTAAATGATTAAAAGTGATGTATGATATAATGATATTTATAATATAATAAGAATATTATGCTTGATATGTGTAGATATATTGTCAAAAGAAATAGGTATATATGAATACATTTCCCTCATACAGACATGACTTCATTTTAATCTAAAACATATGTAAATGAATGAATTATTAATGACATATTATCCTTCTATGTAATAATATTATAAAATTGTAATATACAATATATTTTATATCATAATATAACTATTGAAAATATACGTTAGATATTATAAATACTTATTATAAAAAATGTATTGTAAATTCTTATTAAATGTATTTTAAGAATAAATAAAGTTTCGTATATTATTAAGAAATAACTTAATCACCATTATCATTTATTTAATTGAAATACTATTTGAATAACAAATGAAGTTAACAATAGTGAAACAATTAGCGTACATCAATATTAGTAGGAGGTTAATTAACGAAGAGTAATATTAATGAAAGTAGATGATTAGTGTTCTCAATAGTTGTTTACATTTCTAAATCAAATATTACATCACAATATGCGTATATTAATGTTTAATTGTATTCACGAATCTGTATATTAGAATACAAATATATAGATTATGATTTATATTAATATATGGTTTTAATATATAGTTATATTAACTTATGCATACAAACTGTGATATAATAATATATATAAACGTGTCCATGTTCTTCACTATTTCTTATATCATTTCCATTTGTTTGTTTACACTAATAATAACTACGCTCGATGTTACACACGTTTTCGTCTTATAAATGTGATCATAAATCTTGATGTTAATCTCATAAAATGTATATTTAATATATAATAATATATAAACGTGATTTTCAATACGATATTAAATATATTATTTATTAAAGAAACTCCAGTCGTCTTTGCTAAAACTTATTTTAGTTTAAACCATATTAGACAAATATTACATTGTTATTAAAATTGGTAATGTGTATCATGCGACAATATCCAACAACTGGATTAGTATAAAAAATAACATGCTAACGAACGGCAATTACGTTTAACCACATAGAAAATTAAATGACTACACAATAATATACGATGAAGTTAATGTTTAATTCATAACTTAAGATTTAAATATTAAAATAAATTATTACAATATATTTATAGTATTCAACATTCATGGTATTTTCTAAGGTAATTGTATATATTAGTTAATATCAGTTATTAATTTAATAATGAACGAATCATTATTCAAGTCAATCATAGAATCTATACGATATATCTATAGTATTAATAAAATTGTATTATTAATCGTATTTGTAACACTTTAGACTAATATAATGTATGGTTTTAGGAATTGAATGAGCAGCATAAATAAATAATATTTATCTTAGTAATATTTTGTGACATAGGAATCGTAAAATGAATTATTAAAAGTATTACTTTTTCGGGGTGCTCAACAATTTATAATATTTTTTCTTTACAGGTATTTTAAGTTTTGGGTTTACCCAATAATATTCTTATTCATTAATCTAAATACATATATTATCTATATTAATAATTCAATAATTAAATGATAATTTTATAAATTAATCTGATAATTATTGATTTGGAATTAATTATAATAGACAAGTTAACACATTTGGTATTTTTATAATTATATGTTATAAATTATTAATACAATAAATATAATAGATTATCATAAAACCTAATATATGAAATAATGTAATAATCTTACACATATTTAATTATAAACATTGTTTATATTTTTATTATTTTATCACGCATATAATTATATTCAGGTCTGATTTATGTTAAATTTTACTTTTAATGGGGTGTGGTTTAAAGTAGGCGTGTCGATATAATAGGCGTTATTAGTATTATAATTAAATAAGTATAACGCCTATTAAATTGACACGCCCGTTTTTTGTTTGCAAATTGTGGAACAATTAACGTTATAAATTGAAAAATATTGTATTTATAATATAGACGGAATCTACCATACATATAGGTGTGTAAATAATAATATATATATTTTATAATTAATATTTCTTACTTCTTATTGTTGTAATAGGATACACTATAAGGATAATATATATATATATATATATATATATATGTATATATATATATATATATATATATATGTATATATATATATATATATATATATATAATATATAACATACAATCTAAAAATTTGATTTTATTGCAAGTTTTCATTTAAATCTGCCACTACAAATTATTTATATTATATAATATAAATAACATTCAAAATTTGTCTTTATCTTTATAATTCATATAGCTAATTGAGATAATATCTAGACATTATTGTATACGTATTCATTTATAAAACATTATAATTAATAATATTTTTATTTAATAAATTTACTTATACATTTGTAGTTATTAACTATAAAATAGAACGTAATCTACATATATTATAGCTCTATATATAGATTATATAGGTATTTATCTTATTTTGTTTATTATTTTAAACTTTTTTTTTATTTCATTTTGTTTATATATTAAATCGCATAGAAGACAAGTGCATTTATGAGAATATTAATGTATACATAATCCATATATGATAAATATATTGAATATATTAAATTAATATTAATTTTGTAAAACTTATTAAGTAAACTATGTATAGTGTTAATAGTCTTTGATATATCAATTATTAAATATAATAAATATGAAAATATATTCGGATATTACATATATTATTGAAATGTGACAACATTACTAACACTACATATAGAAGTTACATGTTAAATATTACATAAATAATCTCTAATAATAATCTCTAACTATAATCTCTAAACAATGTTTAATAAATAGACCCTCTGTAATATTATCTATTCTTTGTCATTTTCGTAATTTGAAAATTTGTAAGTACTACTGTTTTACTACTGTAATTAAAATTACTAAAATATATTCAAAGCAAACCTGATCAACTACATATCTAGAACCAACATATATCTAATAGATATGCTATAAGTATCACCAAATAAAGTTATGTTTAATAATATTGATGAATTGGTACTCTGGGAAGTAAGATTGATACATTATGACATCCCTAGAATTGAAATGGTATGGTATTTCTATTATATATCATGTAATGTAATGTCGACCATGGATACATTTGATATAGTATGTAGACTCATATATGTCAGACTCAATATACCAGCCAAGTCATTCTGGTTATAAAGAACACCATATTCGTTAGTCACGAAAACCAACTATATGCGAGATTATCAAACTATTGTCAAGCAATTAACAAGCTATTATCAAGCTATTATGCTAATAAACATTTACGTTAGTTTATTATTGAACTACTGTTATAATTGCAAAAGTACTTTTAATAATTAATAGCTAGCCCGTTACACGTAATCCATTAATAGTTTTCAACTAATCATTAATTATGTATATTAATAATTACATTCGATAAATTAGAGGTAAACAGTACGGATTCGTATTTTCATGTTTAATATTTGCACTCATAAACTCAGAATTCAAAAAAATTCAATAAGGATATACTCAAATATATACGATGATAAATAGAGGTAAACTATGCTATGTAATAGAATTAGTAATATCAATTTACATTATTATATTTACTAAATTATGATACTATAATTGTTATCATTATTCTACATCATTCATTATATCCTTTTATGCAATGCGATGGATTGTTATCTAACCAGTAGATGTACTTAGAACCGTATTTAAGATTAGAAAAATTATCTGCATATAAATGAATTACGTGAAAGTTTGTATATATTTTAGATATCGCCAACACGTGTACTGGGAATTGTATACTATACACTATACACTATACACTATACACTATACTCTATACACTATATAATATACACTATACACTGTACATTGTAAAGTGAATACTATATACAGTATGTACACTGTACATTTTACACTGTACAATGTCATTGTATACTAAACACTGGATAGTGGGCAATCAGTAATCATCGTTTGCGGTAATATTAATAATATATATCATATAATATTAGACATAGTCACCGACTACTGAATGTTGACCATTTACGGCATACCTTTGACCACTGCCCACTGAATACTGGTCACTAATCGTTTACTGTTGACCACTAAGCACCCAACTACTTACAACCGACCGCAGTTCAGGTACCGTTAAGTACGGTGTAACTAGATCATGGAATTAAGATGGTAAATCACCGGTCAAATGAATGGACGAATTACTTCAACATCATTTAACTTCACTCGAAACGACAGCTTGCAAAACTGACCCTTTCTACTCGCATAAATGACGTTATTATACTCGGCGTTTATTACCAATATGACCATATCGGCGATACTTTAAATTGACCGTTGCTGTAAATAGTCTGTTTAAATATGGGCTAATAGTAACATACTACTTTATTACTTCATCTTGACATATGAAATAGCAAACGTATCACTCGTAATTTGCACTTTGAACATAAATTAAACAACTTTATTTACTGAATGTGAACTAAGTGAATCACTCCAATGTGGGTAGTAGTAGGGTAGTAGTAGTAGTAGGTCTTCGTAGGGTTGATTGACACGTTGTCTATTACGTAATAAGTCGAATATCTCATTCATCAACAATATCGGCATGTTATTGACCTAGTATTGTATTACATTACCAACGACAGACAAACCAAACGGATTATAACTTCACCATGGGTGTAAGATATGCATATGTATAGATATATATATATATATATATATATATATATATATATATATATATATATATATGGTTATACAATTTAGTTTTAGAGCCATATATTAGCATTTAAATATCATTTTTACATTAAGATAATAAATGTACTTTCATCAAATCAGAAAATCGAGAAACTTATTTGTTTTAATTTAATTTAATTTGTAGTGTACCTCTTATTATGACATATTATATAATGCGTAATTACTATGACACCGTTATTACAGCTGTTTATAGATTTGTTTACCAATTTACTCGTAAACAATAATTCAGCGAACATATTGGTGCTCACACCAATAGCTGTGAATTTACAAAGATTTATTAAGTATATTTGTCGTAAGCAGTTACAATAGGTTGGCAAATTTATGTTCGTAAGTCACCTAAATAACGAGTAACTATTGCAATCACAACTAAACGTACACATTTGCTTGGTGGTGCATGTTTATTCTATTTATTTCATGTGTGGACCATTAGTGGATTGCGCCATTCTCTATACAATTTCTATAACCTATCAGTATGATTATGTAACAAAATAACGATTACGAATAATTGACTAATACCACTTTCTACTTCTTATTTTTAGTTATGTTATACTAATTCTTATAATTTAGTAATTAGCTTATATAAGTCGTATTCACTAATATATATATATATATATATATATATTATATATATGTATATATATATATATATATATATATATATATATATATATATGTATATATATATATATATATATGTATATATTATAATATTTAATGACACTTAAATATAGTTTGAAATTGATATACTAATTAGGATATGTAAATATTATCTATCTAGATATCATTTTGCATCATCTATATATGTTCATATTCATCGATATATTCATCTATTCTAAGAGTGCATATATTATTCTAATATCAGATGTAGATTTCTGCAATAAATTATAATTTATTATATAACATCATATCTAATAATAAGACTAACTAAATCATATAAATCATATTTTTCAAATTTATTATAGAAATAATATTAAATATTCTACTAATATTTCAAGAGACTATCTGATACCCATATATAGAGTTTATCTTAAATAATATGTTACTTAATATACCTAATTATTATTGTTAAGTTTGAGTTATTGTTAAGTATTAGTTATTTTTAAGTTTTAATTATTGTTAAGTTTTAGTTATTATTAAGTTTTAATTATTGTTAATTTGCAGTTATTATTAAGTTTTAATTATTGTTAGGTTTCAGTTATTGTTAATTTGCAGTTATTGTTAAGTTTCTTTTATTGTTAATTTGCAGTTATTGGTAAGTTTCATTTAATGTTAAGTTTCAGTTATTGTAAAGTTTCAGTTTCAGTTATTGTTAAGTTTCTTTTATTGTTAATTTGCAGTTATAGGTAAGTTTCATTTAATGTTAAGTTTCAGTTATTGTAGAGTTTCAGTTATTGTTATGTTTCAGTTATTATTAAGTTTCATTTATTGTAAAGTTTAAGTTATTTCTAAGTTTCAGTTATTGCTAAGTTTCAGTTATTGATAAGTTTCTTTTATTATTAATTTGCAGTTATTGTAAAGTTTCAGTTATTGTTAAGTTTCTTTTATTGTTAATTTACAGTTATTGTTAATTTACAGTTATTGTTAATTTACAGTTATTGTTAATTTGCTGTTATTGTTAATTTCATTTAATGTTAAGTTTCAGTTATTGTTAAATTTCAGTTATTGTAAAGTTTTAGTTATTGTTAATTTGCGGTTATTGGTAAGTTTCATTTATTGTTAATTTGTAGTTATTGCTAAGTTTCATTTAATGTTAAGTTTCAGTTATTGGTAAGTTTATTTTATTGTTAATTTGCAGTTATTGGTAAGTTTCATTTATTGTTAATTTGTAGTTATTGCTAAGTTTCATTTAATGTTAATTTGCAGTTATTGGTAAGTTTATTTTATTGTTAATTTGCAGTTATTGGTAAGTTTCATTTATTGTTAATTTGTAGTTATTGCTAAGTTTCATTTAATGTTAATTTGCAGTTATTGGTAAGTTTCATTTAATGTTAAATTTCAATTATTGCTAAGTTTCATTTAATGTTAAGTTTCAGTTATTGGTAAGTTTATTTTATTGTTAATTTGCAGTTATTGGCAAGTTTATTTTATTGTTAATTTGCAGTTATTGGTAAGTTTATTTTATTGTTAATTTGCAGTTATTGGTAAGTTTCATTTAATGTTAAGTTTCGGTTATTGTAAAGTTTCAGTTATTGATAATTTTAATTATTTCTAAGCTAATACTCGATCAGAAGTTGAATAATTGAAGTAATTTTCTTTCTCAGAGAGTTATTTTTACTTAAAGCTAAACTCATTATTTACATAGTTATTTATTTATTTATTAATTTAAATTAAATACTGTTAATTACTAAGTCGTTTACAAAGTTGCTATATATTATTATTGTAGAGCTATCAAATGTATTCTTATTAAAGAAACGGAATCATAATGTATATGAGTTTGTTTTATGATGGATTCCTTTAACATAATGATTTGATATATAAATTTAATTTTAACTTTCACTATTAAAGATTTTAACAATTAATTTAAAGTGATCATTTAATGAAAATAACTGCATTAAAAAATATATTTATGGTATTGCGCCATATAAATGATAATATAACCATAGAGGTAAGGAATTCCAGGTAACAGCCGAAGATTTACAAAAACTCATATTTCCATCATGGATACTTCGATCTATCCATTGCTAAATCTCTACTTAACCCTATTACGATAACAACCTTCTTGTTTACAGAAACATGACGCTAGACCCTAATGAAGCATTGTCGGCTCTTGGTAATCCATGGCATAACCCATGGCAACAGATCGTATTCAATGTAATAGGCATGTTACTGGGTATTATTGCAGCATGGTCTATGATGGGAATCGTATTTCTTGGTTAGTATATAATATATAAGGTATAATGTAAAGTGTATAGTGTATAATATATAGTGTAAAGTATATAATATATAAAGTATAATGTTAAGTGTATAGTTATTATTGTATTGTGTATAGTTTATAATATATAGTATATAGTATATAGTGTATAGTATATAGTGTATAGTGTATATTGTATAGTATATAGTGTATAGTGTATCGTGTATAGTGTATAGTGTATAGTGTATAGTGTATAGTGTATAGTGTATAGTGTATAGTGTATTGTGTATAGTGTATAGTGTAGAGTGTATAGTATATAGTGTATAGTGTATATTATATAGTGTATAGTGTATAGTGTATAGTGTATAGTGTATAGTGTATAGTGTATAGTGTATAGTGTATTGTGTATAGTGTATAGTGTAGAGTGTATAGTATATAGTGTATAGTGTATATTATATAGTGTATAGTGTATAGTGTATAGTGTATAGTGTATAGTGTATAGTGTATAGTGTATAGTGTATAGTGTATAGTGTATAGTGTATAGTATATAGTATATAGTGTATAATGTATAGTATATAGTGTATAGTGTATATTGTATAATATATAGTGTATAGTGTATAGTGTATAGTGTATAGTGTAGAGTAATAGTGTATACTATATAGTTTATAGTGCATATATAGTACTATAACCTATAGGTTATATATATAGGTTATGAGTAAATAGGTAAATATAAAGAAATAGGTAAATATAAATAGATAAATAGATAAATATTAATTAAATATATAAATATAAAGTAAATAGTAAATATAAAGTAAATATGTAAATATAGAGAAAATAGGTCAATATAAAGAAATAGGTAAATATTAAGTAAATAGGTAAATATTAAGTAAATTGGTAATCATAAAATAAATAGGTAAATATTAAGTAAATACATAAATATTAAGTTTAATGAGTAAAGTATATGGGAAATATAAAGTAAATATGTAAATATTAAGTAAATAAGTAAATTAAATTAAAAAGGTAAATATAAAGTAAATAGGTAACTTTAACATATAAATATATATTAAACTTGAGATATAAAGTAAATAATTAAATAAAAAGAAATAAAAACTCGGAGATGTTGATTGTGCGATATCTATTACATTTAAATTATGATTATAATAATTACTGGACGACAATGGAATCTGATTAATTAATTTGTAATATAATATTATATATGTAAGACCAAACAGTGCCTAAATATTAAGATTGATTATATTATTGTAACTGTCCGTCATTGACACATAATTCATTAGGTAAGAGAGAGAGAGAGAGAGTATAAATGTAAATATCAATTTACAGCGTTATTTAGTATATTATAATATATGTATATATATTGTAATAGAATATATTATACATAATTATATGCATAATATGTTATAATATAACTTATTAAATAAGATATATATGTATATATTATATATTACAAAGCAAAACATTTTAATAACATCTATACTATAGGTTTGAATATAATCTTCTTATTTTTTTATTATTAATTTAGTCTTTAAATATATTTTATATTATCACAAGTGGTAATGGATACATGGTGTTGTGTTATGCATATGACATTTGTACTCTCATATGTATCTCGTATTTTATGTATATATAATAAATATATAATATTTTATTACATATTATATTGTATAGGAATGAATGATAATTTTATAATACATTCAATATAATGGACAACACAGTTAATGGAAGATGTAATAATGACACTTGATTACGGTGACGTAATGCATAACCAATTCTTATAAATTGTTTGAGCACTTACGAATAACATAAACATAATATCAATAATAATATAAATAAACATATTTACTAAACTCTATTAATAATAGATAATCATTATCTTGGGTTAGCACCCAAATTATCGAGTTTTACATATATATATATATAATTATAATTACAATGAGTAATATATATATATATATATATATATATATATGCACACATAATATTATAATACATATTTCGAAAAAGAATATTGGATTATTATTGATTTAAATATCAATTACTAACTTGAACCCAGAGTGCACGTACTATAACAAATGTACATTACAACAATAGAATACATAACAAACAATGATTGCACGTACTTACTCGTCTGCTTTACTAGGCGGAGATCAAAACCTGCACCACTGTCGTCTACCGGAAGGAATGATTCGTTCGGAACTGACCACGCCCATTGACCCGATGACCGGACAACTGGAACGCTGTCGGGTTTACGCCAACTTCGACCGCTTATCCAATCGCAGCGTAATCTGCCCGAACGGATATGTGTACGACGAGGGCTCCAGCTGGGGGATTATACAGGAGGTAAGGAGCTAAGGGATGGGTGGGGGTAGTCGGAGGTTGGTTTTGCGGAAAGGATACGAGATGGCACGCTTGGGGATGTGGAATACGTGGAGTAAATTTTTCGGGTTACTACGTCATAACGGAGGAGGAGTTTTGTAAAGGTCAGTTGTTAAGAGAGGTGGAAAGATTAGTGGAATAATACTGTGAATAATACTGTAATAATCCTAAAATGCTAAAATATACACATTTACATCGAAGAATTTAAATTATACTGAAGCCTAAACCATTCTTGTAGTGGGACCTTGTTTGCGATAAGGGCTACCTGTCCGAAACATCTCAGTCGATCTTGGTTTTCGGAGTACTAATCGGGGCGATAATTATGACCAATGCTTCTGACCGCTACGGTCGAAAGCCAGTGTTCATCGTCAACGCCATTCTGGTCTCCATGAGTCTATTGTTATCGGCTTGGGCGAATAGTCTTTTTATATTCAATATTCTTCGCTTTTTCACTGGATTATTCCAACAGGTTAGATTGTTATTCCCTCCCGCACTCGCACCTCAACCCGTACACGCACCTCAACCCGCATTCACACCCAAATCCGCACACTCTCTCACACTTGAAACCGCACACACACTCATACCTGAACCCACACTCGCACCTCAATACGCACACTCACTCGCACCTCAACCCATACACACTCGTACCTGAACCTGCACACACACACACACACACTCATACCTGAACCCACACTCGCAACTCAAGACGCACACTCACTTGCATCTCAACCCATACACACTCGTATCTGAACCAGCACTCGTACCTCAACCCTCACCCGCACCTCAACCCGCACATATACCCGCACCTGAACCCTTACTCGCACTCGCACCTCAACCCGAACTCGCACCCAAACCCGCACCCAAACCCGCATATACACCAACATACACCACACCCTACAAAAATAAATAAACAAGTACAAACTCGTAATAAAACTTTTTTAAAACCTCTTATCAAACAAGTGACTTCTCGTATTACATAACGTATTACGTAATCACGCTAACTCATAAATGAATTAATTCTTGAAACGAAAATATTAATTTAATAAATTTATAGTAGTTATTTAGATATATACAATAACCTATTTACAAATACCTTTAATTATATATACTTTATATTTTACTAACAACTTCAATATACTCAATAAATCCGTAGATGTCCGTAGATGTCCGTTAGGTCTTCAGGTTATATATACTGCACAACGTTCACATTAACGTATACACTGTCTAATATACTAGATACGCACGCACACATACACATACATATATGTATACATACAAATACACCCACATACACACACATACACACACCCACATACTCACAAACACATACAAACTTGCACTAAAAAGACAAACTTACATACGCTGCAAATTTTACTCATGATAACTTATCTACTCTCTAAACAGCACTCACAATAAATAACCCACTTTCTAAAAACACACACACAATCGTACATACCCACACACACACACATACCCACATACACATATACACACATACCGACACACAATACTTTACACACATTAAAGTTCTAAACAGATAATGTATGTAATTCCCTTAGATTATATACATATGCCCTAGAATGCGATTCGCTCGTATTCATTAAAAGGCCGTATATAAGTCTACAGCGTGTATTGTATTATATCCGGAGTTTTCTAGTTGTCAGGCTATGTCCTACAGTGTGAGATAATGCCGGATGGTGTTCATTAGCAATAGTCTAGCTTGTAATACTAATTTGTTTGTTTTAAGATATTAATTAACTATATAATATAAATATGGGTATAAATTTAAAGATATGTTATGCAAAATAATATGAAATCATTTATAGACTAATCTGTCTATGAACATTAGTCTAGGTTTATAAATATTTAGTAGATACTTCATAGTGTATTAATTATAGAGATGATTCTCATTATTCAGTAATTTGTATTAATCATTAAAAACTATATCATTATAAATTTTGGTACCGTTGAAAATGTTATTTTAAAGATAAGATAGACGTGTGAATTTTTGTCTAACTGTTTATGTACACATTATATATAAATATCAAAATTCTTGTTTTTTAATAATTCTTTTGAGAGCTTACTTTGTATTAAAGTAAACAAGAAAAGATATAATATAATTAGGTATTTTTTCAATAAAAGTTTTTTAGTAAAATTATAATTTGAGATCATTTTTTTGAATAACAATCTAATTTTTGTTAAGCACAATATAAATATTCTGTTTTTTTCAATATTCTTTTATAATTTATTTATATTAAATAAGTAGTGTTTAAAATAATGTTTATGTTGCTGGCTAGCTTCTTGCAAGTATCATATTTGGATAACAATGTATCATTTGCATATATTTTTAAATATATATTTTTTAAATATTTAAAAACATTGGTAACTTAAATATTAAAAATAATAAAAAATATGATTCCGATATCCCCAGGGAACCCAAATATTAACAAATTTAGGAGTGGATTTAGATTTGTTACAAATAGTCTGCTATTTGAATAACTTCTCAAAATTGTGTTATTGGACCTTAGAAATAATTTGTTTCTTTTTGAAAAAATTTGATATTCTATTATAAATTAACTTTTCAAATATTTTATTAATTTGTGAAAGTTAAGCTATGGGATCATTTTCTAACCATTTTATTGTAATTACTCCTAAATAATGGTTTAATTACTGTACATTTCATTTTATTCTGAAAGTTATTTTCTATATATATTATATATATATATATATATATATATATATATATATATATATATATATATAGAATAACTTTATTCATAGTATAAATAAATAACTGGGTTTGAATGAAATTAAATTCTTAGAGCTTTTTT
This sequence comes from Osedax frankpressi, assembly GCA_964035775.1. Lineage (NCBI taxonomy): Eukaryota > Metazoa > Annelida > Polychaeta > Sabellida > Siboglinidae > Osedax > Osedax frankpressi. Next base: position 16,703,546 of record OZ038313.1, read on the forward strand.
TATATATTGTGATACAATGTATTATAGACTTATTTATAGACTTACTTATATAGTTACTTATAGACTTACTTATAGACTTACTTATAGAGTTATTCATTTATACTAGACCTATTCATTTAAGATATTTCAGATTAATGTTATCAGTTGTAAAGATTAATATGTGAGAATTAGCAAATAATCCCAATTACAAAATCTATATATACATTATTTATTAATTAATTTAGATAAATATCGCGCCGGCTATTTTTATCCATTTATACAAATCTAGAAAGAAATAGACATTATAACGTAAGCTTATCTTCTTTTAAATTGATCTTGCGGATATTATCCGACCTGTATGTATGTGTTATAGTGATATATGGTAGAAGTGCCTATAAATAAAATAGATAATATAATTGTAACGCAGAAATTTGTAACAAAATATCTTCTATCACACATTCTAAATTATAAGACATTTCCACTAGAACCGCCCTTACATCTCTAGATAGTTTCCTGATCATTAACCCATCATTACTATGCCCTTATCACATCTACGCTTTACTTTCCCGTACTGGAATCTCTTCCCTATCATCTTTGTTATAATTCACCCTTTAAACCATACTTCACTTTATCTGCTTTAATCCCATTTAATACAAATTATCAACATATCATCTAACCTCCTAACTAGATATATAATTGACGTATACCTTTCACTATAGCAATGAAGGGCTATATACACGTATTTATTAGACCCATTCTTTATTAGATTCACTCTTTATTAGAGCCACACTTTATTAGAGCCACTCTTTATTAAACATTTACCTTACTTTATTATATCCCTTCTTGATCTAACATTTACCTTACCAGACCCCACTATTCAACCTATATCACGGATTACCCTCTCTTTTTAGGCCCTAATTTTATTAGAACTCCTCTTTATTAGAGCTTTAACTTATTAGACCCCGTCTTTATTGTAGCTTTAATTTATTAAACCCCATCTTTATTAGATCTTTAACTTATTATACCCCGTCTTTATTGGAGCTTTAACTTAATAGACCTCATCTTTATTGGAGCTTTAACTTATTAGATCCACGCCTTATTAGACTCTATCTTATTAGTCCATTTATTTATTAGAAGCCTTTTCCCTATATTATGATTTATTACAAAACCTACACCTCTAAGTAGTAATGCCCACCATTGCTTTACCCCTCATCTTAAAAATATACGGCATCATTTCCTTGACTAACCCTTTCTGTATGATCTCACTAAACCTTTATCGATAAACTACGCATATAGTTAAATACTATGTCCAATCTTAATAAGGTATATATCCCCCCGTTGGAATATCAGGTGCATCTCTCCCTACACCTCGCCACCCTAATTATCTTATTGCCATTCTTCACCTATACGCCCCGCCCATTCTGATGACGCAAGCCCCGCCCCGGCTTAACTAGCCACGCCCCGAACAGGGCGCCATGCTATCCGGATACGTGTTGGCCTGCGAAGCATTCCCCGCCAAACAACGCACGATGGCCGGCATGATGTTCATGATGTACTGGCCGATGGGTATCATGAGTCTGTCGTTCGTCGCCTACATGCTAAGGGACTGGAGGTCATTGGTGATGTTTACTTCGGTGCCTGGTCTGTTTGTCATCCCCGTGTACTGGTTAGTGAGGTAGGACCCCCCTTTCGCTAAGTCCGCGTAGCTAGTATGTCCGACGAGTGAGGTGGATACCGTTAGAAGGTAAACTACAATGAGATATGTGCTTTCTTAGTTCGGCCACGCACGGATGAGTTTTTAGTACATACAATATATTATAAAGTATGTTACGATTTTATTTTGTATTATTATAACAATGTTATATCATTGTTATATTTAATATATAAATATATATTAATTAAAATCTAGACTATAGTCCAGAGTATAGCTATGTTCTATATTATCGATATCATGTGCTTTTCAAGCTAACTCTCCCACTTACAATTGAAAACTATATTTATATTATTAATAATATTATAAGATAATAATATAATATATTAAATTTAAATTCATATCATAACTTAAATATCGCGTATACAAATATAATTCCACAGAAGTTCATTATTTGAGTTAAATTCCTAAAGTCTTACGTACAAATCATCACTAGTTTGCATGTATTCAGAATTGTGGCTTATATAATGTGACTTATATTGTATCAGCGTTATATTATATTTGGTCAGATTTTGTAATACCACATACTTTACCACATACTACCACATACTTTTAATATTAGGTACTTCTGATATTTGTTCTGATAATAGATACTTTATTGGTTCTGATAATGGGTACTTTATTTGTTATGATATTAGGTACTTTATTTGTTATAATAACACGTTATAATACAATTTAATAAACAATGACCTGTGGTCAGTGAATTATTTATACAACTATCATTAACCATTATTATATATCTAACTGAACCTATACTATACCTACACTTATGATAGAGTTATGCCTGCTTTGTAAGGTCATGCCATAATTGAAACCTAGATATATCTTTCTAATGTTAACTACCGTCCCCAAAGGATGGTTACCGAGTCGATACCTTGGTTAATTGCCAAAAAACGAATCTCTGAAGCTAAACACGTTCTTAGAAAGGCCGCCAGGTGGAATAACGTAGATTTACCGTCAAAATTCATGGACGAAGTCTCATCGCCTACTAGTAAGGTTAGAGGTCGAATGATGTTCTGCTTAAAATACTAATTTTAGACCATAATTAATAACTTTAACGTAGGATTTTTTATATATATTTATATATTTTTTATATAAGTTTCTAATGTTTTAATAAATATTATTACTCTTATAAATTTAAATTATTACTCTTATACGAATATGCCAGTAATCTAAAACATAAACATACGCCACCAAACTAATATTCCACATGCGTACGCCACTCCATCCTCACCATAAGATAGAGTCGCTGATTATGTCGGACCACCAACCCAAATACGTACACGACACCGACCATTACACGTTCCTCGATATATTCAAGTACCCGATGTTGAGGAAAAATGCTTTGATCATGATCTACCTTTGGTTAGCTCTAGTCCATTGTGTGTTTAATGAAGTTGCAGTCATTTCAATAACAGACCTGCACATGCATTATTCATAAGACAATAAGAACGTTATTTTAATTTTTTAAAATAACACTGAAATAGCACTGAATGAATACATACAAATATTGTAGTAATAATGAAATAATAATGAGATATCATTGAAATAATACTGAAAAAGCACTGAATTAACATAAAAAACTGAAATAATATTGAAATAACATTGAAATAGCACTGAATCAACTTTTACAAATATTGAAATAATAATGAAATAACACTGAATTAATATTAAATTAACATTGAAATAATACTTAAATAACACTAATATAATAATGAAATTACACTATACTAATGAAATACCACATACATAATATTGAATTAATAATGTAATAATACTAAAATGTACTAAAATAATACTGAATTTAAACTAAAATAATTATAATATAATATTAAAACAATATTAAAATATCAGTGAAGTAATAATGAAATATCACTGAAGTAACGTTAAAATAATACTTAAATAAACTTAAATTAATACTGAAATAATTCAGATATAACTCTAAAATTATACTGAAATTAAACTCAAATAATACTGAACTAATAATTATATATAATACTTCAATAATTTCTGTTTCAATATAAAGTACATTGGGTAAGTACTTTTTGTAATCAAGTATTAAAGTTATCATTTTAACAATATTCGTTATGTGTTATCTAGTTTATGAGTATACTACTACTATAGTATCCACTATATATATATATATATATATATATATATATATATATATATATATATATATGCCTTCATCATATTTACACGACTTTAAATATGTTGTTATCTAATAATATGTAGTGCATATTAAGTCTACTATGTTTAAAATTAATGATATCGTATATTTTTTTATTATTTCAAATTATTTCACTAATGTCATAATTGTGTCCGTTCTTTAGGTTCGTCGTGTGTTTGGTTTACTTCGGACTATCTCTGAGTAGCGTTACTCTAAGCGGAGATCGTTATCTAAATTTCGCTCTTTCCGGAGCTGTCGAGGCACCCGCGTATATCATATTTGCGCTGATGATTAAGAGGTCACGTAATAACCATACCGGGGATTACGTCATAATATTATATTTCTAGTTATTACTATATCTCAACTGAAAACTATCTAATGAATTATATTATTATAAACTATAAACAGTGTTGTATTAAGGATTTATGTTCTATACGCGATAGAAATATATTTCATTATTAAGTTTCAATATTCACTATTTAAAATAAAATATTATATTCGTTGTCAAATATCTGACAACAGTTTATAATAAAAGATAACGTAAAACATTATATAAGATGTTCTACACATATTTAAATGTGTCTTACATGCAGATCTGGCAGACGATGGCCTTTGTGTATCTTCTTGGTATGCGCTGGAATCAGTTTACTCTTGACCATGGTAATACCTGAAAGTTAGTGTCTTTGATGTCTACCAGCTATTATCTATTATGTAAACTCTTTTAATGGTTTATATTATAGTATTACATATACAAACAATTATATATATATATATATATATATATATATATATACAAACAATCATATATATATATATATATGCATATATATATATATATATATATATATACATATATTACAAGATGTGTTGTAATTTATATATTGTTACTTATTAACATAACCATTATTCTAGTTTATTTCCTAATAGACTAACAATATATTTCTATTGTTTGATGTGTTATTATATCCGACTAACAGGAATCAATACGGTCATGTTATTCTTCAGTATGTTGGGCAAATTCTTCATCAGTGCGTCGTTTTGCGGAGTTTTCTTGTATGCTCCAGAACTGTTTCCGACAACTTTGAGGTTTTGCCTGAAGACAGAGAATCTTATTTAGATGAGACTTCAGTTATTACAAAACTATGTATATGTAATTATATTGTGAGTAGTCAATATGCCTCATACAACATGACTATAATAAATATATATATATGTCATTAATGTTATACTAATTATTATAGATATAGCGTATAATTTTAAATAGGCTAATAATATCACCAATATATATATATATATATATATATATATATATATATATATATATATTCATGTGTGTATATACCATATACATATCTTACATACACTGACTATATCTTCATATACTATCTTCATTATATTTCATATATACACCCACTCTTTTTCATATGTGCTATTTAATTTTAATTTCATTTTTATACACTATAAATTCCTAAATAAAGTATAAATATATGATATACTTTTAATTAACATATAAGTCTTTGTTATATTGCTTGTAATAAAACCTATTTTTACAATCAAAGTACAATTTTACTTTTATAACAAATTACGCTTACAATAAAAAAATAGTATTTACATACTAAATGATCACATCTGGAACTATTTTTTAAATTTGTTTATTAATACTAATTCTTTTATAAATCTATAATCTTTGGAAGCAAAATTCATATATATATATATTATTTAGTAACTTAACCCTATTTTGCTACTAAAGTATATTTAACAAAATATATTGATAAACTATATACATATATTTATATACTAATCCTTTATTATTGATTTATAAATTGATAGAATAAATTATGTGTAACACGTTTATATATATTCTAAATAACATAACTTCATAACTTTTTAACTAATTATTATATTAAAACGTACATAGATGAGTCAATATGTATTACATTTGATATAAAAAATCACATCTACATAAAAGGAAATCATTTATTTATATTATTTAAGACACTATATGATTAAATTTAGATCTGAAACTGAAATATAGAATTTGTATTCTATTTTTTTGCACACTTTGAATGTTATATAAGTGGTAGCTTTAATACCATAGCTAACAGTTATGTTATATAAGTGTTTGCTCTACTACCATAGCTAACAGATATGTTATATAAGTGTTAGCTCTATTACCATAGCTAATAATTATGTTATATAAGTGTTAGCTCTACTACTATAGCTAACAGTTATGTTATGTTATGATTTCATAATTCTGCTCGAATCCTACAATTCACTTAAATATTAATCTCTAATTAATTTTTCTATTAAATAACAATATTTTAAAAATAAGTTATTTGATTAAATCTAATAAACACCTATCTAATTTATAAATATAGTTATAACATAATATACGTTTAAATAGAAATGCAGGTTTGGGCCTGGCCAGTCTAGGCGGAAGAATTGGTAATATGATTGCTCCATACACTACATTTTTTGTTAGTCTAATCCTATGTAAGTTGTTATTCAGTTACTTTAGTTTATATTAATTAACCAATTCAAGTATTATTATAGAAACTTTTAAAGTTAAAACTCGAATAATTAATTTTACTAATAATGAGTAAATACTTTTCGGAAAGTGTATTTATAAATAATAGTTTGATAATACATTTATGACGAATACAATGAATCTTGAGTATTGTTCTTATTTACATCAGGAAAGAATAGCTCCTTGGGCTCCTGGAATTGTATTCGGTATATTTTCGATACTCGGTGGATTAGCTACTCTTCTACTTCCAGAAACTCAAGGCAGGCCACTTCCTCAAACTATAGAAGAGGTTATAAATCACTTTAGCGGATAGTTCAGAGTTTAAAATCATATCACTTACGAATCAAACATAAATGTATAGTAATTACTATTTATCCGACAAACAAGTCATTTTATACATTTCTTTTACAAACCAACAGAAATTATATAATAGAAATTATTTTATTAATATTAAGAAATTGTAAAACTTATCAAATTGTTTACTTTGTGAAATAGTAATATATTTATATATACATATATATATATATATATACATATGTATATATATATATATAAATATATATATATATATATACATGTATATACATGTTTATTATTCTCTAATCAGGTCGAGAATTGGGGTAAAGAGATAAACAACAATGACTCTAATTCAATAAAAAGAAAAGCCGATCAGAAATCTTAATCATTAAATAGGAAAATTAACTTTTGTACATAATTATTAACCCAAATGCCGTAATATCATTTATAAAGTAAATGAAATGTTAAATATAATTTAAAGTATTGCATTACCCTATATTTTAAATGTCCTATCCGTAGTATCTAGTTACAGCAGTTTTAATATGATGTACACGATATTAGACTGTGTAACATCGTTATTTGTAAAAGTATATTCTATTATTCTAATATTCTATTATTTTGCAACATCGAGACATTATCTCGAATTGAAAACCAATTGTATGAGTTCAACTACAAAATCGTTTATATAAATTTACCATTTGATTCGTATTTTCGTATTGTATTTGTTTTTAATTTTATATGATTTTATATTTAAGAATATATTCTATATATACTAATGATTTATATACATATTTTACATGCATATGTTTAATATAGTTAATTATATATGATATATTATAATAAACTCCTATATCGAGTATGAATAATTTTATAAATGATAAAGAAAATTACTATACCGAATAAGAAATAAGCATTATTTCCATAACGATAAGCTATACACAAATGTTAGAATATATAAATATATATATATATATATATATATATATATTAGAATCATATTATATTAGAATCATATTATATTAGCATAATATAAATATGCAACTTACCACTCAAACTTGACATAAACATAAGACAACAATTATTTAAAATACAATTTAAACATAAATAAGAAAAAACTGTAAGAACTTCATATATTTGTAATCGTAGGAAAAATATAAATATATTTAAAAAAATAAAGCAAATTAAAATATTAAATATTGGTTATAGATATGTTATTTAGTAAGTGGATTCATGCACGAATACAATAATATATAATATAGTAATATATAGATATATTATATAGATATAATCAAGAGGTAACATACAATAAAATAGTATTTTTATACTTAAATAAACATAAAGATTATTTAAAATGATTTAAAATGTGGATATTGCATTGTATAATATGTAAGTAAAATTTGTAAATAATGTCGGAATAATGAAAAATTTTAAATTGTTTATATTAAAGTCATACGTTAAAATTAAAAAATAACATTCCAAAATTTAGTTTTCAAATTGCTTAAAAATGAATCGTTAAGAATATTTATAATTTTTAATGCAACATAAAGTCAAAATAAAATAGGAAACAAAAGGAGATAAAAAACAAACATATTTAATGTAATTGTAATTTAAAGTGAAAAGTAATTATTATAAAAAGAACTCAATTATATGATGACATATCACATTAACAAAGTGTACGTAAACAACAATATATACAGAATACATACGTAATGAATACATAAGTAATGAATACATAAATAATAAATACTTACGTAATGAATACATAAGTAATGAATACATAAGTAATGAATACATAAGTAATGAATACATAAGTAATGAATACATAAGTAATGAATACATAAGTAATGAATACATAAGTAATGAATACATAAGTAATGAATACATAAGTAATGAATACATAAGTAATGAATACATAAGTAATGAATACATAAGTAATGAATACATAAGTAATGAATACATAAGTAATGAATACATAAGTAATGAATACATAAGTAATGAATACATAAGTAATGAATACATAAGTAATGAATACATAAGTAATGAATACATAAGTAATGAATACATAAGTAATGAATACATAAGTAATGAATACATAAGTAATGAATACATAAGTAATGAATACATAAGTAATGAATACATAAGTAATGAATACATAAGTAATGAATACATAAGTAATGAATACATAAGTAATGAATACATAAGTAATGAATACATAAGTAATGAATACATAAGTAATGAATACATAAGTAATGAATACATAAGTAATGAATACATAAGTAATGAATACATAAGTAATGAATACATAAGTAATGAATACATAAGTAATGAATACATAAGTAATGAATACATAAGTAATGAATACATAAGTAATGAATACATAAGTAATGAATACATAAGTAATGAATACATAAGTAATGAATACATAAGTAATGAATACATAAGTAATGAATACATAAGTAATGAATACATAAGTAATGAATACATAAGTAATGAATACATAAGTAATGAATACATAAGTAATGAATACATAAGTAATGAATACATAAGTAATGAATACATAAGTAATGAATACATAAGTAATGAATACATAAGTAATGAATACATAAGTAATGAATACATAAGTAATGAATACATAAGTAATGAATACATAAGTAATGAATACATAAGTAATGAATACATAAGTAATGAATACATAAGTAATGAATACATAAGTAATGAATACATAAGTAATGAATACATAAGTAATGAATACATAAGTAATGAATACATAAGTAATGAATACATAAGTAATGAATACATAAGTAATGAATACATAAGTAATGAATACATAAGTAATGAATACATAAGTAATGAATACATAAGTAATGAATACATAAGTAATGAATACATAAGTAATGAATACATAAGTAATGAATACATAAGTAATGAATACATAAGTAATGAATACATAAGTAATGAATACATAAGTAATGAATACATAAGTAATGAATACATAAGTAATGAATACATAAGTAATGAATACATAAGTAATGAATACATAAGTAATGAATACATAAGTAATGAATACATAAGTAATGAATACATAAGTAATGAATACATAAGTAATGAATACATAAGTAATGAATACATAAGTAATGAATACATAAGTAATGAATACATAAGTAATGAATACATAAGTAATGAATACATAAGTAATGAATACATAAGTAATGAATACATAAGTAATGAATACATAAGTAATGAATACATAAGTAATGAATACATAAGTAATGAATACATAAGTAATGAATACATAAGTAATGAATACATAAGTAATGAATACATAAGTAATGAATACATAAGTAATGAATACATAAGTAATGAATACATAAGTAATGAATACATAAGTAATGAATACATAAGTAATGAATACATAAGTAATGAATACATAAGTAATGAATACATAAGTAATGAATACATAAGTAATGAATACATAAGTAATGAATACATAAGTAATGAATACATAAGTAATGAATACATAAGTAATGAATACATAAGTAATGAATACATAAGTAATGAATACATAAGTAATGAATACATAAGTAATGAATACATAAGTAATGAATACATAAGTAATGAATACATAAGTAATGAATACATAAGTAATGAATACATAAGTAATGAATACATAAGTAATGAATACATAAGTAATGAATACATAAGTAATGAATACATAAGTAATGAATACATAAGTAATGAATACATAAGTAATGAATACATAAGTAATGAATACATAAGTAATGAATACATAAGTAATGAATACATAAGTAATGAATACATAAGTAATGAATACATAAGTAATGAATACATAAGTAATGAATACATAAGTAATGAATACATAAGTAATGAATACATAAGTAATGAATACATAAGTAATGAATACATAAGTAATGAATACATAAGTAATGAATACATAAGTAATGAATACATAAGTAATGAATACATAAGTAATGAATACATAAGTAATGAATACATAAGTAATGAATACATAAGTAATGAATACATAAGTAATGAATACATAAGTAATGAATACATGAGTAATGAATACATAAGTAATGAATACATGAGTAATGAATACATAAGTAATGAATACATGAGTAATGAATACATAAGTAATGAATACATGAGTAATGAATACATAAGTAATGAATACATGAGTAATGAATACATAAGTAATGAATACATAAGTAATGAATACATAAGTAATGAATACATAAGTAATGAATACATAAGTAATGAATACATAAGTAATGAATACATAAGTAATGAATACATAAGTAATGAATACATAAGTAATGAATACATAAGTAATGAATACATAAGTAATGAATACATAAGTAATGAATACATAAGTAATGAATACATAAGTAATGAATACATAAGTAATGAATACATAAGTAATGAATACATAAGTAATGAATACATAAGTAATGAATACATAAGTAATGAATACATAAGTAATGAATACATAAGTAATGAATACATAAGTAATGAATACATAAGTAATGAATACATAAGTAATGAATACATAAGTAATGAATACATAAGTAATGAATACATAAGTAATGAATACATAAGTAATGAATACATAAGTAATGAATACATAAGTAATGAATACATAAGTAATGAATACATAAGTAATGAATACATAAGTAATGAATACATAAGTAATGAATACATAAGTAATGAATACATAAGTAATGAATACATAAGTAATGAATACATAAGTAATGAATACATAAGTAATGAATACATGAGTAATGAATACATAAGTAATGAATACATGAGTAATGAATACATAAGTAATGAATACATGAGTAATGAATACATAAGTAATGAATACATGAGTAATGAATACATAAGTAATGAATACATAAGTAATGAATACATGAGTAATGAATACATAAGTAATGAATACATAAGTAATGAATACATAAGTAATGAATACATAAGTAATGAATACATAAGTAATGAATACATAAGTAATGAATACATAAGTAATGAATACATAAGTAATGAATACATAAGTAATGAATACATAAGTAATGAATACATAAGTAATGAATACATAAGTAATGAATACATAAGTAATGAATACATAAGTAATGAATACATAAGTAATGAATACATAAGTAATGAATACATAAGTAATGAATACATAAGTAATGAATACATAAGTAATGAATACATAAGTAATGAATACATAAGTAATGAATACATAAGTAATGAATACATAAGTAATGAATACATAAGTAATGAATACATAAGTAATGAATACATAAGTAATGAATACATAAGTAATGAATACATAAGTAATGAATACATAAGTAATGAATACATAAGTAATGAATACATAAGTAATGAATACATAAGTAATGAATACATAAGTAATGAATACATAAGTAATGAATACATAAGTAATGAATACATAAGTAATGAATACATAAGTAATGAATACATAAGTAATGAATACATAAGTAATGAATACATAAGTAATGAATACATAAGTAATGAATACATAAGTAATGAATACATAAGTAATGAATACATAAGTAATGAATACATAAGTAATGAATACATAAGTAATGAATACATAAGTAATGAATACATAAGTAATGAATACATAAGTAATGAATACATAAGTAATGAATACATAAGTAATGAATACATAAGTAATGAATACATAAGTAATGAATACATAAGTAATGAATACATAAGTAATGAATACATAAGTAATGAATACATAAGTAATGAATACATAAGTAATGAATACATAAGTAATGAATACATAAGTAATGAATACATAAGTAATGAATACATAAGTAATGAATACATAAGTAATGAATACATAAGTAATGAATACATAAGTAATGAATACATAAGTAATGAATACATAAGTAATGAATACATAAGTAATGAATACATAAGTAATGAATACATAAGTAATGAATACATAAGTAATGAATACATAAGTAATGAATACATAAGTAATGAATACATAAGTAATGAATACATAAGTAATGAATACATAAGTAATGAATACATAAGTAATGAATACATAAGTAATGAATACATAAGTAATGAATACATAAGTAATGAATACATAAGTAATGAATACATAAGTAATGAATACATAAGTAATGAATACATAAGTAATGAATACATAAGTAATGAATACATAAGTAATGAATACATAAGTAATGAATACATATGTAATGAGTACATAAGTAATGAATACATAAGTAATGAATACATACGTAATGAATACCTAAGTAATTAATACATATATAATGAATACATAAGTAATGAATACATAAATAATGAATACATATGTAGTAAATACATAAATAATGAATACATAAGTAATGAATACATAAGTAATGAATACATAAGTAATGAATACATAAGTAATGAATACATATGTAATGAGTACATAAGTAATGAATACATATGTAATGAGTACATAAGTAATGAATACATAAGTAATGAATACATACGTAATGAATACATAAGTAATGAATACATACGTAATGAATACATAAGTAATAATACATATATAATGAATGTAAATAGTTTTTTTATGAAATAGTTTATAAATTTTTTTCTTAAGTATATTACTTATTTTTACTGATAAGTAATATCATATTTACGATCTCAATATTAATTTGCAGACACCATTTCTATATTATGTTATAGTCACAAATTTAAATGCTTGGTAATAGTTTATAAGAATGGCATATAATCGTAGGAACTTTGATAATCGTTTAAACGGCAAATCGTAGGAATATCGCGTATTTTATTCACATCAGATGCCAGTTGCATTTGCGGAGATCGACAAACATAAAGGTCATATGCTAGACCACGAAAACAAACCCAACGGAGATAGCTACCGAGATGGTTGTTGAGTGTATTGTATCGTACTCTCATATTATTCTGTTGAACTCATCGGGAACTAAAGTCATTAGTGCATGCCATTTGTCACGACTACATTCCTGGATATAGAATTAGAGAATCAATTATAGCGATCTCTTAGCAGATATACTGTTATTTTGTAATATATAATTACTTTAATATAATTTAATATGAACAAATGGAATAATTGAAAAGTAAATTTTAAGTTAAAAATTAGTTAAGACAAATATTATTGTTTATAAACTATTGTTAAATATGGTGTAGTTACAATTAAAATGTTGATGTTTATATTCTATTATGGCTATGGTTAGATTTAACATATTTATATAATTGTAATTTGATTATCCGTAATCTTATTAAACTGAGGTATTTTAAATTGATCTTTATTTATGATATTAATAGATTTACATAATATTTAAAAAGTATATATATAATTTTATAATTTTATATTTGATAATATTTTAACTTTGATATTATTTAATATTCATAAAAAAGGTTTAGTAACGTGTTCTAGATCATTGAGTTTCATATAAAAATGTATGTATTTTATAAATTTATAAAACATAATATTTCTCTTTTATGTTAAACGATTATTTATTATTTAAAAACCAATGTATTCAAGTAGTTATGATAGAATATATATATATTTCTTTTAAATTTAATTCATTTTATCATCAAAGATCAAGATGTTTGAAAATTTCAAAATATTTAGTATCCCACTAATATTGATATTGGTATTCTATGTTAAAATATGCATAACAGTTAATATTTTCACTAATAATACACATCATTATATGTCTTAATAGTTTATTTTCTATTAAATAAATAATATTTTATAAGAAGTATACTAATTTAATTCAATAATTAATTAAATTTACTAATATAATTATATGGTTGAGGTCATTAATTTCTTTTCTGAGGTAAATTGATATATTTGCATAGCATTTATGCTGTCTTATGTTTCCATGTTATGATAAAGTAGGTAATTGACTATATATTTTATATTTTAGACTATATGTTAACTATATGTTTTAGATTATTTCTAAAACCGAATAGACAATTTGATAGTAAATTGTATTTCTAAATTAAATTCATTAATCTTTAAAAATAATTGTTCACAATTTTTGAAAAATGCAAAAAAATAGTAGAGAAATAAATCATAACCGTTACTTATGAATAGGAATTACTTTTGAAATTTTTAGAAAAAAAACTTCGTTGTTGAAACATTTAACTATGAAAACTAGCTGTTATTTTTTAGAAAATAAATAAAATAACATTTAAATATTATTAATATTATTAATATTAATAGACAGTTATGAGGTTCTGGATAATTTTTTAGATTATAGTTAATTTATTTAGTAAGGTTATTACCTATAATACTAAAATAATTGTTAATATCATTTAAACTAATTATTTAAACTAATCTTGCTGAGATTGTGTTGAAAATAGCTTTTTGTCAATTAATTTAATATATATACATTTTTTGGAATTATTTTTTATTATATTCTAACATGGAAGAATAATATATCTATCTCTGAATCGAAATATATATTTGTATATATTAAATATTATAGTTATGGAATTCGAATTCTTATATCACACATAAATAATAAATATTTATATATATATATATATATATATATATATATATATATCATCTATTGGCAATGTCGTATTTATTAAAATATATGTAATCTTTTATATATCTCATATACATATATTTAGATTAGGGTCTAATATAAATTTATGATTACAAATGTAAACATAATATATTATATAGAATTTATATATCCGAATAATTAAACAATTTGCCCAGCTAATGGATTTAATTAATATACTTTCATTGAATTTTACAAAGTAAATATAAGCATATTATATTTATAACCATATTTAAAATAGAAATGAATGTAAATATAAATATTAATATAAATAGAAATATAAATTAACATAAACTCTTTTTCAAAAGATTTGATCAACATGGAATTTAAAATTATAAAATTAACCTCGAAAATGTAATCAAATGTATGCCATATTTTTGAACTTATCCTTTATAAATATAAGTGTATTCAAAAGAACAAATATTTTTATTATCACTCTAATACAAGTTAAAAATAAATATATAACTGATATGAATACTTATAGCTTAATAGCGATCCTTTCACAATTTTCTAAAATATAATTTCAACGTTTTTTAATTCATAAAAGGTTATATCAATAAATTAAATGCTCATATGCTACCATTTTTTCAAAATATGTCACTATCAATTAATTAGATAATACATTATTGATATACTCTATATTTCTTTAAAACGGTTAATAATTAAGATAATAAATAGTATAGAACATTTTAAATAAAAACAATTTAAATATGGATTTAGGTTTTAGGAATTATTTTTAATTATGTGTACCAAAAAATATTTTTTTAGCACAAGTGGATTTATTATATTTAGTTATTGGTATTAATTAATTAATAATAAATTATCGTTTTCGATATTAATACAATAGAAAATTATTAATTTATATTGCTTTTTACTGGTAATTAAATTTACTGGTAATTAAAATAGAAACAGTTTAATTTATTAATAAATAAACTATTGTAAATGATATTCATTATAAAATGCGTTTACTAACCTATAAATGTTCTGCATTATTAAAAAATATACTATTCTTTATTTCACACTCACTCTTTAATTTATTGAGATTTGGTAGCATAATTATTATATTTATTATGTAATAATTGTGTTACTGATTTTGGGCGTTAATTTGAGAATAAATCTCGATATGCTTATACTTTTACGAGCATAGGAATTTATGATTTATTTAGGAAATATGCTAATATTACAGATACATTTAATTAATTAATTAAAAACTCAAAATCAATTGAATGTATATTTGCGACTTTATTGCGTAGTTCTAAGCTTATGTTATACTTTTAAAAATTTATGTTAAAGTGTTTTGAAGTACATTGTGAAATTTTTTATACTTAAAAGCAATGATTCCGATATAGATTTCCTATAGGAGCAATATTAAACAAACTGTATGGTAGTTCTAAGTAAGTTATCGTCTATGATAATACAATTTAATTATTCTCAATTCTAGAGAGCAATAAGAAGTAACGATACTAATCAGAAAAAAACTAGAACCATTGGCGTATTATCTGGGAAAAATGGTGATATTTACATACTATGTATTAGATAATTATATAGACATAATTACTACAAATTCAATGATATATTTAAAATAAAACGAAATTCTGGTTACTTGTACTAAAATCATATAATCATAGATTTAAATTTAGAGCAGAGATACATCATATGCATATTACAATATCATATGCATTATCTCTTAGGTAAAGATGGCTAAAGTAGAAGTGGAAGTACTGGAAAATCTATTTAAAGATACTGATAGCATTATAGTAGTAGATTAATAAGGATTGCAAATGAGTTAGTTAGAGTTTAGAAAGTAAAATACATATCAATACTAGGAATTATGAAAATAATTGAGATTGGAATACGTTAAAATATATTCTATATACTGTTATACTTTAATACAATAGACCAGTAGTATCATTAAATGAAATAATCCTGTGGATATCTTCACAATGTATAATATATGAAGATGGTTCCCATTTAAATTTAAACAATATTCTTATAGGAAATATAGTAGTGTGGTAATGGTAAACAGATATTTGTGATTCCTCTAATTCGTTAAGACCAAGATCCAGATAACTGAGATCGTAGGAAAGTTTTTACTAAATAATGAATGATATATTTCATGATGCCAGATAATATACATTCTTACTAATGAGAAACTTCCAGGTTATGATATTTAAAGAATAAGTCGGTTTTTAATATAGTTTGAGGAAACCTATCCCTTGTCAACAATCTTGGAATGTGGTTATGAAATGAATCTAACATTGTTGGAATTACTCCGAATTTCAACAAAAAATTAAAAATCTAAATAACAATTAAATTTAACGCTGTTAATTACGTATAATACCATGATTCGTACGGTCAAATTGCATATCAATTTTGTTTTGACTTTTCTGCATAAATGAAAACTGTTGATCGATATGATGTACCGAAAAAGGTTCAACGGATTAGATAAGTGTGACATCAAATAGATAAGATAATAGTTATGCTAAAAAGATTTGCATCGTTATTGTTACAAGTTACAAAATCCTTAATTGTCTAAAACTTATTCTCATGATCTCCTTCCATAGTCTTATTATTTCATTTTATCCAATAGCCTATATTCTATCTATGCTTGAAGATATTCTTCTAATATGAATATATGTATATATATATATATATATATATATATATATGTATATATATATGTATATATATGTATATATATATATAATCACATAATATGTATATATATATATATCAAATAAATATTAGGAACATCTATAATTGAAGACAAGAAATTATATACAATTTATTTAAACAAGTCATCGTGTTACGACTACGACAAATATTTTGATATTTACAGTTATATGGAGTATATATAGTGGTAGTAGTAAATGTACAATGATAGTAGTAACAATGATAGTAGTAATAATAATAATAATAATAATTGTAGTAGTAGTAGTAGTAGTAGTAGTAGTAGTAGTAGTAGTAGTAGTAGTAGTAGTAGTAGTGGTAGTAGTAGTGGTAGTAGTAGTAATAGTAGTAGTAGTGATATTATTATTAGTAGTAGTAGTAGTAGTAATAGTAGTAGTAGTAGTAGCAGTAGTAGATGTAGTAGTAGTAATAGTAGTAATAGTAGTAGTAGTAGTAGTATTAGTAGTAGTAGTAGTAGTAGTAGTAGTAGTAGTAGTAGTAGTAGTAGTAGTAGTAGTAGTAGTAGTAATACATTGGTAATTTCGATTTGACATTCGGTGGGTTTTAATTGAAAACTCTATCTTTCTGGCTCTCATTTTGAATTCCGAGTGGAGCGCCTACGCTACGGATTCTCCGTTGAACGAATTGATTACATCGGGATGGCGAGTGTGGGGGAATAGTGTTAGGGACGCTACAATAGCGGACCTACGCATTACTTGTTGCCGTGGTCGTCCGAGCGGGGTTACTTATGAATGTGAGAGCGGATTCGAATTTAAATAACAGCTCACTAGGGGAGAATAAAGTACTGGGCTATATACAAAATGGTGGCGGGGGGGGGGGGGGTGGGGCTGAAACTGACTGCAGTTCGGGTAAAATTCAATGATACTTCGTATGTACAATTGTTGTTAGTTGATGTCGTATATATTGAAAAGAGGGCGTGGTTACTCGTAAGGATCGGTTATATACTCTAACATAGCGTACGTAACACTACGTCGTGGTAGTATCATTCTTAGGAATGATAAGTCGGCGAAGATAATTGAATATTGGCAACTATATCAGTTGGAAAATATAGTATATCGAATTAGTGAATAAATAAACACGTATTGGGAGTGAGGAGGGTGGTTACAACGAAGGTAATTAGTGCGTGTCTAGCGACTTAAAGAGATGTGCTCTATTGAGTAAAGGGGTGCGATTATCCGAATATAGGATAAGTCCGACAGTATAATATGGCGTATCTGATTTTAAAAACGGTATCCTGTAGAGTAAATGGGTGTCGACGCAGATAGGGAAAAGTAACGATGCTTCTATACCAGAGTCTCTTGTTCGCACACCTTATCAGCTCGGTTGTGAACGTGGGTGAGACGTTGCCAATGTTTCCAGCGCGAGTCCTGCCAACTGCCGGAGTTTAGCGTAGAACCGCTACCCATTCCCACCGCTAGACGTCGCGGTGAAACCGGCGGCGAGTCGAGGAACCACGGCGATTTAGGCACCTCGGGGGGAATACCGGAACTGCCCGTAGACGACGCCCGAGAATTGTCATTTCCGGTAGAAGATCGAGACGCGGAGGAGCATTTCGCCGGAGTCAACCTTGAAATGTCAGTGGTAAAGAAGGTTAATCGGAGCTTGGGAATTGTTCTGCAAAATATTCGTTTTTGTAAGTTAATTAAGTAATGAGTATAACTGGATTCCGAAGCTCTATCTATAGATATAAATAGACACTATTAGTTATTAGAATACGTTATATAATAAATGTACCCTTAAATATATGAAACATAAAAAGGTTGAACTACTAATACTTAGAGGTTTTTATATTTATAATAATTAGATAATTTGTTATATTGTATCTGTTATCGTATATTATATAATTGATTATAATTAAGATTAATCTAGATTAAGAAATATCACTTTTCAATAATGCATGCCAATATCCACGGTGTACTACATTATAACTTCACTCCTCGTCGATAACGGTTTAACATCGTATAACGGTTTAACATCGTATAACGGTATAACATCGTAGACGTAACGACATTACAAACTTACGCACTGGTTCAGTTACTCTCGACGCACGCATACACGAAGCTCGTATGCTAAAAGTGACGGCTATTGTCTTCCAGACCCGGTGACGTTAAGCTCCCTTGAATAAGTTTCAAACAAAGCAAACTAATGTACAAATATCTATTTCTCGTGACCAAATAGATCATAGCTAGTATACTTTTAATGTACACGTATCGTACTTAGAATGGTTTAAATGCTAAACTTGATATATTGGTCAATTTAGACGAAATCGTCATTGACAGTATATCAAATATGTTACAAATATTAAATGACGTAACAAATACTGAAATCAACTAACTAAATGATATGGTATTCCATTTAATACTATATATTACATACACACTGCTGTAATATATATATATATATATATATATATATATATATATATATATATATATCACTGGCTTACCCTACTATCACTATACTACTAAATATTTAAGTTATCTATTATTAAGCTGTATGATTATTTAGATAAGTATTTTAGTCTATATTACCGAAATGAGATTTATAATGGTATATTGTTTGACATCTATTCTATGAATGAAGATTAGTATTTTTTATTACCCCTTGTATTCCCAGATAGCACTACGATAAATAATATCCCTTTTTACTTTCTGCCAAGTATTTTGGTTTAGTTTGGCCCATAACGTGTTAACATCCACAATCCGATAAGATAACAACAATAGCTAGCTCCATCCCTCCGACACTCTATTCAACATTACATAAACACTACGCACAGATACATCATGGCACCGACCTTGAACATCTGGTCTCCAGGACCTGGTCAACGCATCGAGGATCCGATTCCTGCAACACTTTCAACATGTTCGTATAGCTCTCGGCATTCACCTGCCGGCGGATGAAAGTCTTAATTATTAGGAGGAGCGCATACGAGGTGGAAGAGGCAATTATAGCATACGATTGTCAATGAGGAGATAACGGAATAAAGGCCTAAATAGCCTATAACAAGCATATTGTTTAGTTGAGGTTATGGCGCATATATATCTCCAGGTGAGAAGATAAAGGAGTGTAAACAGAGAGTTGTATAAATAAACATAAATTCTAAAATAACAAAGATTTATATAATAAACATATTATAAGAAAATGTTAAAAAATATGTATTGCTAATATATATATATATATATATATATATATATATATATATTAATTAAACATGTATATATAAGCATTCGTTAAGTATACGAAAAACGAATTGAATTATACTTTATCGTGCTTTATTGTAAACAATACATTATATCATTTCCCCTCTCCTCCCCTTCCTTCCCTCTCTCCCTATTTTCCTCCCTCTCTCCACCTCTCTCCCCTTTATCTCACATCCTCCCAATCCCTTCCCTCAGTCCCTTACTCCCACACTTTAACACTCCCTACCTCACTCTCCCCTTCCTCAATGCTTCCTTCCCTATTACTCTTCCTACATAACTCCTTCCTTTTCTCGCTCTATATCAAAAACCTACTAACTCATTCACTCACTCACTCACTCACTCATTCACTTACTCACTCAATCACTCACTCACTCACTACTCATTCACTCACTCATTCACTCACTCACTCACTCATTACTCACTCACTCACTCACTCAGTCACTCACTCACTCACTCATTCACTCACTCACTCACTCACTCACTCACTCACTCACTCACTCACTCACTCACTCACTCACTCACTTACTAACTCACTCCCCAGACATTTAGTCTAGACACTTCGTGTATATATGATACATACCAAATTTTACGAATTAAATCTATTTTAACAGTATATATAAGCGAAATAGGGTACACGTAGAAATTGATATAAATTCCAGTGCAATATATACATGTACATAGTAGGTACATTATGTAGAGCACATTATGTAGAGTACATTATGTAGAGTACATTATAACATTCGAATTACCACATATTTATGCCATAAAACCTGTATAAAATGGGGGTGAATTAACCTTCCCAGCATTGGCTCCGTATTAGAAAGTTATTTGACCAATACAATTATATGACGACCAATACAATACACATACATACACACATACATATAGATGTGTGGGTGTAAGGGTGCTTGGGTAATCATAGGCTAAAGTGTGAATCATATACTGCTATCTGATCCTGGTTACATCAATATTTACAATCTATTGACTGTAAAGCGTCTGACAATCTATCTACTGTAAGCATATGCTTGATAGAAACATACTTAGATTGCCTCCCATACTGCTCTATATATATATTATAAACTTAAACTTATTTATATACATATAACTAAGTATTGATGTTGTTTTAGCG